>JAQJVL010000185.1:1103423-1152834 GCA_035578905.1 Stictocephala bisonia
TGGCCCCTTACAGGTTGTGGAGGTTATTCCATAGCATTACAGTTTTAAACAGTAGCTTTTGTGAGTTGAAAAAAAGGGAAGACATTTTCGAGATGTCATGTTGGTTAAAAAGGTTAAAAAATAAAACATACAGTACAGAATTAAATAATCCATTTTCTTTCGAAATACAGTAACTAGATTAAATAAATAATGCAGTTCATCACTCAGTTAACCGACTTCAGAAGATAGATTGACATAAAATAAAAACCTAAATAAACTATAAAATTAACAAAAATCATGAGAAACCGTGCAATAAGTGTATTAAAACATGGTAGACAGAATTGACAAAGCTTCACCGTTTCCCAAATAAAATAATAATTTCAATAGTAAATTGATAACAGTAGATAATACTTATTTTGAGTTGAGTAAAAGGAGAGTCTGTGTTCACGAAGGTGAGTGTGTGTTCACGAAGGGGAGTCTGTATTTACGAAGGGGAGTCTGTGTTCACGAAGGTGAGTCTGTGTTCACGAAGGGGAGTGTGTGTTCACGAAGGGGAGTCTGTATTTACGAAGGGGAGTCTGTGTTCACGAAGGTGAGTCTGTATTTACGAAGGGGAGTGTGTGTTCACGAAGGAGAGTGTGTGTTCACGAAGGGGAGTCTGTATTTACGAAGGGGAGTCTGTGTTCATGAAGGTGAGTCTGTGTTCACGAAGGGGAGTGTGTGTTCACGAAGGGGAGTGTGTGTTCACGAAGGGGAGTCTATGTTCACAAAGGGGAGTGTGTGTACACGAAGGTGAGTCTGTGTTCAGGAAGGAGAGTGTGTGTTCACGAAGGGGAGTGTGTGTTCACGAAGGGGAGTCTGTATTTACGAAGGGGAGTGTGTGTTCACGAAGGTGAGTCTGTGTTCACGAAGGGGAGTGTGTGTTCACGAAGGTGAGTCTGTGTTCAGGAAGGAGAGTGTGTGTTCACGAAGGGGAGTGTGTGTTCACGAAGGGGAGTCTGTGTTCACGAAGGTGAGTCTGTGTTCACGAAGGGGAGTGTGTTTTCACGAAGGGGAGTCTGTGTTCACGAAGGGGAGTGTGTGTTCACGAAGGTTAGTCTGTATTTACGAAGGGGAGTCTGTGTTCACGAAGGTGAGTCTGTGTTCACGAAGGAGAGTGTGTGTTCACGAAGGTGAGTCTGTGTTCAGGAAGGAGAGTGTGTGTTCACGAAGGGGAGTGTGTGTTCACGAAGGGGAGTCTGTATTTACGAAGGGGAGTGTGTGTTCACGAAGGTGAGTCTGTGTTCACGAAAGGGAGTGTGTGTTCACGAAGGGGAGTCTGTATTTACGAAGGGGAGTGTCTGTTCACGAAGGTGAGTCTGTGTTCACGAAGGGGAGTGTGTGTTCACGAAGGGGAGTCTGTATTCACGAAGTCGTCTATGTCGGAGTGATATGCAAGTCTACATAGGATGTCAAGAGCCGTGCCAGTCTATTATTACAACAAAAAATAATAAATGTGTACATTGCTAACATCTAAAAATGATTGCTAAAAAATAAGATACTGTTTATTAGCAAGGGTGGGGGGGGGATTAAGTTTCAGTGTTGTAGTGATACCACCAAGCTAAATAATTCGTTTATTAATCGAGATTGTGTCAGTTGTGATTTAAACTAAACTATCTGGTGTTGTATGATTATTCATTATTTATAAGACACCGATCGTAGAGATATGGACGTCTTATTGATGAACAATTGTAGTCGTTGTTACTATCCGAGTTCGACTTATCTCAGAGAGAACTATTTATTAATACAAACCTACAGCTTTACGTGGAATCCGAACCACGTAGTGTTGGTCTGATTTTCAGCTAACTGACAAGTCTGACACTCAGTTCTCTCCCCTACACAACATCTGAATCTTAACTACCATCCAACTTGTACACTCCAAACTTCTCTTGTAGTGACCACGTCAATGGCAACCATTGAGTGGACGCCATGTCGGTATTAAGAGGACCGAGCTTGGAACCTATCGCCTACAATCTCCCAAACACTTTTCCCCATGTATCTGGGTTACAGCACTGCACCACCAGTGCCAACGGATATAATATGATAAAATATCTTGGCCATTCTTTCATAGCAAACAAACTAAATTCGATATAATTTCAACTGTCTTGAAATTTTCATATTATGCTTATTTTAAAACTAGCTTATTATACAGTTTACTATTCTGGTTTGGGACCTATAGGAAAAATAAATTTAAAATATTTAAAACCCAAAATAAATAGAAAAATCAATAATGTACTTTTTACATATTCAAGCTATCCACTGTTCTAAAAATAGCTAAATAAAAATCACTGACTTGTTTGATTTGAGCGTAATTGAGTTTTCAAAATTGTTAAAATTGAACATTTAATTATGCCGGCGAAGAAATTATATGCACCCGAGTTTGAAGGTTGCTTCTAAGAAATTAAGAGACCCATGAAAATACAATCATACCATTGTTTTCCTAGTTTGATTTTTCGTTATGAAATATGAATCTTTTAATTTTTCTAAGTTTTAATAATTTTCATCCTAGTGTTCAATGTACATCAAATTTACACCATTATTACAACAACAAAAATAAAAAACGCCTTAATGTATTACATTTGTATTTTATATGTGGTTAATAGGATTGTTTGCAATAAGTCTTCTAAATTTTATAATTTATTTTTTCAAGAAAAAGAGTTCTTATCAATTACATGAAATCTTGTTTTCCTGGCTTCTAGAGGTAATAAAATTAATTATTTGATCTTGTTGCAATTCTTATTACATATTTAGTTTCGATACATTATTTTCATGTAAGTAAATCCTGCGATTTTATCTTGATTTAAAATCACTACAACTACTTCCACATATGAAAGTGATGTATCATAACTATACATTTCATAAGGATTACAACAAGACCAAGTAATTCTTTTTACGATCTCTAGAAACCAAGTAAACAATGTTTCAGGTAATTGATAAGAACTTCTTTTCTAGAATAGGTAATATTTTAAAATTATAAAACTTATAAGAAACATTCTTATCAACCACGTATTAAAATAAAAATGTGATATATTTACAGTTTTTTTAATTATGTACAGTGAAAACTTGTTATAATCCCGGTACTTTTTTTGTCCAACTAGGGTAAAAATTATTAAAACTTATAATACAATTTTAAAATTCATATGTTATAACGCACAATTAAGCAAAGAAAACAATGTTATAATAGAAGCGTTGATAGGCCTCTTAGTTTTTTGGTAAACAACCCTCAAACTCGGGTGTATATAATTTCTGCGCCGTCTTTAGTAGCGTTATTTAAATTAAACCGGTCCGGCGTTTTAGTACGGCGTTAGATAGGCAATTGAGGTACACATCTGTACTGGGATAAACGCCGTTACATCAGATAGTACTGTACGTTGTTTATTGTACTAGCTAGACGACAAGGCCAGGTAACTAACTAAGAAATGTAATCACATACTATAGTAACTAACTAAATGTAACCAACTAATACAATTATCTAACTACACCTAATTATTTACTAAAGGAAAATATTACCGGCCTACTAAAGATAACTAACTCCTAAACGTGACTAAATAATGCTAACATTACCAAAGTTAAATAACTACTAAACATGACTCACTACAAAATGTAATTATTCAAACAAAATAACTAAATACTAAAGTTAAATAACTACTAAACATGACTCACTACTAAATGTAACTATTCAAACAAAATAACTAAATACTAAATTTAAATAACTACTAAACATGACTCACTACTAAATGTAACTATTCAAATAAAATAACTAAATACTAAATTTAAATAACTACTAAACATGACTCACTACTAAATGTAACTATTCAAACAACATAACTAAATACTAAAGTTAAATAACTACTAAACATGACTCATTACTAAATGTAACTATTCAAACAAAATAACTAAATACTAAAGTTAAATAACTACTAAACATGACTCATTACTAGATGTAACTATTCAAACAAAATAACTAAATACTAAATTTAAATAACTACTAAACATGACTCACTACTAAATGTAACTATTCAAATAAAATAACTAAATACTAAAGTTAAATAACTACCAAACATGACTCACTACTAAATGTAACTATTCAAACAAAATAACTAAATACTAAAGTTAAATAACTACTAAACATGACTCACTACTAAATGTAACTATTCAAATAAAATAACTAAATACTAAATTTAAATAACTACTAAACATGACTCACTACTAAATGTAACTATTCAAATAAAATAACTAAATACTAAAGTTAAATAACTACTAAACATGACTCAATACTAAATGTAACTATTCAAACAAGATAACTAAATACTAAAGTTAAATAACTACTAAACATGACTCACTACTAAATGTAACTATTCAAACAAAATAACTAAATACTAAATTTAAATAACTACTAAACATGACTCACTACTAAATGTAACTATTCAAATAAAATAACTAAATACTAAAGTTAAATAACTACTAAACATGACTCACTACTAAATGTAACTATTCAAACAAGATAACTAACTATCATCATTGTTATGTTATTTGTAGTCTTGCTAATTATAAAATTGTAGAAATGGCTACATTCAATATATTATATAGATAACATTATAACATCCTCGTTGGGGTACCTGACGTAGAAATTCTTCGATAACAGAATATATTTCTTTAGTTACAAAACGTTTCATCCCTCACAAACGTAAGTAGTACAAAATCAAACTAATATTATCATTTATAATTTTATTGATAAAGTTGTATGAGTGGTAGAAAACTATCATTGTTTTAATTTTCCCAATTACTTTGATAAGTGCGTTTCCAAATTACTTTTATAACCAATATAAAAATTATCTTTTCATACAGTTTCTTAAAGGTTCTCTTGCCAAAACTACATTTGGTGTGATTGTAAGAGGATGCGTAACTTTAAAATGCATTTAGTTGTTTTTATTCTTTTTGAATTTTCCGTAGTTTTAATTATAATAGTAATTTGCCCATTTTTTGTGTGTACTAACAATATGAATAGGTCAGTAGATAATTTAAATATTTTATTAGAAAAATTATAAAAAATAGGGTATAACTGAACTACTGTAGGCTAAATGCCACGAATGTCCGTGTATGGAATAACCTACACGAACATATAGCATAATAGAAAAACATATTTTTAGGGTAGTAATGGCCCTCCCATACACGCACGGGACATGACCCTCCCACCCACCTGTACACGTACGATGGTATTGGTGTTGTTATGTAAGTGTAAAGCAGTTTAAACCAGATGTAGTGGCAAACTTCATTAAATTCCTATTACACGAAATATCTGTAACTAATACATAATCATGGGCATACTAATGTAGTGATGACGTCACTGACCCATGTTTGTGTGTCACTGTCAGTTCTACGTCCGCTTGGCTGGCCGCTCTCTGGCCTCCCTTGTCTCTCGCCGTCAAAGACAACCATTCAAACATTCCAAACGACATTCTCAGTAATCTACATCTGCCGTCTGTTTTACTTGTCGATAACCTCCCAAATACAGATTTTAAAACACCATACTCTATGTATTTTATTAAGTCAAGATTGATTTTCAGAAAAAAAGTATTTGCTGCCGTGAGCATGTTTATTTTATAGGCATAGAACAATAAATTAGATCAGTTTTAACCATACTAGTAAATTATGCATATATAAAGTCTTCAACAATGCGTATTTTTTGGAGTACGTATATAAGTTTTCAATGAGGTTTTAAATTTATTTGAATTTGATTCTCTTACACGTATAATCCCCGTATTTTACCCTAGAGCACAACCAGTAAGTGTTTTAGTACACTTGTTCTGTGAGGTGTCCTTTTAATCCGCTCAATGGTTGCCATCAACGTGGACACTATTAGAGAAGTCTGAGTGTCCATGTTGGATGATAGTCAAGGTTCGGATTTGTTTAGGGAAGAGAACTGAGTGAGACTTGTCAGTTAGCTGAAAATAAGACCAAGACTACGTGGTTCGGGTTCCACTTAAAGCTACAGGTCTCATAGTTGCCTTTTTGATATAGTAGTCCTTTTTGAACTAAGTCGAACTCATAGTAACAATGACTACACTCGTTCATCTTCACTCATCACACTCATTAACCCATAATTTCGCCCATATATCGGGCGTCTTAGAAATGTATAAAATGAATAATTTTATTGCATTGTGTAAACAATAAGTTTGTTTTGTTGAACATTTGTCAAGGAGGGTTTTTTTTTTTTATGAATAATGGTTTTAGAATGAATGTGGGAGGAGAGAAATATTTCATATTTTTGAAAAGTATATTTACAAGAATCCCGCCACGGCTTTCCAAAGATAGTTCGTATGTCAATTTTTTGTACAGTTAATATATGTCTTGTTTTTAAATATAAGTCAAACTACATTATAATAGATTAATTAATCAGATGTAATTTAGAATTTAATACTAGAAAAAGGACAAGGTTGAACTAGGTCGAAACGTTATGTGGGTTTTCTTCATTTCTGAACGAAACGATAGGAAAATTCCAACTATCCTTTTCTGCCCAATATCTTGTGTTTTTGTTTGGCGATGACTGATTTTGTTTGTTTTAACATAATTTTAATGTAAATGTACATTAATAGATTAGTAGATTAACGCATTTTTAAATGAACAAAACTAGCTACTTTTTACTGTACTACGGCTTACATTTCCATATTTATATAGTTTACGCTCTTTTATTTGGAACAAGTTAAAATGTTGTGGTTTTTGTAAGTTTTTTTAATTTCAGATCCACGCCTTGTTTAGTATCAGCGCATACGGGGTGTTTTCCATCTAGAAAAGCCAATATATTAAAACAAGTTAACGACCCTAGTAAAATTGGTAGGTAGCTAAGTTGGTTACTCAGCTTCACAAGCTAAAGGTCCTCAGTTCGATCCCAATTGGAGTTACAACAAATGTCCATATATATCAGCTGACAGTCACCAGCTGTTAGTTTGTCATTGGATTTGTAACAATGACTGCATTCACTCATCATACTCATTCAAAGTCCTCGCCATCTCGACAATAATGTATGAGAAGGTTGGTCGTACAATTGTGTATGTGGGGTGGTTAGGAGGGGGTGATTCTGTTATTAGGTTATAGTTATAAATCATTATATATTCAATAAAACGATCGACACTGTTCATAAAATAGACTCACGCATAACGTAAAGGTTCCGTGGGTTTAACGAGATTCCATATGCTCTATTTTTGAAAATTGTGCAATTTTGGTTGGGTTCCAAAATCCATTTGTATTGGGTACATTACCTTAGTACTACTGTTATACTAAGACATATGGAACCAGTCATTATGGTCGTATGCTTTCTTATTATTTATGTAACGTACGTTTCTTCTGGTGCGTCTAACCTCGATGGCCTGGTGTTAGAACTTGAGATAACTTGAGTTGGGGATGATTTTAAAGTTATGTGAAATTTATTGACCTACCTCGTGTTCAAATTAGTTTTTAATGGAAGATGAACTGTAGAACTTTATTAGTTGATTAAATCGTTTAACGCTGTTCTGTAGTACATATTTCTTTACGATATTGGTATGTAGCCGGGTACATTTCAAGATTATCTCAGAAGAAAGAGGTATTTTGTAGAAAACCAAGAATTAATTCATTATTTAACTGAAGAATTAGTTTTCATACAAAATCAACAATACTGGTCGTTGTAGTATGTATAACTACACAGCCAATTATTAAGATATTTTAAAAATTGACTTGGAAACTTTTAAAATTTATGAAACCAAAAATAACATTCATATCAAGTAGAAAGTCACCTAACATTATTACGTGCCTTTCTGCCTGACTGGTTTATTTTATTCTTCATTTTATAAATTGGATGCTATGATTGATAAATAGTTCAATGTAATTTTAAATATAAATTCGAATTAATATGGGCTGAAATAGAAAATACAGATAAATGGTACAATAAAACATAGTAAAAAAATACTCTTAGAGAAGATACAGTGAAACGTTAATAAACTCATTAAAAAGGTTTTAATTCAAAATACAATAAATTTATTCTGGAATAATGTAATAAAACCTTAATTAGAGGCAGTAAAACATTAATAAATCATTCACAATATTAATAACAAATTTAGCAAGCGTAGGACTACACCTAAAATAAAACACGAAATGTGGTACTATAACATTTAAAATAAAATCACTAGCTGATGTAATATTCCATATCTAAACAAAATAACACCCATTCCTCTTGGAACTTAGACTGTAACACGCATTCGGTCTGTATCATAAATTCTAACTTATTTCTCCAAAAAGACTTAATCCAAGAAGCAGACATTTCAACCCCACTCGTACATAAATTGGCAGTACAGTACAGTCAGTTGACCAGCTAGTCGGGGATGTTTACAGGCGGCTGTCGTCTTACATTCCATGTTATGACTTGGCTATGTCACATTAACACGTTATTTCGGGCAGTCCAGACAGTCTGAATTACCACGAGGGGACCAAAGGGGGGGTTTAATTGGAGGAGAAGGGTCGGAGATGTATCGCTCGCGTGTCAGGGGGGCTGGCGTGAGGCCAAACTGTATGACTTGGGGGTAATTCATCTTGGAGTGATTATGTCATTACGTAGAAACGCTGTACAAGTGATTCCACACTGAAGCACATAAGTGTTTTTCATTTCATTGCTATTTTACTTTATGCTTGAATTCATTGACTATAGAAATAAACAGACTGTCCTAGGCAAAATATTTGCTGTAGACGCACGCCTGTGCTGCTATTTAACGGCGATTGGTTTAAAATCAACTCTCGGTCGATCGTTTGGCGTACTATTAGCTCGGCCATTAGTAATTTCAGCGTGTGCTGGAGAGAGGCGGAGAGAGGAAGATCGCTACCTTTAAAAACCGGACAGGAACTATATGCTATTCAGGAACAGTTGAAAGTGATGCTCCGCTTAGCTAGAGCGTTCCTGCCTCAAGGGGCTCTGGCCAAGAAGAAAAAGGGTGTCCATGTGGACCCTTGATTTACAAAAAGACTGATTAATTGGCATCCCCATTCAGTCAGTTTGACAAACATTCTGCCATGAACCCTGAAATATTTTTCGGTTGGTGAAATTAATTTTGTAATACAGTAATTATTTTAGTGTTTAGTATAAGAGTTGGTGTGAATATTATTTTTTAAAGTGTAGTAAGTGAGTTAATTATTTCATTTTCAAATACATCATATCTCCAGTGACAAATAAAGAACGTGGAAAAGTTGTTCGTAGTCATAAAAACAGTGTGTTATTAATGTATTTATCAGTGCAGTGGATGAACATCAAGGTACATCTATTGATATGGTAATGTAAAAGGTTACCGAAATTGTGATGTTGGGAAAAGCACCATATATTAACTGTGTCTGCTATAAAAAAGACCACGTATAGCGATTGGATTGTAATATAACATGCGGGTAAAAGTACAACCACGAGTTGAGTATATAAAGTTAATCAATTTTGTAAATTGTGTGATATTAAAAAGCATACGATTCCAAACACGACATGGTATTTTTCGTCGTCGTCAAATAAAAATTTATATGTAACATTATTTATTTAAAATCTAATTTGCTAATGTACAGTAAAATTACGCAATTTAAAATAACTGATAAACAAGACCAGTCCTGTGAGGGTCTGTTTTTTAAATTTGGGAATAATCGGGACAGTTGTTTCTTAATTCTGCATGTACCAAGAAAGACAAAATTCGCGTCTGCGGTCATGTATTTATAATTATAAACATCATTTTAATGAAAGAACTTCTTGGGATGCATCTTTAATAGCTGATATAAAGTAATTGAAATCGAAAAAATCGAAAATTTTGTTCACCAAATAGCCACAAGGGGAACGTGTATTTCCCTTGACGTGTGTGCCGGTTGAAGAACTAAAATACAGGGTGGACAGAAGTTAGTGTTAAAAATTTTTCTGGTGAAACTACCACATATTAGTGACAAAAAATGGAAATATTATTATCTTCACCCAACCATGTTTAATAAATAGACATTTTTATTGTTTTTTTAATAATCATGTTTTGTTTTAGTAAAACTTAGTTTTCACCACTATTCTTAACATTTTTTTCCTTTTTTGCGTGTTTTTTTAAATCTACACAACATTTTACATAGGAATTCAAGGTAAAGAAATTTTTTATTGTGAGTTTATTATAAACAAATTTGTGACAAAGTGAAATTTTAGGCTTTTTTAAAAATAAGTCACAAGATATACAGGCCGAGGACTTCCTTAAAGTAGTTACTGAAGAGAGGCCAATAACAGAAAAAACTTTCCCGTTTTTTAAGCTTTAAAATGATGTAATACAACTGTACTCTCATACTCGTCTTCTAATGGTTAATACAGGATCTATCCTGAAAAACAAGGTTTGCTTAAAATACCAAGGGATCATTAAAGTAGTCAAAATAACATTATTTTTTTATTCACTACATTACGCATTTTATTCACAAGATTAACACCTAAAAATAATGAAAAAGAAAACACAGAAAATAATGTAATCTACAGAGTATGCTCAAACTGTCTGCCTCCGTTTCTTATGCAAGCCTTTGCATGCTTTCTCATGGCTCTGACCGTCACATTCACAGTTAATTTGTCTCGCACCTTTTGGGCAGCTACCTGAATTCTGTTTCTCAGTTCTTCTTCTGAGTTCAAAGGGGCTGAATAAACTTCATTTTTCATCATCCCCTAAACAAAGAAATCCATAGGAGAGAGGTCAGGAGATCTGGCCGGCCAAGGTATGGTTCCAGCGCGACCTATCCACATAGGGTAGTTTTCCGTCAGCCATTGTCGCACATCATGGGTGAAATGAGGGGGAGCACCGTCTTGCTGGAAAATGATGTTGTCCCTCTCGTTATAGTCCAGACCAAGTCCATCCAGAAGTGTGGGCAAGGTATGTTGTAAGAAATCTAAATAAGTTTGACCGTTTAAATTTTCTGGAAAAATGTGCGGTCCTATAAGTTGATTTCCGATGACACCGGCCTATACGTTGACTTGGAAACGTCTTTGAAAAGAACTTTCTCTGGACACTCTTGGATTTTCTTCGGCCCAGTAATGCATGTTATGCGTGTTGAAAACGCCAGCCCTAGTAAAGGTAGACTCATCAGTGTACAGGATCTTTCTCAAAAAGTGATATTGCTCAATATCACTGTTGAGCAGCCAGCGACAGAACTGTTCTCTTGGAGCATGATCATGTGGTTCTAATGATTGAACTTTTGTAAAATGATACGGATAAAAATTATTTTCTTGTAAAATACTTAATATCTTGCCCTTGGAAACACCAACTTCGCCGGCAAGTTGTCGGCTGCTTGTTTCAGGATTTCGACGAACTAAATTTATAACTCGATCATCCAAGCCTACATCTCGGAGAGCAGGACTTACCTCGTTTGGCTGCCTGTGAACACTTCCTCTCTCCAACAAACGCTGATGTAGCCTCGAAAAAACTTGAGTACAAGGCACTCTACGATCTGGATAACGTAATTGGTATTCTCTTTGAGCAGCCAGTGCATTTCCGTCACAAAAACCATACACGAAGTGCATCTCCGCATACTCTCGCGTTGAAAACTCCATGACAGCTTCTACTCTACTACAAAATTAACAGGAAACAGGCTACAACAGATAAGGCCTGCTGGAAGACAAATTAAAACCGGAACAACTTTGTTTCTATGCAGTTCTCCCCTTTTGAATGTGGGTATAAGAGAAAGAGGACTTTGGATGATCTGATAAGATTAGTATTTGTGTGGTATTTACTAAGCTATGGAAAGTAATTAACTGTTTAAATATGAAATTTCAACATTTATAGGCATTACCTTAAATTTAAACTGTATTTTGACTACTTCAATGATCCCTTGGTATTTTAAGCAAACCTTGTTTTTCAGGATAGATTCTGTATTAACCATTAGAAGACGAGTATGAGAGTACAGTTGTATTACATCATTTTAAAGCTTAAAAAACGGGAAAGTTTTTTCTGTTATTGGACTCTCTTCAGTAACTATTTTAAGGAAGCCTCGGCCTGTATATCTTGTGATTTATTTTTAAAAAAGCCTAAAATTTCACTTTGTCACAAATTCGTTTATAATAAACTCACAATAAAAAATTTCTTTACCTTGAATTCCTATGTAAAATGTTGTGTAGATTTCAAAAAACACGCCAAAAAGGAAAAAATGTTAATGAATAGTGGTGAAAACTAAGTTTTACTAAAACAAAATATGTTTATTAAAAAAACAATAAAAATGTCTATTTATTAAACATGGTTGGGGTGAAGATAATAATATTTCCATTTTTTTGTCACTAATATGTGGTAGTTTCACCAGAAAAATTTTTTAACACTAACTTCTGTCCACCCTGTATATGAGTGATCTTTGAGGGTTTTAAGCTTTACAATTAGTATAATCAAGCTATCTTATCGACTTTCTAGCTCTTCGTGGCGGCTGGTTCTCTTTCTGAATTAAATACTGTATATAGATTTCAGTCAAAGACTTCAGTGTTGTAGAAGCTATTGCAGATTCACAAGACAAATTTGATACCGCCTCCTAAATCGCTGTTACATAGCCAACAGATGTTTCCCACTCACCCTACACCCTCCTTGCACTCTTATCACGTTAGATACCTCCTCAATGTACACATACCTTCTAACTGGGACAGTTTTTATCTGAGGTTCTGTCCATTCTGCCAGAGATCACAGGCAGTGATAGTTTAGTTGAAGTATTGGACAATATAGACGTTGGCTCCAAGCCGACCGCTCCTTTTGATCTACGTCTTCCGCCAGACTGTGACCCCGGGTATTTTTGCAGTCGTGCGTATTCTTCTCAGAACAAATATTGAAAGGAAAAATCGCACCTTTGATAAAACATTAAAGGAGGAGTGATGGTGGGTATTTATGAAATTATGGGCTTACAGCAGTGAAAGAATGATGAGGGTGATTGTTATCCGAAAATAACAATAATAGGATAGAGTATACATTTTTTCAAAATTTAAATAGGAAAAACCAAATAAAGAGAATATAATAAAAAATATACATTTCACTAGATAATGTTTATCCATCTTCTATTACAAAAATACATTCATGTTTCTATATTTGATTTACATAAGAAATTATTGCAACTTGTTTTTATTTGATGGCATACAAATAAAATAATAAGGCCTACTCCCAAGTACTAGCTTTAAGAAATAATTTCATACAACTAAAAACATAGAACAATTAATTCTAATAAAGTCATTATTTTATTCTTTTTGATGATTAGTAAATGGTTTTAGAAAGAAATACAATATTATAATAATTATTCATACACATATTGTTGTAATCCTATTTTTTGTTAAAATGTATGACCTAATACAATTGAAAATGAAATGCCAAAGATAAATGCGTGTTTAGGTTTAGTAGGCCTATAGCAAAACACAAATAAGGAAATGAGAAAATAGTTAAAAATATATAAATTTTTCAAGGAGAACCTATTTTTGTTGTAAGTTGTGGATGTTTAAAAGCTGTAGGCCTACAGTTTACAATCTCTTCCTACATAAAGTACTGACCACGCAATACCAACCAAATTTACTTAATTAAATTTGCATTACTCTATGGAGGATGTCCGAAGGGTTCATATATTAAGTGTGCCGTATAGAAGTTCCAATAAATTAATCATAGTGACGATACTTTTCGGGTATTCAAGAAGTGTCTTCTTCCTAATCAAGTGGACATAGTAAATACACGCAAAGTGACTCCTTGAGTCGATAAAGACATAGAATTATCCAAGAAGTGGTATCCAAAAGAGAAAGTGTGTATATCCAAGGAATGCTTAATCATAATTACTGGTATCTGTGGAGAAATGATCTTGATATTTACAATGTCATAGTATTACATAAGTGATACTTGTAGGCTAGTTTCGTTATGATTTATCACTAGACAGATTAAAAGACGTCACAAAATTTTATTTGTTAAGAAACTCATTTGTATTTTAATTTTTCCCCCAATATTTGGACTCTTTATATGGAATTTGTAATAAAATAATTAATTATTTATCATTAACTAACCTATCGTGGCGATAGGGGCGTGATAAGTGTAAAGCCAAATGCCCAAACACCTTAGAGCTGTGGTTCTAAACCGTGCACCATATTTGTGCATTCTTGAACATGAATGTAATGTTAATTTATACTAGTTTCATGTTCAACATACATATAAATTTTCTTGCCATGAAACAACACGTCAAAAGTTAATGATTTACGTGTGGGAAAACCCTTTGAAGTACATTATTTATTTTTATTTTTTCAATAAAAAGCCAATTGACTTCATGTAGGTCAGTGACTCCCAACTGATGATCACAGAAATTTCTCAAATGTTCCACCATCTAAATAAATTATGTTATTAATAATTTCTTGAAAAATAAGATAACAGTGTAATTTTCACTTTATATTTCATTGAGTGTGAAATTTTTTTAAGATGGTTACTTTAAAGTAAAATATATTTCATGTCTGACAAGAGCCTTGGTGTTGCAAGACAGGAAAACACTGTCAAAATATTATCAGGCAGTTGCTCTCGATTTGACTTCATTCCAATTATTTACATTTCCGAATAAGGTTAGGTGGAAGAGAGGGTTACCAAAACTTACTTAACTTGTATAATTAGGTCAATTTTTTAAATTACATATAACTTATTGTGTATTACACTTTTACGTATGTATCGAATTAAGTTGAAAATATAGGCCTAGTTAAAAAGACGTGAGTTGGTCTATTAAGTCAAAGTATTACATTTCAAGTCGATTTATCGAAGTCGACTTCTTTGTTAGTGACAACTAACGATAAATCGCAACAAAAACCTTCCGGGCTAATTATGTCAGAAGGGGATCGTGAAAAAAACAAGCAGATGAGAGGCATGATTTATAGCGCGTAAAAATGTCTCGCTGAGCGGTCGAGGTGGCTATGCTTTGTTGTCTCCGTGCGTATAGGCCTAGCCTATTTCTGTAGAATAGGGAAATTAGATTTAAGAATTTATATTTATCTATGGGTCGTAAATGTAGTATCGAATCCTCCCTATTGAATTAGGGTTAAGTGGAAGATAAGACTTCATGTAGTCCTATCTTCGTTCCTAATAAAGACGATTTTCATTTAATTTCTATTGATGATTACAACAGGGCTTATATCAGTAGCGACAGTCACAACGTGGTAAAGGGAGTAGGTTTTGACATTTTCAGAACATTTCCCTAGGAGTCCTGGAAATTTTCTGTGTTTTCTGCTGGCACAGAGTATATAACCTATTATTATTCCTAAATATAAACTATTACTGTATTATTATATACTATGTGCTGCTACTCTTGGTATATATTCAGAATAACTAGGCCAGGCACAGTTAAGATACCCTATGGATCAATATTAGGCCGTCGTGGATCAATATTAGGCCCAATTCTTTTACTCATTTATTTTAACAGGTCGAATTCGTCAATCCAGAATGGAAATGTTATTAAATACGCTGACGACACGACTTTCTGTTTCTGTATCAGATAAAAATCCAAACATGATCTTAAATTAAATACTTCATGAATTAAAATCATGCACTGAAATTTTTTCAAGAATCAACCAGAAAACAAACAATTAAAAAACAAACATGGTGAATTCTTTGACAAGAGCATCGACCAGTGGTGAAAGTGGATTACATACTTTTGGAAGAAGCTGAATCCATCAGGTTTCTTGGAATGTGCCTTGAAAGGAAAAGAACGATCACGTTGGTAGAGTCTGCTCTAAGGTTGCCTCTGACAGTTTTGTTTTATATACACTTTAAAAATCTTGTTTTGTCGATGTATTAAAAAATGTTTTATTTTGGTCTTATAAATCCACATTTGTCCTGGGCCTGAGATTGTAGGTCACCTTTCTAAATACAAACGAACTATATTATATAACAAAATAGATTTGTCAGAATTCTTTCAATATTAAAATCCAGAGAGTCTTACAAAAACGCTTTCAGGGGGCTTGAGTTGCTGGCCCGTCTCTATTCTTGAAGTCATCCTGTTTTTCGACACAAATACGAATTGGTACAATGCAGGTATGTCCGACAATATGAGAAAAGAGGCAGGGACAAGTTTTTCCATCTGAACCATAACATAATGACAGCATTTGAACAGATGCCGTCAAAAGTTGGTGTCAGGATAATTAATTGGCTCGCTAAAGAAATACAAAATTTAAATGATCTCAAAGAACCCAATTTAATGATCTGAAATATCGATTAAAACATCTCTTGGTGGCAAAGGCGTTTCAATGCAATATTTGTTTATTATTATGCCGTTTAAAAATGTATTTTGATCTGATTTATTCAACATTAACTTTCAATTTTGGTTCATATTTCAACATTCGAAAATACTACTAGTCAATAGAATTCACAAACATTACAAAAAAATCTGCAAGGTTCTAGATGTGAATAATGAATAATGAATGAATAATGATCTTTATTCACAACAGTTTGACAATTAAATGTACACAAAACTTGGGTGAATAATACTAACCACTGTTTCCAGTAATGTGGTTAGTGACCAAAAATAATAATAATAAAATTAACAAATAATTCAGTCCAGTCTCTTCTAAGTATTACAGTCTTGTATATAATTAGAAAGGCATTCTGTAGCGTCCATTAAATTCAAACTACTACTATAATAACAGTACTAGAAAATTAAACTAAAATTAATAATTTACAGTTCGTAAACTAATATTTTCTATAATTTACTCTAAGTTAAGGCCTGACTCAGACAACTTGTGTCATGTATAGTGTATAACCAGTTCTTTAGCTTGTGGCAAAATTCCTTATTGTTGTTGCTTTCTTTAATGTATAATGGTAATTTATTGAAATAATTTGGGCCTAAGTAATTAAAAGATTGTTTGAAGAACATTTTGTTTACTTTGGGTTTGATAAATAATCTATTCTTGTTACTTCTCATATCGTGATGAATTCTGGTTGAGCCTCTATTGCCACTTCGTATATAGAATAATTTTAATGTTTTATAGATGAATAAATGTTGGATGGGTAAAATTTTTAATAAATAGAATAAAGGTAAAGAAGAGTCTCTTGCATTTGCTTTCAGGATTATTCGAATAAATTTATTTTGAATTGTTCTAATAGTATTTATTGTTGTTTTACAAGTTCCCCCCCAACAAATAATGCCGTATTGTATCCTTGAATGAATCAGACCATAGTACAGAGTTCGCAGTAAATTTACATCACAAAAATTTCTAAGAAAGTAAAATTTTCTTAAATTAAATCTAGTTTTATTTATCAAATCACAAATATGCTTTTTCCAGGACATTTTGCAGTCTAAAGTTAACCCTAAATATTTAAAGGTGGGGACTTGCTCAACAGCACTACAGCCACACGACTCACCTTCACAATCAAATTTATGATAAACTATAGGGTTTGCGAATCTAAAGCCGGTCATGTGAAAGTTAACATATTTAGTTTTTTTTACATTAACATGCATTTTATTCTTGAAGCACCATGACCGCAAAATGTTCAAATCATCGTTAATACTCTTTTGGAGATTTAATTCATTTTTGTTGGAGGATACAAGTGCAATGTCATCGGCAAATGCACTAACTGAACATGTGAAATGTTGATCTAACAGGTCGTTAATAAAAATTAAAAATAGATTTGCAGAGAGTACGGAGCCCTGAGGGACTCCGGCTCTTACTAATAATGAAGTGCTTAATTGATTATTAATTTTAACTGATTGGGTCCGTCCTACAAGAAAGCTTTCAAACCATTTCAAAGCAACGCCTCTTACACCGGCACTTTCCATTTTATTAAGTAAAATATTATGATTCACAAGGTCAAATGCTTTTTTAAAGTCAACAAATACTGCAGTCGTTTTTCTGTTATTATTTATGTGTTCATATATTAAGCTTGAAAAGTTTATTAACGCAACTTCTGTAGATTTATTTTTTGTGAAACCAAACTGGGATTTATTCTGGAAGTTTATAGAACTCAGGTAATTTACTAATCTAACTTTCATACATTTCTCCATTATTTTAGAAAAAACAGATAACAAGCTAATCGGTCTTATATTTTCAATTTCGAACGAATTATTTTTTTTAAATAGAGGTACAACAATGCTATTCTTGAGTGACTCTGGAAAAATACCAGTTTCAAAACTTAAGTTAATTATGTAGGCTAAAGCGTGAGCTATTTCATTGTAAATATGCTTGAGCATCTCTACAGAAAATCCATCGTGGCCAGTTGATTTTTTATTTTTAAGACTTTTAATTATGTTTGTGACTTCGGCAGAGTCAGTAGGAGCAACAAAGAATGAATGATTGGTCTGATAATTCGTCAAATTACAAACTCTGCCAGCCAACCGGTCAGTGTTATCAGCTGTACTTTGTACACTGATAAGGTAGTTGTTGATCGCCTCTGACAATTGCTTGGGATCCTCCAAAACTGTCCCATCATCCAATACAACTTTATCTATATTATTACGTTTAAGGCTACCTGTAATGCTGTTTATCACCCTCCACTGTTGACGACTGTCCCCATTACATTTATTAATTAAATTAGCATAATAGTTGTTTTTTAACTTGTCAATGTCGTTTTCAATGTATATCAGGCATTTAACAAGATTTATCATGGCGGTAGCTATGCAAGATAAACTCGTTTTTTCCTCATACTTTCATTAATGTTTATATCAAAAAAATACTTTAGAACTAAATTTCAAAGTTGGTACCGTACTCATGTCTAAAAGCAGCTGAATCTGAAGTTCCTTTGCAGTCAATCATTATAGTTATAACTCATGGTACTCCATTTATGGCTTCACAAATATTACAAGGTATTAAAGTGGTGGTTACAAATCTTATAGCAACAGCAGAATTCATCGAACAAATAATTGATAACGTAGATAAAAAGTTGGTGGAATGCTTTTGGATTTAACCAGGACATTTGATAGTGTGTCACACCCAATGATGTTAGATATGAGGAATAAACAATAGCTCTTTAACTTGTTTAAAATCTCATCTAAGTAATCGAGTCCAGTTTGTTGAGATTACTTGTCAAAATAATGTTAAAGTTGAAAACTTTGTGTCATCTTCAAGAAAGTTGAAGTATGGTGTTCTTCAAGGATCCATACTGGGTCAATTACTCTTTTTGTTTTACAAAAGGATTATCTGGCGTAATAACTGGAAATAATGTCAGTGTCGACTTATATACAGATGATACTTACAACTTAACAAAAGCAGATTCTTAGGAAGGACTGGAGAACTAATATTTTATTAATATGTCAGTACTCTCTCAATATTTTGGAAACAAAAACCGCTAGGTAAATCTAAAAGAAATAATTAATGCAATACTCCACCAAACAAAATAAAATACAGTAAGCTCTAACAGTTAGTTTAGAAAATAATAATTTGGGTTGTGTAAAAAATATAAAGTTTCTCGGTTTTATAGTAAATACAAATTTAAATTAATTAGTCAGGCCATGTCGACTACATTATTGGCAAAGTATTTTCAGTTAATTTGTTCTAAAAAGAATGGATTAATCTGTAATTTGAAAACTTTAAAGTCCATTTGTTTCTCTTTAATTCATTCACAATTTCACTTTGGCATAGTGATTTATGGATCAAAAACACAGAATAACTTGAAAAAAATATTAAAAATAAAAACAAGCAGTGAGTATTATTTTAGAATTGAAATGGAATGATAGTGTAAAAACTGCATTATCTGTTATAGGAATATTAACTGTTTATAGCCAATTTGTAAACGAAAAACTATGTATACAAAAAAAAATTGGGTGTGCGTCGGACCACACGGTGGAAGTTATACTTCTTTGGCCATTCTCATACACCCACTCACGCACACAAACAGACAGGATATATAAATGAAATATAAGACATTTTTCAATATTATTCAATATATTTATCTTCAATATATTATACGTGACTTCATTATTATATTATACACCTATATTATCATTATCAGTAATTTCTTCGATTAAATTTCTTCGATTAACAATCGATTAATCGATAGTTCTTAAAAATTTGTTCTTACTTTTCAGCGTGACGCGGTTTCTCGACCAACATCCCATCCCAAAGTGTCTAACGGGCGCAAAGAAGTATAACTTCAAAAGTATCAACTGGCAAGTCAAAGTAACATTACACATTCAAATAACTCTAGGAATCAAAATTTTATAAGCATCACTCATCATAACCTAAATTTTTATAATAAGAAACCATTGTGTGTAAAAACTATTGAGTTTTTAAGAGTTCTTCCTGATTATTTTAAGAATGAAAAAAGCACCAATTTAAAAATGGATTATGGAAGTATCTTGTTGAGAAAGCTCTCTATTCTCTTGGCCAGTTTTTCAATTAATTGAATTGTCAACAAGCCTTAAGAATCATACTTTTAGCTGTTATTTCTGTCACTGCACTACCTTAAGATTGTTATTTTTTAAGCAAAATACGGTTTTGTTTTTTTACTTGATCTATTGTAAATCAGAATATTGTTCTGTTGTACTGGAATGCTTTTGATTGTATTACATTTGTGTCCCTTATTGCCATTTGTTGTTAAGTTTCGGCTCTATTTGTGTACTTATTGTAGGCTACTAATTATATATAAATAAAGGGAATTTCGTATTGTATTGCGTGGTCCCACTCAGATTAATATGCTGCATCATACTTCTAGAGACGTTTCGATACTTACGATACTGCTTGGTATCGATACTTTGCTTCCGATTCCGGCAGTACCAATATTAATGGGGCATCGTAAGAAAACATGTGGTATAGGTATCGGAAAAAATATCGAAACCCGTCCCTTCTGTGGAAAAACGTAGTATAGTTAAATTTTTATAATGGTAGACTCGGGCTCCGGAAGCGTGGTAGGCGAGGGGTGAGTAAGAGTACCAATATAAAGAGCGTCTTACAAACATACGCTCAAATTAGGTAACTCAATGCAAGAATGACTCATCGGACTGCATTAATTTGTTTGGGTGTAGTCCGGTTGTAAATACCCGGATTTAATTATGCACGGCTGAGTCTACGGTTATAAAAATTGTACTATACCAAACAAAACCTGTTAATGTCTTGAGTGGGATGATAACACTTTTAAAATAACTTTATACAAAGATGTGAACGTTTTTATAGAACATTTGTTAACGATTTTTGACATATTTGTTCGTGAAAGTATTGGGACCAAAATACTATAACAACGTCATCGAGACTTTATATTAAAGCTACAATGTTTATGTTATTTCACTGTTCATTATGTTTCATATAAACAATATTAGCCATTGAAATTAACGACAAAAATTATTTTTTTATTGTATTATTATTATTATTATTATTATTATTACAATGGAAGATTTTAAATTTCAGACATAATATCTTCTTAGTATTTTGTATAGAGGTGCACTAATAATTTTTGTATTGCATATTCATGAACAAGGTAAATAAAATAAGGGTGTTTATTAATTAAATATAATAAAATTCATTGGCATAGCGTATATTCGCATAATAAATACATCGCCACCTCCTTGCGATACCGTTCCAGTACCCTTTTCTGTCACCTTGCGATACCGTTCCAGTACCCTTTTCCAGCACCTCCTTGCGATACCGATCCAGTACCCTCTTCTGTCACCTCCTTGCGATACTGTTGCGATAACAATACCTTGTCCTGCCTGCCACCTCCTTGCTTTATTCTTCCGATATCGATACTCGTAGTATCGCTACTTTTGATGCGATACGACGTTGGTATCGACACCATTGTTCCGATACGATATCGATAAAAAGCATCGGATCGGAAAGAGTATCGAATAATCCCTACACACATCTTCCTAACCATGGAGCGCACGTAGTCACTAGCGATAGGATGGTCAGTTTCAGACGCGATGACACAATTTTGTTCGAACCAAGGTGAGTCAACGCAGAATTGCTGCCTAGAAACTCTTGGGCTCCGTAGATAGGAATGTGTTGATGATGGACATATATTCTTAACGTTAAAAATATGTTTAAACGCGTCTATTATTTTGTTGTTCTTTTCCAGGTTTTGAAGGCGTATTTAAATTTTATTGCTACTTCATAGTCATTGGTTTTCCACGGATTTTTGAGTATTTATTGTAATAGGATTACCTTCTGCATTGTTTAATTATTTTGTATTTTAATTCTTGTCCATTATATAAGCTCTTTTTCCAAGATTAGTCACCGATGTTAATATTTCCTTTGTTGAAATTAGGATTATGAGATTTATACAACAGATTTTTGGGGGTTTAAGTTGTCATTTTGTTCGGGTTAGTTATATTAGCTCCCTTTCGTCTCGTGCATTTATAATTTTTATCGTTAGGATATGATATTGCTACATGAGCAATTTGAAATTTCACTAAGAATACAATGGAAGTTCATATTTTATGTTTTGTTTAGTGCATATCTTTAGACCTTCTCAGTTGGTCAATTTATTTGAGTGGGATTTGCTAACAGTTTTTTTTTTTACTTTTTTCTCTGTTAGTCGGTATTACATTCGCCCAATAAAATGTTAACTTTGCGCAGTTTTTTTTAAGATTGTATATTCTGGGGTTCTTATAACATTTACTTTATCATGATTTTACCAATGTTTTAAGACTATTATTTATCATTATAAACAAACCAATATAATTAAGACCTGTGTTTAAATTGTATGTTTGAAATTAACTTACCATAGTAATGAAGAAAAAATCATTACGAGTTCTAATTCTGCAATAATAGACATTGCACTTTAATACATGTTTTCTTGCACATTCTTTAATGTTCAATGCTTCCTAAATTAATTTAGGTCTTTTCACGTTTATTAGCGCAATCGATCTGTTAGAATTTTATATTCATTTCCTTTTGCTCTATCTTGTGGGGGATAGCTGTCTTCTTCTGCTTCCTTTCCAGAAGTGTAACTGTAAAGTAGTATTGTTTTGTTTATATAACGTTTATACAATTTTTATAATTTTAAAACTTTAAAATAGTTTTATTTACTGAACATTTTCTTCACATTTATCTATTTGCTAATGTCTTCGAAACGTAAATCAGACGGGAAAGGTCGCGCTCCCAAAAAATCAAAGAAAAATGGGAAAGCAAAACATGATGAAGACTTGAGTGATTTTGATGAGTTCGGAAGTGATGCTTCTGTGGACGGATCAATTTCTGCCAACCATACTGACTATGATAATGATAATGATGTCGATGATCTGCTTGCAGATAATGATTCATTGGTGATTATTATACTTTCTTAATTTGTTGACAGCAAATTATTTATAATGTGTAACATGTACAAGTCTTCTTACCTAAGTAGGTCATGATTTGACGATGTGTGACACATCATCCATTAACCTTAAATGAACATTTTCTCTGAGTTTTTAACCCTTTATAGGATGGCTTTTATTGGAAAAGTCATAGATAATGCAAGGTGATTAAATTTTCAACCCCCCAAGAAATCCCTGTGCATACTAGGTTAGTTTCAAATTAGGCTACAACAAATATCTTTGGTTAGGTGTATGTTATCTAGAAGCATAGAAAAGTGAACAAATTATATTTTCGTAGGTAATTTTTTTTTTCGTATGGCCTGTAGGTTATTGTTACATTTTTAACCACTGTGTAATTGAGCACATCGCAGCTTCTTAGTGTTCAATGGTCAAATTTTTAACCACCGAGGACAAAATAAGCACTGTAAAATTTAAATTGTATATTTTATTAAGAATACAATAATAGTAAATCAAAATAATGCGTATAAAAGACCGTAGTAACTAGTTAAAAATTTGACAAACTGGCATTTTAAAATGTAGATGTTATCGCACAGCCTAAAATAAATAAAATAATAAACCTGTAAAATGGAGCCAATTAGTGTAATTCTCTTTGTGTAAAGTGGCGAGTCAGGTTAGGCATAGTGAAGTACTGATTGGTAAGTGTTAACCATCCTCATTGTTTCCTATGTTTTTAATACATTGTCAGGGCTTCTTACCCATGGTCCAACCTCTTTTTGTTGATTTTCTTTGTCCACTCTATGGAGATAATATATCTATCAAAAATAAGTGCAGATGATGAATTAGGTGGTGCAGGTGTAGATGATGTAGAGTCCTGTTGAAAATAAGGTGTTCTGGTGTGATCAAGAATATTGTCTGCTTCACTATCACATCTAGATTTCGAGACATTTCAAATCTTATCATCATAGACGAATCTGTCACATTCACTACTTCTGAGGGTGTCAATCATGAATAAGTTGTAAGCGTAAACATATTTAGTTACAGAAATTTTTTTCTTAATAGATTATATCACACAGAAGCCATGGTACTATATTTCTGGTAAACAACAGAATACAAATTTTATTATAATAACTATGGTTCCATGTGCTAAATGTTAAAAATTAGTCTACTGTCATTAAAACTATTATGTTACAACGAAAACCTTATAAAAATTTTACAGTTTGAATAGTACAAAATGCTACTTTTACAATACTTATATAAATACATTAATTTAATTTGATGAAACTCTTACCTGTTAAGATGTAAACTGAAGCATGGTGGTCAGTGTTTAGCCACCTGAACAGTTTATTACTGCCTGAAGGCAGAGAAACACTGTCTTAGTAAGCAAACAGATTTCCGCTGATTCCCCAATGACATCAGCAGTGTCTAATGATGATAAAGGTGATTTTAGCTTGACCGGTCACAAAATACTGGTCGTTATTGACAGTGGCTAAAATTTAAACCATTGTGGGCTACTTATGACTGTTATGAAATACAAGCGTGCACAGAAAGTTTTGTAGGGTGGCTAAAGTATTAGCCACTGTCCTATAAAAGGTTAAACGTGAATGTTTTACTGCCAATGACATTGTTCATATTATTATTTCTCAACAATAATCATCTAGAGTAAAGAACTAACAAGTTAGGGACTAGAGTATATGCTATTTAATTAGCTCCATTTAAAACACAAATTTGATAGGCCTAATTCGTTTGGTAATTTATGGCATAGGCTATAAGGACTAAGATTTAAGCCTTGGGATATCATAAGCAGATATAAACAGTTATATTTTGTGGATGCAAAAACCATGTGATAAGTTGGAGAAATGTATGGCAAGTATATGGAGGTAATGTAATGATTTAATTTAAACGTAATTGAAAATAAGGTGGGCCCTATATATGCAGTTTCAATACGTTTCGCCAATCTTGACCTCTTTTATTACCAGTGGGTAGAATAAATTCTATATTTTCTGAGAAAATACTATATCCTGCAGAAATACCTTTTTTAAAAAAAATTGTATAGCCTAAATTCAAAATTTTTGAAAATGTTATTTTCCGGTTTATCTCTAGTTTTTTTCACCATTCTATTTATAATTTGATGTTTTTCATGCTTAACACAAATATGAAAAATATTTTGGTCTGCGACAATGATTTCTAATGATATCGCACAAAAACTATGCTCGTGGCAAATCACCCATTGTGGCTATATGCACAATGTTGATAGAATCTAGGTATGACTAGCCACACACAAAGAATGTGTGTGTGTGTGTGTATATATATATTCCTACCGCTAGCAGGCTGGCCTGGAAGCCAGGCACCTGAATTTAAGGATCTGCAGAGGCAAGTCGGCCATGTTGGTTTTAATCACGTAAGAACAATGTTATTTTTGAACTGGACATATGATCACGCTTATCGAATCATACAGTTATTTTCAAACAGATTTTTTCCAAACAAATTGCATTTGATCAAGAATGAAATTGTGTGTGGGAGTTACTTAGCAAATTCCTAATTAGTTTTATAGAAAAAAAATAATAGATATTTTGTTTGAAGTTTTTATTTTCACCTATTTTCAGAACTAGGCGAATGTATTCAAAAACAAGCAAACCAAATGTGCAATATGATAACGTTTAAAATGACACCTCATACACAAATTTTGGTCAATAAAAAACAAGAAAAAAAAGGATTCGCAAATAAAATTGTTCTTTTGGGATTAAAACCAACATGACCGACAGCCTCTGCAGACTCTTAATGCAAAAGAGAAATTTTTGTATAGTAAATAGATGATTAAGGTATATTTGGTTAAGTAAGAAAAAAAAAGTGAATTTTTTGGGCAAAAAAATGAGTTTAACTAAAATTTAATTAGACCTATATAAACATGTTAACAGTGAAAACAAAATGATTACGAACCATTAAAACGGTTGTGCGACTGTTAAGGTTCATATTACAAACCATTTGTAGCGCTTTCCTAATTTGACTGTTGTCTGATTATGAGGTGTCCGATTGCAACAAGAATACAATAATTTTAAAGCTGGAAAATATTGCTACATTTTTATTTATACACATATTGTCAGTAGTCAGGTTTTAGTTCCGTTGTCTGATCAAAGTACACATCAGCTGAACTGACTCCATGCATTGTGTCAGCTGTGTTGTTGTAGTGAAAAATAGTGTATATAGTTGTTTTTTACATAATTTTCGTCATTGAAAAAGTATTGCTAAACATATACAACACAATTTGTGTTGAATGACGTTTACTTGTACTGTACATATATTTTAATCTACATTAAATTTCAAATAACTTTACGACCTTAGATTTTTCATATCCAAAAAGTACTTGTAAATAGCCAAAACTTGTAAAATGTATATTTTTATTTATAGACCTATGTATTATTACTTATTACTTTTTATCTGTTAGTGATATTTTTTTAAGTTAGTTTTAATAAGTGTTGTAATTTTAAGCATTTTAATTGTAACAATTTTAACTCTGTATGTTATTGTACTTACTGAATTATTGCTATCTATTGACCTTTTTTTGTTTGTTACTGATTAAATATTGTACTTTGTGATTGCTAACTTATATAAAATTGTGTTAACTAAATTTTTCATTATTATTATTTTTTTACTATACCAGTAACAATGTCTATATATGCTGTATATTATTTAGAAATATAACCTTATTTATCCTTTAAGAAATGGCGATTGTAATGCATTTTGATGCTCTCATGTACTTCTGCAATAAAAAGATTATTTATTTATTTATATTTTTAATAATTACTACTCAATAACTCAAAACACAATCAAAGGTAAGAATTTAACTTATCTTTTTTATTACAGAGCATGTTATTGTGATGAATACAAAAATTTCATTTAGCCTACTGTTAAATTTATATTTTATAATGCTTTCTGTATAAAATCTTATAGAACCTTCAAAAACAGTGTAACATTTTAGTCATGTTAGTGCTGTTTTAACAACAGTGGGAGGGTTAATGTTTCAAGGTTGTTAAAATTGAATTAGATTATCTGAAGTGATCATTTCATCATGTGGAAAACTCATTTTTTGCTAAAGAATTTAAAATGGAACATATCCTTCACTCCAAATTCAAGATTTGCCTGATATCCGGCAAAAAAATATGCAAATTATTATAATTAATTTTAACACTATCATGTTTACTGTATAAATTCATTTTTGTAATTGTTTTAGAACACAATAATTAACAGATATCTATAATGTCAATTGATTTACAAAATTTTATGGTTAATGTTGATAATTCTTTTGCTCACTAGATGTTTAGTATGATCTGGGTTTCTGATAATCAGAGTTCTTTACTGTAGAAGAAATATTAATATAGTGGTTTCATCACTGAATTAACAGAAGTTCTAACAAAATTACAACTATTGCAGAATAAAGCCATTATAAGTGTCAGTCCATACAAAATTATATATGTATAATAAATAGGAAACTATTTAAATATAAATAATTCTAAAAATGCTGAATACTCCTGTAAAATATGTTTTTTTACTGGAGTATTGAGCATTTATAAAATTATTTATACTTAAATAATTTCTCCAATAAAGAACTCAAAGAAGAAATAGGAAACTAACTTAAGAATAACTATTTCAAGAAAGGAACGGCTCATGATCACTCTTGAGCTAGCTTTACTTGGTTTTACTGCAGCAATCATTACTATACAGTACTTTTCTATAGGCCGAATAGTAACTGCAAGAGAATAATCATGTTCTGATTTATGTCTTTATTTTTTGTTAATTATTGTAGACTTTTAAATAAAAGTCTAGTAATTAGGACTCAATTGACATTAAATCATTTTTAATTTAACAGTTTCAATTTATCATACAAATAATTGAAATCTTCTTAGTATTAAAATAAAGGAGGAATATAATTGTATAAGTTCATTAAAAAAATCTTATTTAAACATGGTTACAGCATAAACATAGTTCAAGAAAATAAAATTTCAAAATTTAACTTCATACAGTTCAATGGCGGTGTATATGTAATAAGTTTTGTTCGATAGCATTTTGTCTCACAATGAAACTGGGGACCTTCGCCAAAGGGCCTTCTGACGTCTGTTTACGTATTTTCGTCATGTCGGGGGCAACTTTAATTGCACTCATGCAAACTGCTTTACCAAGACGTCTGAATTAGTTTTTTGCCGTATCGTAACTCGTGTTAGATGATATTGTGCGGCAGACCTCAGTCTGTAACTAGACTACACAGGTAATTTACGCTTATCATGCAATAATCCCCTTAAAGTACACACAGGCTTTTAAATCTGAAGAAGATCAGAGATTATTGGGCGTACCTACAAATTTATGTGTTTGGAACCAGGTGTTTTACTAAGTTAAAATGTTTCACCTTGAACATGACAACATTATATCTCAAATTGCCACTTTAAAAAAATTGAAATGGAAGTAGAAGTGAAGAATATCTTCATATTATCAATAAATAATTGTAATTTGTTTATTGAATGACTGTTAATAATAATGAATAAACGATAAATTTTGTTTCAGCGAGTGAAAGGCCCTGAACACTTGGGAAAAGTGTTAATTTGTGGAGCAACAAACTGGGACTTGGAAGGCCGCAAGACTGTGCCCAAAGGCTGTAAGACTGCCAACAAGGGGCGAGATGTGTTCTCACCCCACAGGTTTGCTCCTCTGGACAACATCAGGGTTCACGTTGTGGTTTCTGGCTGCAATGCCGCACACAGCGTCATCATCACAGAAAACTGGAAGGCTATGGTCTTTGGTATGTATTTATTCATACACTCCTTAACCTTTTAGCCATAGTTTACAAAATTCATACTTTCAGCTCTTTAGTTTTAGCAACTAAAGGCAAAAACAGATTTTTTGCTCTAAGTTTGAACAGCATTTATTATTTTCTTTTAGTAAAATCCACGTTGTATACACACAGGTAAATTTTTCATCCAAGGCTAAATTTTGTGTCTCTAATCAAACTGCAAAACAAAAATTGTTGTTACATATTTCCTTCACTAAATTAGTATTTTAGGATAGGTAGGACATAAGCAAACTTACGTAAGAAGACAATTTCGCTAACACCTTTTTAGTAAACAAATAAAGAAACAACATATGACACAGTAGTCAATTTACTATATTAGTCTCAATATCTAAATACTAGAGTATGCGGCATATCATTGTAAGCCTGGCCTATGGAGCTTAGGGCACTCCCCTATACACACCTCACCAGGCAATAATTGCATTATCTACAATTTCACTTATCACCAGTAGCAACTGCAGTTCTACAGCTGTTCCGTTCATGTTTATTTTGTTATTCTTAAACATTATAAAAAGAATGTTTAAGAATAACAAAATTGTTACTAAAGAAACAAAGTGGAGTATTGTTTTTGATTTGTCTAATTTCCTTATCATTTTAAATTTATATTTGTTTACTATTATAAAGTTTTGTATGATTGTATAAGTAACTAATTGTTTGTGTTATTCTTTTATGTTATACCTACGTTTTACATTCTATTATTACTAGTCCCAATTTTTCTTAAATGGGACTTAGTCGCTTCTGTTGATGAAATCAGCTGATTGATTCTGTCATTTATCGCAATACAACCAATTCTCAGATGTAAATCCAATTATCGCTACTGTCTTTGGTGAATAGCGACATAGCAAACCATATGTGTGTTTTGAAATGTACACGAGTAGTGACAACACTGGCGAAATACCCAGGCTTGCAATGATATGACACCTAGTAAAGCTGTCTTTTGGCTTGTATCTTATAAAACACTTCTTGAGCATTCCTCAACACGGACCAGCATTGCCTCACTTTAAAAGGTATAATGTCAAATGTATACATTAAACATTGACCATAAACTGGTATTATGCGTACATGTATTGTTTAATAGTAGAAAACACTGCATTAGGGTTGCTGTTCATAAGTGGTATTCCAGAAATACAAGGATTTCTGTACATGAGCGTATTTAAGTCATATCTAATTTGTTTTTGATTTTTAAAACAAATAATTAAACCCCAATTATTTGTTTTACACTATCTCTGCTCTATCTTTGTTTTACATAATACAAAGATTGGAAGATATAATTAGCACCCAGCAGTACAATCTAAACCTTGGTAGTAGCTTTTTATCTTATATTTTTAGGAAAACTGTGTAAGTTAATTAATACAATTTGAAGTGTCAAAGGCAAGGAAAGTGTTTCTGTTGAATAATAATAATAGTTTAGAGCAATTTCATGTAGAATTCACATTATTTCTATTTTTATTTAATGTAGAGGAATATCAGTTGTGAGACAAATTTAATTTCGCGAATAAACATTTTCAAAAATTTAATATAAACATATTAAAAAGTACAATAAAATTTAAAAAAGAAAATATACATAGGCTAACATATTTTTGGTCTAATTTTAAAGTTACACAGTATATGTTAAGGTGTTAAAGATACACAGTGTATGAACATTTTGGATGTTATATTTATAATATTTTCACTAGTTTTATAGTTGACATACTTACTTACTTAGTTGGCCACTCAAACCGAAAAAGGTTTTTGGCCTCGCCAACAATTTGCCTCCACTTCCTCCTGTCTTGCATCATCTCTTCTTCCACTCCCATTTTCCGCATATCCCTTTGCACCTGATCTTTCCATCTCAGCCTTGGTCGACCCAAAGGTCTTCTTCCTGCTGGTCTTACTTCCATTACTCTTCTCAATACAGATTCCTCCTCCCTTCTGTTTACATGGCCTGCCCATCTGAGTCGTCTTGATTTTCCTTCTGCTACTATGTCTGCTTCCTTAAACAATTCTCTAAGTTCCTGATTTTTCCTTATTCTCCATTGTTCTTCTTCTTTCACTGGCCCATATATTGCTCTTAATACTTTATTTTCAAAGGTTACTAATCACCTTTCTGTTTTCTTGCTCATTGTCCATAATTCAGAGCCATATAGGACTACTGGCCTTATAATTGTCTTGTACATTTGTTCTTTGGTTCTTCTTGATAAGGTTTTGCTTTTCAACACTTTCCCTAAGGCCCAATAGCACCTATTTCCGTTCAGTAAGCTTGTTTCAATTTCTGTTTCTTCTTTATTTGTTGATCAATAGTGACACCAAGGTATTTGAATTTTTCACAACTATTGAATTTATATGGATTCACTTCTAAAACCTGCCTTCTTTCTAATGCATTCCGTTCTATTTTAAGATATTTGGTTTTTTCCTCATTGATTTCTAAGCCTACTATTTTTGCTTGAGTAATGAGCTCGTCAGCCAGACGTTTGAGACCGTCCTCGTTTTCGGCTAATAAGGCTACATCATCTGCAAAAGCCAATAGTTTGATCTTTGCGTCTATCCACAGACCCTCATTCAAACTTTTTGTTCTTTTTAGTGCATTTTCAATTGCCAGATTGAACAGTAAAGGTGATAACCCGTCTCCTTGTCTTACGCCAGTGTTTATTTCAAATGTCTCTGAATATTCATTGTTTATTTTTACTTTACATTTTGATTCTTCCATACAAATCTCTGCCATCTTCACTAATTTCTCTGGTATTCCATATCCTTTAAGCGTTTCCCATAGATGTTTATGGTTTATACTGTCATACGCTTTTTTGAAGTCAACAAAAAGGATATTGTGTGGTTTTGTCAAATTCCTAGTACTTTGAGATGACTTGTTTTAAGATGAACAGTTGGTCTGTGGTTGATATACCTCTTCTGAATCCTGTCTGATGATCACCCAGCATTTCTTCTCCATACTCTGTTACTCTCTTGTTCACAAGTTGACATAATAGCGAAAATATACTCACGGTATTTGGATTACCAAAGAGGTAAGAGTCCTCATTGTCAAGGTATTATTGTAAATTTTCTAATACACTGTTTCATGTTTTGTAAATTAATTTTATTTCTGCCGGATAACATCCTTATATAAAGCACAAGTCGTGTGTTTTAGGACGCAATGAGAAAGGCCAACTGGGCACTGGAAATACAGAGCGGTCCGACATCCCTTTGGAGTTGGAGGAGCTGAAGGATCTCACCATTGTGGGAGCGGCATGTGGCCGCAATCACACTCTCTTCCTCACTGGTAAACTATATTAACACAATTTACTTTAGTAACTACTAGCAGTAGACTTGGGATTAGAAATAGGGTTATTACGGAGTAGATCAGTAATGACCCCCGACTGTTGGAGATTTGACGTCATCAGTCACTTGGCTGGTTTTTTTTTATGTATACGGTAAATATATGTTTTAAGAGAATTGAAAATCCGTGAAATCCAGCTCCTCCTGCCACACTTGTTTTTTGATTATACAGGGTGATTATAAAGTCTCTTCCCCCTCAATTTCTTCTACAATTTACATTTAAAACTTATTTAAAGTAATGCCATTCATTATGAGGAAGATGTCCTAATTTTTTAAGTATTATGGAATATTAGGGGTATCCTGAGGTTCAAGATATAGGAGTCAACTTCCAAATTGTTTATGAGAAGACAGTCATGCAAAATTATTAACATTGCCTTTTCACACTGAATGTAAATTAAAAGTGTATTTAAAATTCAAAAGGGCTGCACCCTTTCCAATATGAGAAATATTTTAAGGAATTTTCACTAAATATTAATAGAAAATTACACCGTTTTAACCCTTTTAACCCGGGAGAAAAAATTAATTGTCACTTACAACTTCCGTACTAATTTTTTACTGGTCTTCCAAAACCGCCGCAGGCTAAATTCTTGGTTATTATGTGTGTGTTTATAAAATGCCATTTTTTTGTTTATACTCAAGCTATTACAATGTTTTTGATACCAAAATCTTCACAATAAAATTTTCTAACTTATTAATATACTTTTAACTAAATTTAAATCAGAAAATGATTTTTAAAATTTGTTTTACTCGGTTTTTATAGTAAAAAAAAAAAAAAACATATTTAAAGGTGAATAACTATGATAAATAAAATGAATATTACTGTGGGAACTGACATTTTTCAGTACAATATTTTATTAGCTACAACATATATAAATTTCATAACCCTAGGCCAAGGAATAATTGTACTATTGCAAATTCAAATAATAATGTCATGTCCGGGTTTTTAGAAAAAAAGAACAAAATTAAAAAATCACTTACCAGTGGCTTCAAATAAGTTCCAATGTAATATCTCTTTCACATAGTTCCACTCCCACTGTATAAGAAATTCATTCACACTATTTACACTTATCACTAAGTTTATATATTCACAAAAACGGAAGTCCGAAGCTAAAATTTGGAATGGCCTAGTTGCAAACATGTTTGGGCATACACATTGGATGGCAGCCCTCTTGGCAAAGAGAACAGATAGTTCTTGATTTTTTCCTGTTGCTCCTGTCACACTTTGTTCCCTTATTTGAACAAACCCAACATGTTTTTACCTTATTACCAGGTAGTTTTATTAGTGAAGAAAAACGTCCTGCTCTAGGCCTACCCATCATACCATCGCCATCTCTACCTGCTGCTCTGCTTTTCTCAGCCATCCACTCTGATTCTATCTCTTCAATGATACCAACAATAAACTGATATCTAGACATTGGTTTTTCATTGTGCTGTTGGCAGTTTTCTTTATATATAACATATGCATTCAATGTCATTCTGGCATTCAATGTCATTCTGGCACTTTATATATAACATACGCATTCAATGTCATTCTGGCAAAGAGGTTGAAAACTACCTTTTTCCAAAACTTAACTGTTCTACGTTCATCAAGGTAACTGTATAACATCATGTCAAAATGATCCACTCCCCCCATATGCTTGTTATAATCGTGGATCATTTGAGGTTTTGATTCATATATTTCTCTACCTTGCCTCATCTTTGTAATATTTACATTTGAAACCTCAGGTTTTGATGACACAATGAGAACTGGTTTCTTTTGGGTTTTTTTTGCCTGTAGGCTAAAATACAAGTGTTTTCATGTTTGAAATATCTTCTCTCTCCAACTTTTAACTGCCCTTTCACCCCATCAGGCAAACCCTTCCTCATTCTTCTAATTGTTCCCGATAAAAAAGTATTATTAGAGTACAAACTTCTTACAAGTGTCAAACTAGAAAAAAAATTATCACAGAAAACATGATATCCTTTGTTTATATAATTACAAGCAGACATCAACTTATTTACAGCTATAAAGCCTAGACCATATGTTTTTATTTCTTTCTTGTCACAGTCAGTTTTAGCTCCCTTGTAACAGTAGAAGCTGAGGCAATACTTTGATATTGCATCGCATAATACCCATAGTTTGATTCACCAACGATGGTGATGTTTGTTGGGCAGGTACTGTAACAGTGAAGTCCTGTTCTTTGTGCCAATTAGGGATTCGTCAATTGACAATTGTTGGTGGCCTGTATAAAAATGCCAAAATAGGCGATTGCAATGTTCTATTTAGGGGCTGGAACTTTTGTGTGGCATCATAGCCATCTTGGTTGACCTTTGGTAATTTAGAGTTATCCACAATGTGGAAAAAGCATAAAATAGACTGAAACCTTTCCCTAGTAAATATTTTCCTAAACCATGGAAATGATTGCGATGAGCTTTTTGACCAATAGGCCTTTATGGTTGGTTTTCGGTTCAGTCCCATGTTGAGTAGTACAGCTATAAAAGCTCTGATTTCTTTCACAGAAACTGGCACCCATGACTTATAAATACTTCTTGGTGATATGTTGTTGCCTTTAGATGCAATTGTTTGTTCAGCATAACGGTTTGTTTCAGTTAAAAATACTTGAATCAAAGAAGTTGTAAAAAATAAATTGAAATATGATATAGGTTTGGAGCCAATTGGGGGACAGTGTTTTGGTCCAGGGATTTCATGAAATGAAAACCCATGGACAAAATCAAAACCTTCATTTTCATTAACTGGTTCCCAAATATCTTGTGAGGAACTATCAATTTGGTTATCAGAATCTGAGCTATCACTAAGTACTTGCCTAGACTGTGGTGGGATAGGCCTAGCCCTAGGTAAAGGCATGTCAGTGTCACTGTCTGACTCAGAGCTATTCAAGTTAGGCCTAGTTCCAGTAAATACTCTTTGATTTGATGTTGAAGGCTCATTGGGTTCATATGTAGGATCAGCATCACTGTCGTCACCAAATAGGCTTGAATCTTCAGAATCTAGTTCTCTGTCCATTTCACTTGGGGTAATATCCCACCTCACCGTAGGATCATCCTGTTCCATTTTTATAACTAACAATGCTACTGATATTTACAATAAAAACAATATTTACAATTTATCAATAAAAACACACACACACACAACAAAACTACAACGTAATAAAATAAAAAGAACTCTTTGCTTCACAACACAATGTAAATAAACACAACAACACGATATGATGAATGCAGACAGCTGACAACTTCTGAGACTACTGATCAGATCAAAACCTTACCTCAGTATTTCGAATAAAAAAAGTAAAAGGCGTTAAAAATTACGAAATAACCTCATTATTAGTGCAGACTATATACTATAAAACATTATCAAAACAATTTCGAATACATAAGGTGCGCCAACATAATTATTTAATAGTATGAAATATGGCGGACAGTATATTGTCCGCCCGTACGTTTGACGAGTACTGCGGCGGTCAATATAGTGTCCGCCCGTACGCTTCGCGTAGTTTTCGGCGGACAATATATTGTCCGCCCGGGTTAAAAGGGTTATTTTAAACATTAAAAAAAATAAATGAAATTCTGGAAACGTTAGGCCTACAACCCTTTTGAATTTTAAATACACCATTGTTTCAGGGTGAAAAGGCAATGTATGTTAACCCTTTTAGTGCCAGACATTTTTTCAATGTACATGTGAAAAATCCCAACCTGTTTTATAAAGGTGTATGCGAAAAATCCCAGGCCATTTTTCAAGATTTTGACAACATTTAAACAAAAAATCATATCTTTTTTGTTTATTTGAATAAATTAACATATGAGGTGTTGTTTGTTAGGTAATTATGTGTAGTACCTAAAAAAATACTCATGAAGTTAGGATAACATTTTTACAATTTGTGTTTGTAAAAAATTAAATAAATAAATAAAAAAATAATTTCTTTTTTAACTTTGACCATATATAACTGCCTTTATATGTAGCCTACACTAAAATGGTTTTAGTACAGATTGTAGTAAATCTAATTGTTAACACACGTACAAAAAATTTGAAGCAGTTACCTTGAAAAATGGAGAAGTTATTGTATTTCTTCAAAAACCATGTAAAATCCTAAATTCTTGGTAAAATCCAAAATGACATACTTAGCACTGAATCCATAAAAAATATTTCTATACACATGTTCTTGAGTCCAATGTTTTAAATAGTTTAAAAAATAATAAAGAAAGTACATAGAACTAAAATTATCTATTTTAAGTAGACACAAAAGTATCACTTAGATCGTCTTCATCATAAACATGAACACTACTTTGTGCAACACTATCTAGGATTGTATTTTCACTTACAAACGATCTCGCTCTTTTACTCATGATTCAATCTATTTACATAACTTATAAATAATACATACAAACTAAAATAAAAGAATAAAAATGTACAAATTTAGACAAAACGATCACCTAGCAACAAAGCAATAACAACAACCAAAACATACACTCACTGAATGACGAGATGGAAATGTAGCGGTAAACATATGCTATTACGTCATCATTGTTGAGCGTAGAGTAAAAAGGATTTTTTGTTGACAATAGTAATAGTATCTAGATACAGGACACAAAGTTTGGTGGCGTTTGGTCAATAATTGAATTTACACTACAACAAAAACCGGACGTGCGCCCCCAGCGCACGTCAGCATTTTTAGTAAAATGTAGTGACGAGCGCTCACGGCGCACGCCGGGATTTTTCGAATAAATAGCGACGTGCGCTCACGGCGCACGTCGGCACTAAAAGGGTTAATAGACAAGTCACATGACTGTCTTCTTATACAAATTTTAAGTCGATTTCTTTATCTTTGACCTTCTGATATCTTGAAAAAATACAACCCTTATGAATTTTAAATATACTATTGTTGTTTTCAGGGTGAAAAGGCAATGTATGTTAATAGACATGTCATGTCGTATGACTGTCTTCTCATAAAGAATTCGGAAGTAGATTCTATATCGGACCTCAGGTTACTCTATAATACTTAAAAAGTTAGAGCATCTACCTATATAATGAATGACATAACTGAAAAAAATTTTTAATGTAAATTGTAGAATAAAAGTGGGGGAAGGAACTTTATAAATAACCTGTATAATTTTTGCAATAATTTTAAAAATCAATCTGATAAGCCCTTGTGACAATTCTTTTTGAGTTACTGTTTCTAGCAATGGTATTGGATGTCAAAATTGATTCAAGACGACTTGGTTGGTCCATTAATAAAATTGATTGATTGAAGTGGATGGTATTACTCATAACGATTACAATCAGTTGTATATAAAATATGTTCACGATACCGCTATCCAAGTTTTGTATTCTAGAGTATGTCAAAATAAATTCCTAATACATAACAACATTGTCTACGTAACTGAAAAATATTGCCAATGAGAGATAAAGGATATGTTTGATAAATAACTTTTGTTTATTGCGAATATTTATAAAATTTGTAGGTATCCCAAATATTTTAAAGTAATAATTAAGAAATAACAAAAAAATAATGAATAAAACAAATTCTGTTATTTAACTGATATAATAAACCTAACCTAAAACGAATATGCATTACCCCGAGGACTAAATCTATTTTTCACAGTGAAATTATTTGAGATAGAGACCAAACAATAAATATTACTATTTCTTAGTAGAATATCTCTAAAATTTACTTTTAACACGTTCACTGCTATAGTAAAAACTCTAACTGACCCGGGAAACTAAGTAGTATAACATTTAATTTTACTTTTCATAAGGTATAGACAGCCCAAACACAGCAAAACGAAGTTGGTTGTAGCATGGGAAACAGTTGTTTATGACGTCATAAGTTGTGGTCTGGATACGGTCCATCAGCCCCTTGGGATGCTGGAAGACCAATCAATAGGTGAGCCATCACCAGGTATGGCCACCAATAGCTTATTGTCCTTCAAAAAGTTAATTTTTTTGAGTCCAGCAGTGTTGTTACACCAAATAAGGTTCAAAACTGCATCATAATCATCACTTTCGGTGTCGGAATCTTCACTTGTAATAATGTCGTCACTCAAGTCAAGGTCATCAACAGTGTTGTCAGCCATGTTTCAACAATAAAAATTACACTAAATACTACAATAATATACACTAAACACACTTATTTACATAAAGAACAAACTTATTTATTTACATGAAGAAATCACTAAATTACATCAATAATTGTAAAACTCCGCTTGAAAAAACGATAAAGGGAAAACGCAAAAATATAGAACGGTTCACATTCGTATAGCGGCCGACGTACGGTCTACCTCGCGCAAGTAAATGTTACTTATTTACATAAATAACAAACTTATTTACATGAAGAAATCACTAAATTACATCAATTGTAAAACTCCGCTCGAAAAAACGATAGATAAAAACGGAAAACGCAAAAATATAGAACGGTTCACATTCGTATAGCGGCCGACATAAGGTCTACCTCGCGCAAGTAAATGTTACTTATTTACTAGGGGTGTGCGAGTAGTGATTTTTGAGTTCGAGTCGAGTCGAGTAGTTGGCATTCTTTCGAGTATCGAGTATTTTTCGAGCGAGTATTTACAGAAGGATTTCATGTTCACCCAAGACAACTGTAAAAGGCAGACACCATACTAAGCCTATGTTAAGTTTTGCCAGATTCGTAAATATATACATCTAAACTGAACACAATAATTTTGATTTGCTGTTTGAAACTGTAACATGTGAAAAATAAAACTTGTTACTTCCTGCCTTTCTCCATTTTTATGTGGCATTGTTTTGTTTAACCTTTTTCTTCTTTTCAGAACTAATATTATGTAAGAAATTAAGAAAGTCTATTATTAATTGAAACAACGTGGATATAAAGATTTAATCTGTTCACTCATATCACAGATCAGATTTTCTATGCAATCCAATTATACTGTTTCCCAGCAGGCCTATATACTATGTTTATCTGGTGGTTCAGTTCAAAGTGTACAGTGAAGCTTGTTGGCAAAAGTTGCAAATTTGGCAACTGATGCTAAAATTCAGGCAATATCGCCAAATGCGGTCATTTGCTTTGATAATTGCCTCTTCTTAACAAAAAATTGATTGTGTACACGCCAAGAAGAGTGGATCTGTATTCTGTGGGTATTTAATTTAGTAATAACAAGGTTACAACTAACTGGAAATAAGCTTTGAACTATATAATCAAATTTGAAAATCTGGATGACAAAGACTCTAGTTCAATCGATTGATAACAATAACTAAGCTGTTTTACTAAAAATAGATTTAAAAATCGCTTAGGATGATCATAGTTTTTAAATTGTGATCGGTAATGAAATGTGTGCAATTTGAAACTAGTTCGATAAATGAGGCTACACTGAACAACAGATAAATAATTATGTCAACGAGAAGTTCATAAAACCTTGTGTAATCGAATGAAAACCATAGACGTAGTCGGCTAATATAATAGGTCTACCCGATATTGGCGACGAGATGCAGTCTGAAATATCAGCTAAGTGCCAACTAGTGATACAGTGAAGATTTTGGACATCTAAACTATAATCTTACGAATAAAAATTTAGACGTTTGATAAGGCTTTGTTTCATTAAAAATTATTTTCCGAATCTCTAAATTCATCGTATTTTGTTTAGAAAAGGTCTTCTAACATATTTCTCCCTCACTTTGGTTAATTCGTGATTGTTTTACAGTTTACATCGACGTCAATGTGAACAGGGGACCGTTCAGTGAATTTACGAATCAAAATTATCGTACTTTACCACCTTTTACACTCCAACAATGTTATTATCTAACCTAGCCAGAAAACCGTTCAACAATTTGACAGGAAAAAATATCGTATGCGCAAATATTACACACACTTTTGATGATCTAAGGCGTTTTCGAAATAATAATTAAGAGGGCTCTAAAGGGAAAGAAAATATAGATGTCATGCGACACTAGCGATAGAAGTTGGAACTACGTCCAGTTTAATCCGCCGGACGAAGTGCAATATAGTCCCAAGAATCATTTCCTGTATAGTAGGTTTTCGTAGTATTTTCAACCGGAAACCCCAATTACCCCTTCCTCCCGTCTGCCGTCTCCACGGGTGGCTACGACCGACCTTCTCTGTCTGAATGTATGTTGAGCCGAAAGGCCAATTCTTTTCAACAATTGTCAATTTTCCAGTCAGTACCGGTTTTGCTGCTGTATTTTATTTCTTAACATTTTTTATGTCATTTTGTTTTTATAAAAAATAGTAATATTTGTTTAGAAAAGTAGACTTTTTACAGCGAAATCAATTTATTCACTGATCAAATAGGGGGGTCTACTAAAATATTGAATTTCTACTTGAAACGTTTTCCAAAATCATAATTCTTGATCAAATCTTGTTATTCTCAAAAGGTTAAAATTTAACATAGTTGCATAGGCTTACCATACTTATATTCTACTATTGAAGAGTTTGATTTATAAACATAAAGATACGCTTTACTAAAAACTAAGTAAATTACGTTACAAAGAATGGTTTTTGTAAATATTTCTTAAAGCTCTTGGATTGTGATCTAAATATTGGTTTTTAGGTGGTTAAATATTTAATAAAAGGCATTAATTTGCAAATAAATTTCTATTTCGTATATTTTTATGTTCAGTTGAAGATTAAAACAAAATAATATTAAATGAACGCCACAACAATTCTCAACATACGCTTAAAGCATTAAAGGATACGCTTTACTGAAAACTAATAAATCACGTTAAAAAGTAATGGTAAAAAATACCAACTGTCTATTTATTTTACGTTTTATAGTTTTGTATGGTTTATTAATTATTTTTAATAAAATAAAAAAATGATTTCACATAAACTATCATAGTTTTATGGCAATTGCAACATAACACACTAACTTCCAAACATTAAAAAATAATTGAAATGTAGCCACTTTTTTATTTGCTTTTGTAGTATGCTGAATGAATTACTACAATACATGAAAATAACACTATGTGGACAGTTTGGTTTCAAAAAGCAAACATTTTGTTACAACAAATATTTTTGCGGACAGAGACGAAAACCGAAGCGAACCGTATGAATGGTATCAATTATAATTAAAATAATATATTATAATCTTGCTCAATTTTCCCATTGCCATGAGAAAAGCAATTATTTTTATTTCGACAACAGTTCTTACACAATTACTTTTAAAAAATTTTAGTTTTACTGATAAATATTTCACAGTATTTTTAGGAGTGATTAATTTAATATGATTCGATTAGGCCTATATAAGTTACTAAATATAACCTTTTTTTTTTTTAAACACGACTGTTAAAAATAACCAACAATCAAAACAGAGAAAGCAACAGAGAAACTGCTGCGAGCATATATCAATTTCGAACACATAATTTTAGACGTTCAAATCAGATTGGACTTACCTACCTGACAGTAGTTTGGCCTCATAAACATGTATGTCAGGGGTAGTTTAGGCTCACGTAGTCTACGAGTTTGACCTCAGCAATTCACACAATACTTTGGTCTCAGTTTTTTATATGAGTACAGTAGTTTGTCCTTACCTGTCTGAGCAGTTTGGACTCATCCATTGTGGCACCACAGTACATAAGCGCTAAACACTTCGTTACCTATGAATGTATTTGTCGTTTATAAGAAATGATTATATTGCATGAATTAAAGCTGATGTTAAAACATATTTAGAAATAGATTAATGTTATTCCTAGTAAATATAAAAAATGCTTGAACAATTTATTGATAATAAATAATTACATTTGCCAGAGTATTATAATATACAGATACATGAGTTAGCTGAGTATGTCGCAATTTTATAAAGTCACTATTACATTTAAGTAATAGATCTTTTAAGAACAGTTACATACATTCAAAACGTGACCAACATGGGTTGTATCAGTTATTACCTTGGGTACCACCAGTGATTAACTTGGGTAGTATCTGTGATTATTTTGCGTAGAACCCATGTCAACTTGGGTAGTACCTGTGATCCTTGGGTAGCACCCATGGTCAACTTGAGTAGCCACCCGTAATTACCTCGATTATAAAACGTGGTTAACATAGCTAGCCCACTCGTTACTACCTTGAGTTGTACGCGTGGTCAATATGTGGGATTGTCTTTGGTAGCATCCATGGTAAACTTAGATAGTACTTGTGATTTTTTTGGGTAGGATAGGATCTGTGGAGGACAGGACTTGGGAAGTCACCTGTGATTACCTTGAGTAGACCCTGTGGTCAACTTAGGACCTTTAATTATCTTAACAGTGGTTAATATGGGTAGTACCTGTGATTACTTTAGGTAGGACCTATGGTGAACTTGGTAGTGCCTGTGATTACCTTGGTTAAACCCTGTGATCAACGTGAGTAGCCTTACCTGATTGCCTTGGGTAGCCCCGGTGGTCAACGTGAGTACTACCTGTGATTATCTTTGGTAGGACCCGTGGCCAGCTTGAGTAGCCACCCATGATTACCTTGGGTAACACCCGTGGTCAACTTAGATAGTACCTGTGATTATTTTGGGTAGCACTCGTGGTCAATTTAGGTAGCCACCCGTAATAATTTTGAGTAGTACCTGTGATTGACTTGGGTAGCTCCCATGATCAACATGGGTAGTACTGTGATTACCTTGGGTAGTACTCTTGGTCCTCTATGGTAATATCTCTGATTACCTTGGGTACCTTTGATCATTTTGCTTATTATATGTGATTTGGGTAGCTCCCATTGTCAACTTGGATAGAATCTGTGATTACCTTCAGTATAACCCGTCGTCAACTTGGTTACTATCTGTGATTAACCTTGGGCAGCACCCTTGGTTAACTTGGGTAATAACTGTAATTACCTTGTGTATCACCAGTGATCATTTTGGATAATATCTGTCATTACCTTGAGTAGCTTCCATGGTCAACTTCGATAGCATCTGTGATTTCCTTTGGTAACACCCATGATCAACTTGGGTAGTCACACCTCATTACCTTGGGTAGTACTCGTGGTCAACTTAGATAGTGCCTGTGATTACTTTGGGTAGGATCCTTTGTGACTTGGGAAGCCACTCATAATTACCTTGAGTAGAGCCTGTGGTCAACTTAGGTAGGACCTATAATTATTTTAGGTAAAACATGCGGTCGATTTGGGTACCACCCATAATTACGATGGTGAACTTGGTTAGTGCCTGTGTTACCTTGGGTAGGACCCATGGTCAACTTGAGTAGCCACCCCTTATTACATTGCCTAGCACTAGTTGTCAACTGGAGTAACCACTAGGGAAGAAACCGTAATTAATTTGAGTAGCCACGCCTAATTATCTTGGGTAGTATCTGTAGTCAACTTGGGTATTATCAGCCATTACTTTGAGTAGCACCAGTGCTACAAGATAACAAGTGTGATTATTTTGCGTAGCACCCATGGTCAACTCGGATAGTACCTGTGATTACTTTGCGTAGGACCCATGGTCAACTTGAGAAGACACCCGTGATTACCTTAAGTAGAGTCTGTGGTCAACTTAGTAGGTAGGACCTCTAATAATCTAAGATATAACACGGTCAATTTAGGTATCCACCCATGATTACTTTGAGTAGCACCATTGGTGAACTGAACTTGTGTAATCACCAGTGATTACATTGGTTAGTACCTGTGGTCTACTTTACTAGCCACTCATTATTGACTAGCCACGAGTGCTAGCCAAGTCTATGACGGTGGATGGCTAAGTTTATTACGGGTACTACACGAGTTGATCATTGGTGTTAGCCATGTTGATCACGAGTGCTAGCAAAGCCCATTACGGAGGCTGCCCAAGTTGATCCCGGGTACTACCCTAGCTGACCATGAGTTTTAGCCATGTTGATCACGAGTGCTAGCCAAGTCCATTACGATGACTACCCAAGTTGATCAGTGTGGCTGCCACAAGTTGATCACGAGCTCCCAAATTAGGTCAGTGGATACTCAAGTAATTGAACATGCATTAAATTAATGCAAAACCAAACCGATCAGAACATCTTATTTCAGCAATATAATAATAGTTGAACAATTTTACTTCAATACACAAGTAAAAAATGCAAATTTCATACAGTATAATACTTATACTGTATTGATAAAAAATAAGTGCTATATGTAGGCTACGAATGTTATGGTGATTGATTTCGGTAAACTTAAGCTTACCTTAATCGATCACCGTTATATTTGTTCAGTTTATATTAATATTGTATTAAATTCATCTTCCAACACATACTATGCTAATTAAGAAAACTTTTTTAAATTAGTATTTTATTAATTCTCTTCGCATTGCACAATGTTTAAATATCACTTATGTCAAGTGTTACCGTCCTAAGTCTTCTCATTGGCTGTTCAACGGAATACATCGGGAGTGGTACGAGGTTCCTAAACACTACCTCGCCCCATGACTTCAAATCACAAAAGGATTGCCGCTCCGCCCCGCCCCGTCCCGCGGCTGTCATATTTTTCTGTCCTTGTTACCGTTTAGGTAAAATATTTGCTTCAAAGTTACCTTCTTATAAAATTACAAATAAATGACCTAGCAATTTTTCTACCACAACATTAATGAACTATAATAAATTAATAGTTACGACTTAACATTACTGTATTTATATTTTTAAAATAAAACAAAGGCCAATAGTGACAGTGACTTATTATAGAATTACTTATTGCTTTGGTCAAGCCGGAATTATTGAATTAATATTTTACTGTACGCATTCGTTAATGTAGTTTAAATGATTTATTTCATAAAAATGTTGTATATAGATGATTATTACAGTATTTTTCATGGCATAATAAATATTGTGCACTGTCATTAGGAATAAAAATGTTATGCTTTACTTTGTAGTTAGATTATATCAGGAACCACATGGGAATGCACATTTTAATTTAAACTAAATAAGCCATTCAAAAGTAATTAGACTAACTCTAAGTAATTAGTCTGTAAAATAATACTGATATCAGTCGTCGTAGGCCTCCATTGCATCCATCGATGTTAAATTAAATGAAGGAAGGTTTTTATGAATGAAGTAGTAAAATCCATCCGCGACTAAGAAGTTCGAGGTTTCGCCACTTGGATCTCACGAATCACCGCATATTTTGGCAATAAATTACCATGCAGGCATTTGCGCGGTCCAACATTGCGGCTACAGATTTAAAGATATCGATCTGAAACCAAAACTAAATTGAAACCAGATACATTTCTGACTAAAATCGCTTTTTAAAATTTCGATAACAGCTCTAGTTTTATTTTGGCACTAGTTTGAATATTGGGTAACTTCAATAATATATAAAATCGAAATGAAGGAGAATTCGAAAATTCTAAAAAGCGATTTGAGTCAAAAATGTCTTTATCTTTAAATAGATGTTTCATTTATAATTTTACGACAGTAAATAAGGGCAGTATCTTGGACCGCGCAAAGCAGTTTTTACGCTTCTCAGCGCGGGGGTTTAGAGCCCTCTTAATAGACGTTCGCCACGGATATATATATATATATATATATTTTTATTTGACGGAAAATAAATCAATAATGTTGTGTCACACGCTGCTAGAACGTCATTACCATATTTTATATGACATGATACGGTATTTTCTTACGTCAAATTATTGGACGATTCCCTGCTCAGATTAAAAAACAAAATAGACCTCAATCGACTCGTAAGAAATATACGATAATTTCATTTCCGAAAAAGATCTGAACGGTTCCTTGCACGTACTATACTGCAACCGAGATGAACTTTCACCTAGAAAAGATCGGAAGTTCGATTCTTGGGATGTAAAGTGATCCGTTCTCGGGACTCTTTTGATTGCGCAGTATTATTGATATGAACGAAAATATGCATAATTTCCACGGTGCACAGACAGATTTGTATTGGTAACAGGTTTTTTGAGCATTTGGAACCGGATCTCTCGTCCCCTTTCTTGGGTCATAAAGAAACTAACCAGCACTTCTGATTTATTCACTCTTTTTAAGGTTAGGTTACAAATGACTAGTAGACTCGGCAACCAAAATGTGTGATCGCTACTATTTACAGTGAGCGGGTGAGCGCTACCATCCCAGCTCTGTTGATCACTTTGAACTGAACTAGTTTAAATCATAATGAACGAACTCTTTCACTACGTCGACTAGTTCATTTGACTGTCGTCGTGTACTACCTATTCTTAGACGTATTGTTCAGTTCATAATTACGCGTACCAAACTGATAACGTATGATTAAGGGTAAAATAAAACACAAACATTTTTTATTGATAACTTATAAAACTGTTTACTCTTAAAACTAAATTAAGATGTAAATCTGATATTTCGTGAAATACAACTACTCGCTCGAACTTCGAGTAGTTTTAGGAGCTTCGAGCCGAGTTCGAGTAGTAAAATACTCGATCAAATACTCGAAGTTTCGAGTACTCGCACACCCCTATTATTTACATAAATAACAAACGTATTTACATGAATAAATCACTAAATTACATCAATTGTAAAACTCCACTCGAAAAAACGATAGATAAAAACGGAAAACGCAAAAATATAGAACGGTTAACATTCGTATAGCGGCCGACGTAAGGTCTACCTCGCGCAAGAGCTGATCTCACACTGACTGCATAGCAACAACAGTGTAGAGTGGTATGGGCCCGGTCCACGCGCCACCAGCGCCCGGCCAGCGGTGGATCGTATACGGTCCACCCGCACTGAACGTGTTAACATAAGTAGTAATGAAATATCGATAAAAGAATGCTTAATGAAAATGAATGTTGGTTTTTTTTATTTATTGTTACCATTTTATTAATTTAAGATGATTTTCTGATATTCATTCTTGCCAAAGATTACAAGTGATAAAATTTCCTTATTGAGAACCGAAGTATTGAATGTAAATCATTTGTGTTTATTAAAAGAAACTTTTTCGTCAAGAGTGATTCCGAAATACTTGAAATGCTTTACTTGCTTTAGAGGTTCACATTTACATATTTGTAAATCGCACGAGAAAGAATGATGGACTAATGTAAAAGGAAATAAAATATAAAATTGACATATTGAAATTTGGAACTGTTAACTTGCATTTTGTTTTTTATACACCATTGACGTAATAGTAAAAGATCCAAATTAATCAAATTAGCCAGTAATTGAATGTCATCACCAGAATAGAATAACGCTACTTCATCCGCAAAAGCACTAACACAACCATGAAAATGAAGTTCTAATAAATGATTTATAAAAATTAGGAATAGAGAGGCAAATAATACTGATCCCTGTGGAACACCAGCTTCTATTCACCAGAATAGAATAACGCTACTTCATCCGCAAAAGCACTAACACAACCATGAAAATGAAGTTCTAATAAATGATTTATAAAAATTAGGAATAGAGAGGCAAATAATACTGATCCCTGTGGAACACCAGCTTCTATTATAAGAGGGTCACTTACTGTATTATTAATATTTACCCTTTGTTTTCTCCCCACAATGTAACAAGTTCTTTTGCGGATACTGTAAACTTCAGCCTTCTTAGAATTACTAACAATAGGGAATGTCAATAATGTAATTTGGTTGTAAGCAGAATATTAAACTATCAACATAATACCTAAACTTGTTGCACCCTGGACTTTGGTTAGAGAAAAAATAGTCAATCATCATGACACAAAAAATAAAATCACTTGGTCAGAAACTACTCGTACGTATAAGTGAAAGGTTAGGGGAAATGTATGTGGGAGGGTTGTTCAATTAAATGTAATAAGTACCGTTAAATTAAAAGAAAAGGAACTAATCTATAACAGAAAATACATTGTTATCTGTATTTAATGCAATAAAAAAGTAGTTGGTGTAATTTTCTAATAATATGTAGAAGTACTGAAACAAAACATTTTGATTTTAGAATAATACAGTAGTTGATGATGGTTAAAAATCACTGTCACCGTTAAGTATTGATTGTTGGTAAATAATTTGTTTTATTGTTAGTGATTGTTTTTAGACAGAGGTACTGTTTATGCGTGTGGAGACAACAAGATGGGGCAGTGTGGCATTGGCAGCACCAGTCAGATTGTGGAGAAACCAACCAGGGTGAGACAAACATTCATCATATCACAATTAACCCTGGAATTACCAGTAGATTTGATTTGTACAGCCAGTGCCTACTGTCAACACTAATATTGTATTTTGGAACTTAATATGTATATAGGCCAGGAATTATTTACTCATTCAAAAAAATCTCTGAAGCATAATTTGGTGGGTAGTTAGCTCTTGTTCATAGAGGCCTACTAAGAAAGGATTTATCGAAATTCCGTTCCTACTGCCCCCGTCCCACGTTGTGACCCCCAGCGCCTTGGCCTAATCGAAAGTTGAAGGCGCTACAGCAAATTATACGCCATGCTAACAACACACTCAGTCTGCTTCTTTCAATGACTGTTTATTATTAGAGTTCGAATTTATTTATTAATTGTTGTTGCATGGTAATATAATTAGTTATTTATTTATTTATTTTTTAAGAAATTTCCACTTACTGTTAGCCTTATTTGTGTATCTATATTTATAAAAGAGGATGTTTGTATATATATCTATATTTATAAAAGAGGATGTTTGTATATATATATATATATATATATATATATATACATATATATATATATATATATATATATATATATATATATATACATATATATATATATATATATATATGTTTGAAGTTTATGCGCTGCCAAACCATCCAACCGATCGCCATGAAACTTTAGGATGTTGTCCTGTATACTCCCGAGATGGTTTCTGTGAAGTTTGATGCAGATCCGTCCACAGGGTCCCGCCCCACGGGCTCCTAAAGATCCCATGTTATTCAAATGAAGAATCTGAATTGTTTACAAAAAACATATGACTGCGTGGTTTAATGTAGTTTCACATGCCATAAGCAAATTGAAGTTCTCACAACAACAGTACTGTATATGTTTTGATTTATTGTAGTTCTACATTTCACCTTGAGAGTGTAGCACACACTATTTTTACTTGATCAGGTGATCTGTATTTGGTGTTAACCTTTTTATCTCGGTAATTAAAACATGTGGTGAAACGTGAAAATAAAAAATAAATAATTGCGCGTTGCCGCAATAAATTTAAGTAATCCAAGTTTTTCACACGGACAGCTCTACG
>JAQJVL010000185.1:1153334-1535834 GCA_035578905.1 Stictocephala bisonia
TAACATTTAGAACTACCACCATTTTTCTTGCTACTTCTAAATATACAATTACTTAAAATATCAATAAACTTACAATACGCAGTATTTACATCATTTTAGATAATGCATAATGTGTTAACTAAACATCTGTAACACACTGTTATTTACATTGACAAAATAACAAAAATATGTCCCCTAACATTTTTCATATTCAAAAACCCTTAAGGCCTAAATAAAAGATCGCGATTCCTTTCCGTGCAAGACAAACCACAGCACGGAATAATATCCCACTTTGACCCACTATCAAGGCCAATCGGCAACAGATGGAGCAGTAGACAAGTACTTTCGGGCGAGTCTTAAGAGAAAGAGAGAGAGAATGGGGGAATGAGAGGGAGTGATTAGTTCCTTTACTGCTCACAGGTTGTGCAACCGAACAGTCGAAACTGGAGGCAATTTCGACCTCTTTAACTTGATTGACGACAGGTTGCAGCACGGTCGCTCCCATTTTCCGTGCCTCAATATTTAACATTGGATGGAACTATCTTCTATGTATAGTAAAATCAATGGTTATACTTAAATAAATAAATCATAATTATGCAGGGTGAGTCACCACTAACTATATTAACTTCACCAGAAAAGTTCATATAAAACCATGATCCGATTATTAACCGTTTGGCAGTAATGGCACATTTTGTGATTTTTAAAAATTACACGACTTGTTACTATTAGTTTAACGATAAAACCAAACCAATTTTATCTATGACATGGAAAGTAATACCATTTGAAAGAGTATTAAATTCCCTATAAATTAAACATAGTACTCAAATAATAACCCCTTATACAACATTTTGGAATAACTGTTAAGTTTAAAATTTTTGTTGCAGACTTTGTCCTTAAAATTTTACGTCTCAATTAAAGCAGTTAAATTGTTTGTATTCTTACGTTCAATTACTGAAAAAACTTCCTTATTTATTTATTTTTAAAATGATGTATAAATATTAAGGGGTCATACATGAAAAAAATGTTGAAATTTCATTAAAATATTGATAAGAATACAGCATTAGAGTTCATTGTATTTTTTATAAATACCAATCTAATGACTATATATCTGCGATTTCTGTAATAGCTTAATCTGTTGGCTAAATCAGCTGATTCCGAATTGGAATAGTTATAATCAGCTAATTTTTTAAACTGAAAAATAGAACTTCCTTAGCAGGATTTTTTTAATTATGTGTTTTATTGTAACTTTAACTAAAGTTCACACAAAAAATATCATGCTATCACAGCTGCCAAGAGTTTCTATCATTTTAGAAGATTTTTAAAATGTCCTCCATTTTCCCTGCTACACATGCGAAGTCATTCTAAATTCCCTTACATTCACCTTCAGCTCAGTTTATCACGTAGGAGTTGAGAAGTTGTCAAAATCCTATTCATTAACTCTTCTACATTTTGAACTGGTGTGCAATAAACCTTTTGCTTGATGTGCCCCAAACTTAAAGTCAATGTCTGGAAATCGAGGGGCCTAGTTATTGTTCCTCCTCTTCTGATCCACTAGTTAAAAGTATCACTAATCTGTTGACAGACCTCAACATTGAAGTGTGGGGGGTGCTCCACGAAGACAATGCTCTGACGAAAATCCAACAGCAAGTATTTTTTCGTTGGACGAAGGAGCAAGAATAAGTTATCAGTTAGGAAGTCCAAGTATTGAATACAATTTAAGGCTATGAATAAATGAAGGTTATGAATAAATAAAATAAAAATAAATACACAAGAGATAGCACAATTTGGGTCCATTTACTCTGTGAACATTGGACAAAAATATTTCTTACTTATTTTGCTTATTTCTAAAAAATCAAGGGAGGTGCAAAAAAAGGGTAAATACAAACTTTGTAAGTCTTAACAAGGCCTTTAAAATGACATACAACATGATGCATGTTGCTTTTTAAAATGTTTGAAAAGCCTCAATGTGCAAGCCTCAAATGCAGTGATTTTGACCCACCCAGCCACCCATACAAGTGCAGTGGTTTTGAGGTATGAGTGGTTTTGCAGGTTGAGGTATGATCCTATGAAATAGCTTCCAATGAGTATAATCCAGAAGTTTAATTTGAATCTTACTTGATTAGAAGACTCGTGTACCAGGGTGAATATTTTCTGCAGCATAGTAATGCTTGTTGTGTATGTTGCAAACACCCTCACAAGTAAATGTTGATTCACTTGTCAAAAAAATAGTCTTGAGGAAATCGCGATGAACAGAACTGCAGTCTTAGGGGAGGATCTCTTGGTTCTAGGGCTTGTACTCTAATAAAATGATAAGGATGTAGCTTTTATTTACGTACAATTCTACTTACGCAAGATTGTGAAACCCCAAATTCACGAGAAACTCTTCTTGTTCATGAGTCTCTTGCAAAGCGTTTAAGAACAGCTTCTTCAACTCCTACATCTTGAATAAAATTTCCAACCAAAAGATTTTTGGTAGGAAACTACACTTTTCGCAAACAGCGATGAACGTTGACAAAGGTCCGTGCATTCGGATTCCTTCTATTCGGATAACTGCGACAGTATTCACGATGACTTTCCGATGAATTATATTCAGAACCGGTAGATTACAATAAAGTCAACATATTATTCATTGGTAAATGCCATGACCATTCAAAAAACAATTATCTAGCATTAACGGCATTAGTTATGTGTTACTTGTAGTGCGCTAACAGATTTATAATATGAGGCGTGTTTTTAAAGCATGTACCGTTTTGGAATCCCGCCTCTGTAGCGCTGCAGTCGGCATTCAGCGCATGCGTGCTAAATACTACTATCTTTTGGCAAGCCACAGCCGCTGTTACAGACCAATTTGACTGTATTTAAAGTCGCTTATGACTGTTTAAAATTCCTCCTCTTATTAAAAATGCCGCCAACTGTAAAGTACATTTTGTGATAAGTTTTCGTAACGATAAAGGCATGAAAGCAGCTGACATTCATCGAGAGATCTGTGAAGTTTATTGAGAAAACAGAATGAGTGATGGGATGGAATGGAAATGGGTGAGAGCTTTTAAGGTTGTGCGAATGTGCATGATGATGAACGAAGTCGGAAACCTTCACTCATTGCTGATGACCTGGTGCAAAAGGTTGATGAAAAAGTCAGGGAAAACAGACGCTTTACAAATGCATCATTATATAGTGTGTCTTCAAGTGTCAAGAAGTGCCATTATTGAAATTGTGACAGACCGTTTGAAGTATAGAACGTTATGCTTACAGTAGGTTCCCAAAATGCTGACGGAGAATCACAAAAACAAACGTTTGATGAGAATCACACAAAAAATGTTTAACCAGTTCTCTCATATTCCTAGACCATTAGAATCATGATGGTTATGATTTGTAAAACCAAATTTATTGTCACTGTGACAGACTCACGATGAGTATCAGCTGCTTCCACACCCTTAGCGTTATGAAAATGTCCACAGCGCATAATTCACAGCCGGCAGCATTTTTAACCGGAGGAGAAATTTTAAACAGTCATAAGTGACCTTAAATACAGTTGACTGGATCCGTAACGGCAGCTGTGGCTTGCCTATAGATAGTAGTACCCAGCACGCATGCGCTGAACGCTGACTGCAGCGCGGGACTCCAAAACGGTACTTACTTAAAAAACACGCTTCGTACAACAATAACAAATCTGCTAATTATAATTATTTAATCCCCAATCAGCTGATATAGTCAACAGATTCAGCTGGTACAGAAATTGCAGATATACAGTCATTATTTTGGTATTTATAAACAATATGATGAACTCTAATAATATATCCATTTTTATGAAATTTTAACATTTGTTTCATGTATGACCCCTTTATATTTATACATCATTTTAAAGATAAATAAATAAGGAAGTTTTTCAGTAATGGAACGTAAGCATACAAACAATTTAACTGCTTTAATTCTCCTCTTAATTTCTTCCTTCTTTTAAGTAAATTATTTATCAAACAAGTTTAACAAAATATTGTAGAAAATATCAAGTAAAAAAACTGGTGAAATTAAAACTGTTGAAAAGACTGATATTATCGAACAAATATTGACACTTTGATATTATCAAGTATGAGTGTCGATATCAAAATATCAATAATATTGATATTGATATCCCATCACTTGTCTATATGATTAGTGGAATTATCAAAGGTCCTCGAATATAATGATATAGAATTTTCCAGAAAAATTTATCCTCATCTGAAGTAAGATAGTGATGTGTCAAATTGAGTCTATTCAACTTGAGATGAACCTGTTATGGGCTGAGAACGAGTCGAAACAGAACTTGTAAGAAGGTGGATAAGGTTTCCTGAATCAGCATTAGGCAAGGAACACAGGCTGAACTGACTTACGATTAACCATAGATAGTTCTGATTATCGATTACGAATGTCATATATATCTTCACCAACATATGCGTGGGCAGGTGGAAATTGCCGTCAACAAAGTTTGTGTATATGTGATGGGGGGAACAATATTAACACCGTGCATGCTTGAGAATGGGTGAGGTTTGTCAAAACCGTATATACCACAGTGGTCCTACTCGACTCGTTACAAACTTAAATAATATAACTTGAAATCACCTGACTTGCTATGAACTCATCTGGTAGTCTGTCAGTCCTAGTACAAATATAATGGTACAAAATAATATATCTAATTATACCGTTTTCAAATTCCTTACCAATAAAAGTAGCTTTGATAATAATTTAGATTATTTTTTAATGTTATAATAAGTACAAATTAATATACATTTATTTGTATTTATATTACTATAAAGAGGTTTATAGACCCCTTCTGTCATTGACTCATTATATTTAGTTTCCCACAATAGGACAGGTGCTTTAATTATTTAAGTTTTGTTTAAAACAGGAAAGGAGGCTTAAATTTTTTAATTTTCTTTCAGTAAGTCCTTTGAAAGTTAACACACTCATGGACACTCTTTTGTAATGGACTTAAGATAAGGCCAGTGGCCTTGAAATCTACGATTGTTATGCCTTTTTTGTAAGTATTAACAATCAAAGGACCTGCCAAAGAAATATTTGAGAAGGTAAACCTGCTTTCATTATTATTTTGTTTGGACGAGTCAAGTTGGCGAAGTATTGGAATTCTAGTGACTAGACTGACCAAAGTTTTTGACTTGACACACATCAATAAGTAAGAGTGATGGGAGAAAATTCAGTTTTGCATGTTTGGAAACCACTCCATTCATGTATACAAGTCTGCTGACTCGAAATGTTACCACATGTCTGTTATGTATCCACAATGTTACATTGTGTTATTCCTAGCTAACCATACTCATTATCAAATATCTTTGATAAATAGTTTTAACTCTATGTTGTATGTAGTGATGCCATACCGTATAATATTAATAAAGCGACACTATTGGCTGTCCTATCTTATGCCACTTCCAAAATCCGTACGTCCTACGTTCCCGCCCAGATTATATTCACCCACAGATAACCATGAACCATAGCCAGTAGTAATGTTTAACAAACAGTCTTTTCATTTCATATTCCTCCGCCTAATATAATTGCAGTGTAATAGCAAATACACTACAATGTCCATAATGAAGCATACAAGTCACAGTGTTAACACTAAAATGTAAAATAACAAAAGTACTAATTTTAATTTGTATAAAATAATGTGATGCAAATGAGGTACGATATATGTATAATGAAAACATTGTTTGAGAAGAATAGTTAAATAAACAACAATTTAATACCAGTACATTAAAATAATAACCGTCACTACAGTATGCAAATTTTTTAGTGTTGCTCACATATCTCAACATGCTCAGGCTGAAACTCCTGGCAACAGTTTTGCATTATAAGGAGTAAAGGAGAAGCTGTACACAAATAAATACAAAGTGTTAACATCACATTCTGTATTTTACTAAAATATACACAAATTCATAAAAAACATTCTTTATACATGTACAACTTAATATAGTTAGTAACTTGAACAAGTTAAGCTGTTAGGCAACCGACAAGTATTGAGGAATTGCAGGCGGCTAAGTATCACTTTTCCAGAGTTTGATGGTTTTATCTTGTTCTAAAGCTGCAGAGGCGATGATGTTTTCAGTTGGGTGGCACGTTGTACAAAGAACTACATCTGAAAATTAATCTATCTTGTAACAAAGCTATCAAAAACTCTTCATTAAAATATTTATAAGTCTCAAATGGTACAAGGCAAATATTGTTTTTTAAATATGGTCGTTCAGGTGCTCAGTAATGTGAATAGTCTCAATGAGTACACGCGGAAGTGTTTGTCTGTGTTTAAGTACGATATCACCACAAGAACACACTTTTTGATTTGTTATTAATAAATAACACATATTTTAAATTTATGCTCTACATATACATTAGTAAAACATATTAAATATAATCAAGCTTTTCTTCATAAGATATAAACGTGATGAAATTGATTGATGAATTACCAATGATCATAAAGAAAACTAAGAGTTATGAGAAAATAGGTAAGTATTTCAACATACTAATAATGTTCGCAATGAAATGCAAACTGGATGACCATCTTTCATCATTAAAAGAGTAATTGATACAAAAGTTAAAAAAAGTTGCATTAAAATGTCATTCTTATCTTATCTTTAAAAGATGAAGTAAAACAAAAATGAAGATTTACCACTAGCAACATAATTACCTTATGGTCCCCATTTCCACCAATGAATTAACCCTTATTTTATTCAGATTACAAACCTGTCTGCTATTTCACACTAACCTGAATTTTAAGTGAACCAACGCAATTTTTGAAAGCACAAAAGAATAAACTTTACATGTGGATATCATTGGACCAAACTACGTAGCAACCGTACTTAAAAACAGTAACCACTTAAGGAATTCATATTGTACATTAATAAAGTTTAAAAGTAAAGAACATGCACATTGCAAAAGTTCATGATACAAATATAACAAAATCAGAGTTGTATTTTAAATTAAATAAAATCATATATATATATTTATTTTTAACCCTCCTGTTGTTAATTGCCGATGCATCGGCAATTTAGTACGTCTCGTAAATGTTAATTGCCGATGCGTCGGCAACTGTGCAGTCCATTGTTACATATGCTATTCTGGCATTATCGTTCCGTCAATAATACTCTATGTGGTATCAATCGAAACAGGAGATGATACCGAATAATCGATAGTCGATTATGATCGATTACACGCATCGAGAGAATTGTGATTTGTTTGCAAAATAGCTGTGTAACAGAGTGAAGGAGGATCGGCCATGTTGACTCGCCGGTGTTTACGTTTGTTTTTTGTCCTTTCCAATTTTTGCTGAGCAAATCATTTGTATATATTGTATACATTTTTAAAGTTTACTAAATTTTGAACAAGATGGCTATCCTGGATTTGTTTGTTTGTGTTTTTTTATTTCTATGGTAACAGTGAAAACTTTTCTAAAACAACGAAAAAAAATGTTTTCTTCAGTTTTGGATGCACACAATTTTTCAAAATGAAGGTATGTACATAAAACATATTGTAAAATATTCAGTGTAATATAACAAATAAAATGATATATAATAGTATGTATTTTTAATAAAAATAAATTTAATATTATTTTTCAAACAAATGTCTGGAAATCAAGCTCATGTTGACTCGCCGGTGTTTACGTTTGTTTTTTGTCCTTTCCAATTTTTGCTGAGCAAAACATTTGTATATATTGTATATATTTTTAAAGTTTACTAAATTTTGAACAAGATGGCTATCCTGGATTTGTTTGTTTGTGTTATTTTATTTCTATGGTAACAGTGAAAACTTTTCTAAAACAACGCAAAAAAAATGTTTTCTTCAGTTTTGGATGCACAAAACTTTTCAAAATGAAGGTATGTACATAAAACATATTGTAAAATATTCAGTGTAATATAACAAATAAAATGATATATAATAGTATGTATTTATAATAATAAATATATTTTATATTATTTTTCAAACAAATGTCTGCAAATCAAGCTAAATCCGCCTAACATTTTGAGGGTACATAGTGAACACTAGGAGGGTTAAACTATGAAGTCTTGCTATTTTCACACAACTAAGAAATAAATTAAAAGTGTCAATAAAATTTGAAAATTTTGCCAATTCGAAATCTTTATATTTATAGAGTTCTAAAATAGTTTTTTGTTAGAAGTGTCCAATTTTCTTGAAATAACGTGTTCTAAATCTGGAAGCCTATAACCTCTTTGAGCACCTTACAGATAACAGAAAAATGTTCTGAAAATGCATCTCTCGGTGTCCCATGAAAAACATTTGATTATTACTGTCAGACAGATAAAAATAAAACCGCTGGGACTATAGAAATAGTCTGCCCAAGATAATGCAGTTGCTGTGGAGTGCATGTGCTGTTATCTAATAGTGTCTGGTTTCAGGTAAGTGCTCAGACGAGTGTTTAGCATACTATTAGTTCAGCTATTAGTTACTTCAGCAAGTGCTGGAGAGAGACAGAGAGGGGGACTGCTGGAACTACTTGCAGAACTATATACTATTCAAATTGTATGTTTATTTGCATAATATTATTTGAAAATTGAAGCCACTTTTTTTCTATTTAAAATCCATTAAAATTTGCATAATACACAAAAACTAATCAACTCACTTAAACTTCACTAACAGGACTAATTTCACCTGAACAGAACAGAAAACCGGGCTTCACCAGACGCATATAGAATGGACAGTTTTCTTATTGCTATGGTCAATGAAAAACACGTTAGATTTTCTTGTGTACGTGATATGAAGATAAAAAAGAGAAATCTTAAGACAACTTGTTAATCGTTAGTTCAACTTTAAGTGCAACTTTGTAACATAATAAATTAATTTATTGATATAAATTATCCAAACATAAAGAATGCTTAGTAAATGTTAAGAAGATTTATTATACGTACCAGTATGACCTTGTAATTTTTGAACAATATCTTTTGTTTGTAAGTTCCAAATGTAGACCAAATTGTCCTCAGACCCCGATACAATCCACTGAAATAAATAAAATACTATCATTAACTAAGACTGACAAATCTGATCCCTAGAATTATTTGTGAGCATATACTGGGTAAAACTATGCAACAAAGGATGAAATGGAAACGCATTGAGCCCTTCCATTTATTCAGGAAAAGTCAGTTCAGTTATCTCAACTATCTGAAGAAGCCAGTATGGGCAAAATGCCACATTTTATATTGTATGTGTTTGTATTTCCCTTTATGATCTAAGAAGCTAGAAGTACTTAAAAAACATGGAATTCCCGGAAAGATTGCATTTTGAAATTAGACTTACATTTAACTAGACTCAGTTTGTCCTGAATAAAAATTCACCTATATCACGCAACTTTCAACTATGTTACATTTAGTATACGAGGGTAGTCCAGAAAGTAAAGAACGTTTTGGTATAAAAAATTATAAACGAAAGATAACACAGAACTTTATTTACATACTCAAAGTAACCTAGCCTACTTCTCAATGTAGTTGCCTTGGTTGTCAAGGCATTTATTGTACCGAGGAATCAGTTTTTCAATGCCGGTGTTATACTCTTCAGCCGCCAAAGATCTGAGCCAGGATGTCACTTCTTCTTTCAGTTCTTCATCGTTTCTAAACTTCTTCCCACCCAAGAATGTTTTCAGTTTCGGGAACAGATGGTAATCTGAAGGCGCAAGGTCCGGACTATAGGGAGGGTGTCCAAAAATTTCCCACTTTAGACCTTGAAGTTCTTGCTGGGTTCGTACCGATGCATGGATTTGTACGTTGTCATGGATCAAAAACACTTTTTTTGACAACATGCCACGTCTTTTGTTCTGTATTGCACGTCTGAGTCTTTGAAGGGTTTCACAATAGGCTTCTGAATTTATCGTTTCTCCCCTTAGCAAAAAATTGACATGGATTAAACCTTTGCGGTCCCAAAAAACAGTTCCCATAAATTTTCTTGTGTTCAGATTCGATTTTTCTTTTACGGGTTTCGAGGGCGAGTTTGAGTGATGCCGCTCCATGGATTGTCGCTTTGTTTCCGGAGTTTTGTACGAAACCCAAGTTTCATCTCCGGTCTCAATACGATCGAGAAATTGTTCACCATCACTATCATATCGAGTAAGAAGTTCAAGGGCTGCTCCCATTCGTTTAGTCTTGTGGACTTCTGTGAGAAACTTTGGAACCCACCGAGCGCACATTTTTTTATACCCAAGATGCTCAGTCACAATTTCATGTAAGAGGGATCGAGAAACGTCTGGAATAGCGTCTTTTAAAGTGGTTAAAGTGAATCGCCGGTTTTCCTGAATTTTGTCATCAACTTTTTTCTTCAATTCCTCAGTCATAAGTGATGGCCTCCCAATCTGTTCTTCATCGTGCACATTGGTTCTTCCTTAGTTGAACATAATGCACCATTTCCTCACTGAAGATTCGTTCATTACATTCTCACCATAAAGAGTGTTTATTTGCCTATAAATTTCGAAAGGCCGAACATTTCGAGCAATCAAAAACCAAATGAGACTGCGCACTTCGCATTTGGCGGGATTTTCAATGGGCGCCGCCGTCTTGAAAGTTTACAGAGCAAAGATGCGTGACCGCACAGGAACGAAACTCGGCTCACACTGACAGGACAGCCAGAGATAACTAGTGGGTACGCAGTCGCAGTGGTGGGGGATCGGCGCCGCACGTGATGCACAATCGTTCTTTACTTTCTGGACGACCCTCGTATATAATGCTTGTTCACTCAATTTAGCAAAATAAAATAACTGATTCTGTCATAAATTTCAGACTCATTTGATAGTCTTTTTCTCTTGCTTCGGTACTAGAACTGTAAACTGGATAGTTGCTTCAGTAAATGAAGATAACGATGACTAGTGTCAACTCAGACAGCTGGAAATCACTATCTCTTTGTACCTGATCAGACTCAACAATGTTGGTACATCTCACGTTTCACACCTGTGGTGTTCGTGCCTTTCCCCCTCTCCATTGTGCAGCAGAGGTAGGACGATCGCTTGGGTGACGTTCCATCGGCCTTATGCAGATTGCTCAGACACTTGGGTTAGTTATCCTCATTATCTGAAGCTACTTTACAATGTAGGGCTTCAATAGAAGCAAGGAAAGGAGACTAACTCAACTTCATAAACCAGCTAATAAGATGTTAGAACTGATGTGGCTCAAATCTGTTTTAATTGTTTATTAAGACCACAACGTCTGTGTTTCAAAATTGTCTCAGATTTGTATGATTTCTGCACAGTACCTAAACATTTACACTAGTATTTACATAAGGTAGTAGCTTTGGGAAAGGGGTTGATAATGTGAAATAGAATTTAAGTATTCACATTAAAAAATGTCTACGGTTTGCTCTAAACAATAGTGTTTTAGGAGTATTTGGATATTAGTAAATTTTTCTTAAGCACGCCAAGTTTGCTGATATCCTTTATCTCATATCAAACTGAATCTTATCTTGTGCTCTCAAAACATAATTAACAACCCTCAATTACCTTTCCTCCTGTAACAGAAAAGTTAGCAAATATGCAATATTTTTCATTTCGATGGCCTGTGTACGTTTTCAGACATTTTCCTTTGCTGTAATCCCACAACTTTAGTGTGTTGTCAAGTGTCGCTGCTAGAATGTATTTTCCATTCGGTGAAAACTTTACAAATGATACAGGAGGATTGTCATCATCTATCAGTGTCTTCAAACATTGTCCCGACGCAGTATCCCATATTCGGCTGAAACAAATAAAATGATTTCAAAATAACTATTTTAATTGTACTGACCTATTTGAATTGATATGTTGATGATGACAAAGAAAACACACCAAAACATATCATTATGAGAGAATTTTCATCTAAAACAGCACTTTTCCTCTGGAGAAATTTGTTGAAAACGCTTAAATGTGGTTTATCAACCGACAAACTGTTTAGAGCAGCAAAGTATGCAAAAATACACATTGACAGCACCTAACTGGCTGTAGATACTTAATACAAACAATTAAGGTAGACTGCACCAAAATGTTTAGGACAAAACAGTTATATGTTGATTTAAAGAACACTGAAGGAGATTCTTTATTCTAATACACACCAGGTATAATAATAAACACAACATAGCTACTTAATTTGAAAATAAATTTTCTTCGAAATTTAAATAGATACATTTTTAATTGATGAGGCCTTTCGTTATCCAAGATAATATCAATATACAGGGTGTAACAAAACTCTCTACACAAACTTTAGGATATTGTTCCTTGGGTGAAATGAAGCAAAAAACATAATACAACAAATGGTCTATCTCATTCCGTTTACTGTCTGTATATCAATATGTGTTTTTAAAATGTTTATACTATTTAAATATATACTATTTAAAATGTTTAAAACTAAATTACAAAGAAACTAATCGTTTTACGAAAAAATACCAAGACAGATAATTGTTAGTGCTTTTAATAAGAATTTAAACGACACCTTATTTTTTTAAATGAAACAATAAACAACAAAACTACGATTTTTTTATAAAATTGTACAGCCTGATTTTAAAATTAAAATTAAAACAGCTGTTGATTTATCATTTAGCTATTACCATTTATTAAGTTTTAAAAATTTAATCCTTTTATTAATAGTTGAATAATAAATACTCATTTTTATAATCTGTCAAAATGTAGTTTTATTTTAAAAATTTAAAAAGTACTACATTTATAGTGTTACTACGTTATTATAAGCCGACAGCCCATTAATAATGAATTCCATTGTTGCTCTATGGGTCCATTCTAAACTTTACAGTGTCATACAACTATCGTAGTAAATTTGTTATTTATTATTTGATTTTCACAAATAAGGCGTCGTTTTAATCCTTATTAAAAGCACTATCAATTACCTATGTTGGTATTTTTTCGTAAAACGATTAGTTTCTTTGTAATTTGGTTTTAAACATTTAAAAAAGTAAAAAACACATATTGATAAACAGACAGTAAACAGAATGAGATAGACCATTTGTTGTATTATGTTTTTTGCTTCATTTCACCCAAGGTACAATATCCTAAAGTTTGTGTAGAGAGTTTTGTTACACCCTGTATATATATATATATATATATATTTTCCAATAAGAAGCTGCATGGATTCTGAACTACCAGTATACAGCAAAAGTTTACAGTGTTCAACATTCGAGGACACCCACCGTTCACCACTGTTACTTACTATTTTCTTCTTAAACGTGAGACGGTGCCAGTGGTAACCAAAATTTGTGTCCTATGACTTTTATATGTTTCATTTAATTCTAAGCCCTGTGCCCTAACATCAACATTATAAAAACAACGTGTAGTACTAAAATGAACAAAGTTTGAGTCTTTTAAAGAGATTATATGTTTGTTGCAGCCAGTGATTCTACGATAAAACCATGGTATAAAACACCCAGTAGCGACACTCCCATTGCTTTCTGTGGGACTAGTGTGACGCTAGCGCTCCTAATGACAGGAGCATACAACACACCCCAATACCATTGTTTTGCATTGTATCTTGCAAATAAATGAAATATATTAATAAAAAAAGCCATGAAAGATTATTTGAAATTTACTAATAACAGCTGTGGATGTAAATACAAATCAGAAACACATACTTTCCTGCTTCCATCGCTACTAACGCTAGTGCTGTGTTTGTCGCATATTTTTTAATTGGAGTGTTGCTACTGGGTGTTTTGTACTGTGATAAAACTATATTTTACTCTGTATGTTTTGTACAGTTATTACAAAATTTATATAAACCTAGGTTTAACCCAAGGGGGTAAAAAGTGCAAGACATCGAGCACTCCATTGATTAAGTGTTTTTATAAGATAATTTAAAATTCTTTGAAGTATTATATTAGTAAATTATGATATCAAACAACACAAGTTATTTTAAATTTTAAAGTCCTTGAAACAATAAAATTACAACCATGCAAAGGTGTCAACAGCACACAAATATTTTACAAATATGTTTTGTTGTGTTTTCAATCATAAGGATTTGATGTTCTGTTAGTATTTACATAAGTACAATACATTTAGGTACTGGTTTGAACACAAAAATATTTTAACCCGTGTTGAGTATTATTGAAGAATAAGACTGTACAAAAAGCCCATAGCACTCCACAATTAACAGGTTAAAAATTAATTATTCAATCATTTTATAAACACCATAATTTGAAACAAGAAAACACATCAAATGACTAAAGAATTTAAAGATCTAAGTTATGATATTCTCTAAAAAAATAATTATACTTATAATTGATGCCAAACAAAACTAACCATAGTCCATCGTAGCTGCTCGATACAATAAGCGATCCATCTCTGTTGAAGTGAACAGCGCTAACTGGGTCAGAATGTGCTGGTAGTGTTTTTAGGCATTTTCCTGTACGAACATCCCATATTCTGACACTTTCGTCAAACTGCAAATTTAAAGAAAATCATGAACAAGAATTATAATTAAGAATTACAATAATCCAAGATTAATATCCATGAATTTTAGTATAAAATTTGAATTCTGATTGCCTGTACCAAACACGGATGATTTGACTATCACTCGTCGATAACAAATTTACAAAAATGAAATTCAAATTAATAATTTTTAGTTCCATGTTTGAATACGAATTTAATAAACTGCACTAATTTAATATTCAAATGAGCATCAGGCAACCGCCTAGCAGCTCATATTTAGGATTTAAATTTTGCTTAAACGTAACATTATGTTCACATCTTGGACTGAAGACTTAAGGACTTTAAAATGTTTAAGTTAGTGAAAATAAGAAAATTAAAGTAAGCTTCAAAAGCCAACATTGGAGGTTACATTTTAAAGTTTACCTTAAGAGTTTTACTTATTGTATTTGTATTGTCCAAGTATACCATACAAACAAAGTTTTCACCATTTTTTGTGCGTTCATAAAAATTTTTCTTAATTTAACTCTAATTTCAATTTCCATATAAATCAGAAGTTACAGCAATAATTGTGAATCACAAATAAACTAGTTATAACAAAAAGATTTTCTGGACCCAAAAATGCAGTAGAAACTGGAGAACATACGACTGAATTAACATATTTGATTCAGTTCTCTTAATTGTTATTTACCTACATTTAAGAGCTCTTAAATGTCACATTGCTACAGACAACGTCCAAGAATTAGTACAGAACAGTATATTTGTCAATTTAAGAACACAACATAATAATATAAAGGATAAAATAATAAATAATGTGATAAAAATAACAATGAATTAACTATAACTAATAAACAATTACTAAGTTTAGGCCTACAGAAGATTAAAATTCATCTTTAAAAATTCATTAATTGAATAAAAAGCCTTACTTATAAACCAACTTGACAGTTTGTTTGCAAATATTTGGCATTATAAGTTTCTAATATCTTGTAGCAGTTTATTAAATCACTTAATTTGTAAATATTGGTGGCGACTATTGTTTACTATTTTACTAAAGTTCAACAATGCCATGTAAATTAGTGAAGGCCATTTATTAGAGTACTAATGTTCAACATTTATGCTCTTGTGTACTTTTGCCTTCAATACACTTTAATGTTGAAAAAGATTATTTCAGTTACAGTAGACCCTCAACCACTCCTAGACTTGCCGTCAATGTCATGAGTTTCATACAAATGTATAACACTATCTTCAAATGTGACCCACCAAGGGAAAAGGGACCTTATCTTCCAGGACAAAATTTTACAGTACGAGCAGTTTTAGTGGTTTAGGTCAAAAAATCACATGTTCTGTTTTTGATAGTTTCTTACTCTATGTATGTTTCTAAACAATATTCAGTCAACTACACACTTGAATTCAACCTAGAACATGGTTAAAATAATTAATTTCCAAACCCTTGCAAGCTGCAGAAAAGGGACCTTAACTTCCCCAATGTTATTTAAATGGCTGGAAGTTAAGGTCCCTTTTGTTTTTGTGTCTTATTACACAATGATACTCGGCAAATCAGATGTTTTATGACTCCAGGCAAATCAGCTGTTGTTTGGCTCCGAACGGTGATGTTATCTTATCTCTTCCCCCCTCCCTCCCTCTCCTTATCACTTGTGCACCTGGAGCAGGACTAGGCTCTCAGGAATTTGTTTGTTTAGTTGAGTCACTGTTGTTGTTCCAAGCGCACCGTCCAGCTATGGAGGAAAATATTGCTAAAATTATCAACGACAGTTATTTTACCGGTGAAATAACCGATGACTTAAGGGAAGTATGTGAAGATTATTTTGCAAACCCAGTTAGTTCTTCATCAGATTCTGAGCTTGAGGATCATGAGAGTCAGGAAGACGCTACAGAACTTAATCGTTCAAGTGAAGATGTCGAATATTTTAATATTGGTGATATACCCACCCTTGAGGTAAGCCTTTCTTATATTATTTATAAAATTTTTACTGTTAAATTTATTTTTCATTCAAGAGTATGAATTGTGTAATATAATATTTTCTTTAATGTTGAATATTCATTAAACAAGTTACATTAATCTACTTACTTGCTCTTTACACTTTCGACAATAATAATAACAATAAAAATAATATAATAATACAATAAAAATAAATTTTAATTATTGTAGAATAACGAATTTCATAAACATTTTTGTGTAAATGTGTTGTATTTTCTTCAATACTAAAATATTCAACAAACTAGATACATTTTTTTACAGACTTAACTTACTATAAAAACTAATTACGCTTATTAGCAATTTTTTTATATTAGTATTAATAAAATTGTATTGCACAGGATATTATTGAAAATGCCGAAGAAAACCTCATGATGAGCGATAACATTTCTATTGAAGAAATTACGGTTGACGTACTTGATGGCGAGCCAGAAATGATTGGAGATGACGTGGTAAACGATGCAGATCAAGAAATTTGGGTGAGTGTATAATCAATTTTAATCGTTACACGTAAAAGCGTTGTATCAAAATTATAAGCATTACGATTTCAGCTGCATCGAGAGAGCTTATAATGGAGGGTATTAATTTTAATGCTGCAATCTGTGTTGTAACTGACAAACCTTTATGCCAATAACATTGATTGATACAACTAATTAAAAGTAAACAATCGAAATAGCATAATAAATAAGTTTATGATCGTTTGAATTAAAGTGTCTACAAACTACATGATGTAGTTGGAAGTCATAGGTGCATTGCAGGTCAGTCCAGAGACGTTAGGCCTACTTAGTATAAACTGTAAGAGCAAACCAAAAAAATCATTAAACCCATTTTTTAAGTTTGTTACAATTTAGTAAAAATACTTTTTAAAAATAATGATGTAATGAATATTTTGCCTTAAAGTATAACTATTTTTTTTTTTTCAGATACCAGTTCTTCAAGAGGAACTTGTCACCGTGTTTGACGCAGAAATAAGAAGTATAAAAGTAGAGAGATGCTGTCGGCGGAAATGCAGCGACTCGTTTACGCTGGATGAGTTATTGAAGAGCTTTTTGGATAGCAGTAGTCTAGATTATTATAATGAAGGTACGAATCAACTTGATTTAGTAGTATTAGGACAGATCCGTGCCATGTGTAGGCAGAGCAATGAAGTAAAAACTGGGAGCGGATCTAAGGAGAAAGAGAGACAAAGGCTGCGAATGATATACACATTGTCTGGCCAAACTGTCTGTGAGAGGTTGTTCCTAGCCGCAAATGCATTAAAAATAAAACGATTCAAACGTTTATTGAAACATTTTAAGGTTCATGGTATGGAACCCCCTGTACACAAAAACTTTAAGCGAACACCAAAAAACACACATACTAAAGAAGACACTGAAAATGTTGTTCTTTTCATTAGAAATTATGCAGAAGAGTCGGCTCTTTTTATGCCGGAGCGTTTAGCTAATCATAAAACTATTGTAAAACTACTTCCCTCTTCTGATTCAAAAATGTCCTTGTTTAGAAAATACAAACAAGCATGTGTTGAGGCGTCTAAAAAGTTTGTTGGGTCGTCAGCGTTCCGATCTATTTGGAACATTTTCTGTCCTGATGTTGTCATTATGAAGCCTCGGTCAGATTTATGCGAATTTTGCCAAAAAAGCATGACGACCTTCACCAAACTTCGAGGATGTTCTGAAGCTGACAAAGCAGAGTTTATTAAAAAATGCCAAGATCATCTGAATGTTGTAAACATTGAAAGAACAGGTTATAAAACTTTGATAAAAAACACGGTTGACAATTTTAACATAGACTTAGTTGAGTTTGACGAAAATGGTTTAGCAAAACCAAATTCCTATGATGGAAAAATACATTATAGCTTTGACTTTGCACAACAGGTGCACATTCCATTTGATTCTCAACAGCCAGGACCCATCTATTTTCTTACTCCCTACAAAATAGGGATTTTTGGAATCATGAACGATACCGTCAAAACTCAACATAACTTTTTAATCCCCGAAGCTATTCAAATTTCCAAAGGTGCAAATGCGATTGTCAGTTTTCTCCATTATTATTTAGAAAATCATAGTTTCGGGGAAAACATCTAACATTACACGCAGATAATTGCGTCAGCCAGAACAAGAATAACATTCTTAAGGGGTATTTAACTTGGAGAGTACTGAAAGGGTTAAATGATTCTATCACCCTTTCCTTTCTTCCAGTCGGGCATACCAAATTTGGCTGCGATTGGGCTTTTGGTTTATTTAAAAAAATTTAGAAAGGGAAAAGCCAGCTCATTGGGCCAAGTTGCAGACATCGTTGAAAAATCCACTAACATAGGCCTTAACAAATCCATAATAGCTGGGACTGAGCAAGGCGAAGTTTATGTTCATTTATTCGATTGGCTCAACTATTTCCGAAACAAAAAATGGAAAGCGATAAAAAATATTACAAAGTTTAGCCACTTCCATTTTAGCTGTAGCCAAAAGGGCAAAGTATTAGTTAAAACTGGATTAGGTGACCCCGAACAAGAACGGGTAATTACTTCTTCCGAGGAATTGCCAACCGATTTTCCTAAAGAAATCAAACCGGAAGGATTAACATACCAAAGGAAGAAGTATTTGTACCAAAAGATTAGGGAGTTTGCTGACGACGAATTGAAGGACTTACTATGTCCTAATCCAGGACCAGAACCTGAAGATGGAGTAAATGAACCTGATCCAGATCGTCCAGAGGCTTCCGATAAAGATGTTGCTGCAGGTCCAAGTACTCAACCTCCAAAAAAACGATCAAAAAGCGTAAAAAAATAAAAAAATAATCTTCTAGCATTGACACTTTGTATGCTGCAGACTATTAATAACTTGTTTTACTAATGTAGTATATAATTACAAATATAATAAAACCTTTGTATTTTTTAATTAGGTAGTAATACACTTTATCTTTAAAATGTTGGTTTTTTTCAACCCCAATCCATTTAAGGGAGGTTAGGCTAACAATGTAGCCTAAATAATTATCTCAAATTCAATCATCATTATTCTGCTTTAAATTCCTGACAAAATGATATGTAAAACATGGCAAATAATCCAAGTAGTATAAAAAATATCTTTGCTTGAAAATTAGAAAACTTTGGAGCGTGATTTCTTAAAACTAAGAATTTTAAAATAAAAACTTTAAACACCTATAACTTTGGCATTTTTTAAGATATCTTAATAATTCTTTCACCAGTATGTTTGGTTAATAGTCTAGATTAAGAATATACCAATAACTCAATTTTGAATTTTTGGAAGTTAAGGTCCCTATTCCCTTGGCAGGTCACAAATGTAGTGTCAATCAATATAATAATAATGAATAACATAATTAATTAATTAAAATATATAAATAAGACAAAAGTCACTTACCGACCCAGATACAATGAGGTTTGACTGTGGATTGAAGTTACAGCAAAATACATAATTACTGTGTCCTTTTAGAGTTTTTAAACATTTACCCTGAAAAAACAAAAATTTAAATATTATACAATTTTAGCTGTGATAAATAGATTATTCTACTATACAAATCAATTGTGATCCTTCCAAGTGTCATAAATTTTGAAATATTGACTGTTAGTGGATCTAGCTCAACTCATAATGTATCATATTTCCAATATAAGAGTTTTAGTGAACTTATTGTGGTATTGGCCCACTCACCTAACCACCTATACAGTAAACTACACATATGGAAGTATTGGCCCATCCATCCATCCATACACGTATGGATGTATTGGTCCACCCACCAACCCATACACATATGGAGGTATTGGCCCACTCACCCACCCATTCCTGTAAGGTTTTGTATATAGGTAGTGTTAAGGGGCTAAAAAACTGAAAATTGGTGAACTTGACTGTACAGAACATAGCTTTATTTCAACAGTCCTTTAGTGAAGAAAATTAATTTCAACATACTTACACAAAAAATATGGCACATCATTTAACCCTTAATTTGCGTTGTGGCGTAATTGCGGCTCCCTTTTGCGCTTTGTCAGTGCGCCGCGACGTAGTTACGCCTTCCTTATCCCGCCCGAAAGAAAGTTACGGCAGTATTTTTTAGTATCAATGGAAACAACATTAGATGCTGAAAACAAAGATATGCATCATTCATTGATTGTTCGGGGTTTGATATTTTATACGGCTTTGTGAAAATAGCCAACTCATAGGCCACCGGCCAGTCCCGCCGTATTACCTTACTGCTTCGTTCGCTTGGAAATCTCGCGGAGTAGTATTATTTATTTACAATTAATGTAGTAGGAGTGATAAGGCATTAGCAAACTTATCCGAGAAGACAAGTCCACTAACACAATAAACAATAAAACATATAAAGATTAAATACAAAGTAAAATTGTTCATTGCCACTGAGTCTCCCTCCTCACCTGATGAAGTGTCAGAGGGTGAGGAAATACCCTACACTCTCCAGTCTATCATATGAATTGTCAAGTTTAAAAGGGAAAGACTTACCGAACAAAGTTCCCATATTTTGAGTGTCTTGTCATCAGACGCACTGGCCAAGATCCGGCTGTCACTAGACCAAGCAACGTCGGAAATTCCAAGCTTATGACCAGATATTGTTTTCTCAAATTTTCCATCATAGGCTCCCCATATCTTGATTAGCTTGTCAGCAGCTAAAATGGAAAAAAACAAACCTATAAAAATTTTTTCACATGAGACCAAAGAAATTATTTTTTGCTGATTTAAATTTATACATTATTAAGTTCAAAAATACTAATCACTGCCTATTGTGGTGGACTCTTATCCGCTAATGAAGTTACCATTTCAGAAAGCTTTTTTCATTCATTACTTAGATAAACTTGTAAATCTAAGAGGGGTGAATAAATATCCCATCACATCATACATAGAGAAAAGATACATTTCCAAGCCCAAATTTTTCACAGGGAAAACTCTAAACAGTATGTGATAACTTTACACACATATACCGTACAGAAGTCTTAATGTGGATGAACTATAGTTGATGACAGCCTTCTATTGGGCGTGAAAACCTCCCATTTACCTTACCTTATTGGCCACTGAAACCTAAGAAGGTTTTAGGCCTCGCCAACAAGATGCCTCCACTGCTGCTAAGGTAAGGGATACACCCGTGTTGAAGATCCTTTTGCACCAGGTCTCTTCACCTCAATTTCGGTCCTCCTAAGAGGCAAGTGCCATGTGGTTGTCCATTGTTAACCTTCTTAAGTGGGCTTTCTTCTTCTCTTCTTTCTACATGGCCTGCCTATCTTAGTCTCTTACTCTTTACTGTGGCCACAATGTCCGGATCTTTATACAATTCTTTGAACACATGGTTTTTTCTTATTCACCACATACCTTCCACCTTAATGGTTCCAAAATTCTCTCATTATCTTGTTTTCAAATACTATTAGCTTGCTTTCATTTTTCTTTGTATGTCCATGTTTCAGAGCCATATAAAAGAACTGGTTGAATTATAGTTTTGTATATCCTTAGCTTGGTGTTTTTAGACAATATTTTAGACTCTTCTCTGTTTCGATACTTATTTCGTTATTCCAGTTTAATGAGACTCCTAGCTATTAAAATTCAAGTACTCTTTCAAAATTTAAGATTATTGACCCACAAGAGGTTCATTTTTTTAAATTTGGATTCTTCCTACTTTTTGACTTCTCTTCATTTATCTTGAGACCAATCTTATTAGCTTCCTCAATAATAACTTCTGTTATTTTAACTAGGTGCTCTTTTGATTCTGCAATAAGTGTTGCGTCATCAGCAAATGCAAGTGTATTTACTTTTGATCCTAGGTTTAAATACAAATTCTTTTATTGAATCGTAAAATCTTATAAATGTAGAATGTGCAAAGACAGGAGTAAATGTGACAAGCATTTAAAATATTAATCAGCTTTACATTTTTCATTAAATATCTATGTCCCTTCACAACACAGCAGCAAATAACATTTATTAGTTCAATAGTTAAACTAATAAAATGTTATTTTGTTTAAAGAAGAAGAGTCCTGAAAAACTTAATGTTCTTAACATAAACAACTAGATAGCGCAAAGCAGAGCAGAAGCACTCAGTGCATTAAACATGACAGCAAGGTTATTAACTTTATCGAACAGTTACCTCTTTCATTTGTAGCTTTCTTAGAAAAATATTGTATTATTGAGCAACAAAAAAGAGTTTTAAATAATAATAATGTCAAAAAACACATAAATTTTCTTTTTTTTTACTTCTTTCCCGATAATCTGAACGGTGATTGGTCAACGTTAGTTTGGGTTTGTGGAACCAAATAGATATCTAATTACTTGATGTAATCTAATTTACTTTATGTAATATTTTATCATGGATCTTATTTAGAGCTGTATGTGCGTCTATTTTGTAATTGAGGAACTAAAATCATGTAAATTTTATTCAGGAGTATATTTAATATAACTTACAATTACAGTCAACTCCTGTCTATCTGTGAGCGGATGATCCGCGGAGTGGATTATCTGCGAGATAATAGATAATAGGTAGTACCATTTTCAGATTGGTAAAACGTGTATTTAATTTTGTAAATGCAATACAAATTTTAATACTTTATAGTTTTACAGTATTTAAAAGAGTAATGTACAGTAATTTATACTTTAATTAATTACACTCTACACTTTTTAAAATAAAACAGGGAAACATACAGTACTGAACATACGCACAACGTTGTGTCGGCGTCTCATATGTAAGAATGTAAGAACATTCCGTTTTACATAATACAGAATGTACAGTACATATGAAGCTATTTTTAAGTGTTACTGTGCTAGCGGGTAGAGAAGAGTTTTTAAGATGCATGGTAAAACAAAACCCCGCCTGATTCAGGCTTTTGACTTTATTTAAGAGTGCCGGGGCAGGGGTGTGGATGGGCGCATGAGACATCCCAGTCACCGCCCATCGGCCTTCTTTGTGAATGGCCTGTAAGCCGCGCAGGTTTGGAGGGGATTGTTGTTTACGTGCTTGTGTTGTGAGTCAAGTCTTTACTTCGCATTTCGTTAACTTGTGTTGTAACTTGTTTACTCGTGTATTGTAAGGTGTTGTGATACAGTGTTAAGATTTGTGCGACAATACAATTTTTAGAATGTCAAACAAAAGAAAAAAGGTTGTGTTGTCTTCCAAAAGGTTTGTCAAACAAAATAAAATGGCGCTTCCCATAAACTGATGTGTGTTCAGTATGGTATTGGCAAGTTGACAGTGAGATATTATAAAACAATGTAACAATAAATATTGAAAATTCTAATTAAATCCTAATGTGAAACGTACAGTACATTACTATTTATTTTTGCTTTTATTAGCTTTCCTTTAAACAATTAGCGGCTTATCCGCGATTCTTGTTATCTGCAGCAGCCGCGCCACTCAACCCAACGGATAAACAGTAGTTGACTGTAATTGATATCATTCTGAAAAAGAAAAAAAACAATATAACTCCATTTTTCACATTGCTTTTAAACTCAAAGTTTTAAAATGTACGACATCGTACATTTTAACATGTACGATGTACACATGTAAACATTTTTTTTTAAATTTAAATACAACTAAAATATATTTAATCATTCATTTTTAAAAGAAGGAAGTGAGCATTTATTTAAAATGTTAGCTGCCATCCTTAAAATAAGTATTTTTTCCCTAAATAGACAAAAACATTTTTTGAAAATGTTTAAAACAATGATGCATTATTTTGACTTTACTACCATTTCTGAGTATATAAATAATACATATGCATTATATGTATATAAATATGTTGGGAGTATTGGCCTTACAGATTTTTTAGTAGTGTATATGGTACATAAAAAAACTCTGTCGGGCATATCGGTCTGACACATTTTGAGGTAAATTTGTTTTCCTGGTTTGGCTAAACTGATTGCATGATAAAAGCAATTCAATATTCAATATGTATTACGTTATTTCAATAACAAAATTCACTAAATAAGTCTGTTGCGCCTATACTCCTGACAACTTGCCCTTAGAACCTGCCAAAATTTAAAGTTTTATGAACAACTTTGTAACTACAATAGAACCTCTCATATCCGACTCTGACGGGACCGGGCAAAGGTCGGATCGGCAAAAAGTCGGATATCCCGAAGAACAAAACATCTACACCTTTTCCTACTCGAAATGCTCATGTATTTGACAAAAACCACCCGAATAATACTATAAAAGTGTTTATTATTTCAATAAAGCATGTTTTGAGCATCATTTAATATGTTTAGTAAGCATTTTAAATTATTATTACAAGTGCTAAAGGTATAAATTAAAACACTATTGTACTGTTTTTATAGAACTGTACATACAGTAAAACAGTTATCGAACAGTATAATATTAAATGATCATGTTAAATTCTAATACATTACAGTATAACACATCATAACTAACGAAAATAAATGATAGTTACAGTATGTTGAATGTAGTCTCTGAAATTGTATAGAAATTAATCTGTTTGCTTACAAGAAAAAGTCAGTAACAGTTTTTTGTTTTAATTTTTTCATTCAGGATTTTGCAGCTGCATCTCGCCACTTTCTAGCCCACATAACATCCATTGAAGTAGAATTTGGTTGCTGCTCTATATATTTTAAAGCTACTTCAAATGCATCTTTTGCAGCAGAATGGCTCACTACATTGTCACAGCCGCTGTCATCCTCATCCATGTCGTTTCCTTCTTCGTCTATTGTCTGCACAGCTGCAATTATTTGATCGTCATTGAGGTCTTCGTTTGTAGTAGCTTCTAAAACGTCTGCTTCCTTTAACCACTCTTCTACATGTACGTCTGTCAAATGCATATCTTGCTGAAGTGCTCGTAGATCTTGTAGAGTTTCAGTAATGTCTGTCTTCTTCCTCTACTCTCATTGTAGATGATCCAGCTGCCACAGATGATGAAGATTCTTCTTTAGCAATGTCAGAACTGTCGTTTTGCTTCAAAGATGGCCAAACTTTCTTCCATGCTTTCTGAAGCTTCGATTGTTTGATCTCATCCCATGCTGCAGCGGCAGTGTAAATAGCGTCTTTAATGTTAAGAACCTTCATGGCCTCAAAGAGTGAACACCCTTCTTCAGATTTCTCTAGCAGGGATCCAACATATTTTCTTCTGTACCTCCTCTTTAACCATTCAATGACACCTTGATCCATTGGCTGGATCAAAGGTGTCACATGAGGGGGTAAAACATTGCTTTTATGTTCCCTTTTCTAAGTTCGGCCTCTGATGGGTGACTTGGAGCGTTGTCAAGAAGTAAAATAGCTCGTAGAGGTAGGTTTTTTGATTTTAACACATTGTGTGCGGGTCTAACACACGCGGAGGATAGCAGTGCTTGCGCACGCAGCGGATCGGTCGCCGGCGGTGGACGGATCAATACTGGCTTGTAGGCTTCAGTGTCGCCTAGCCCTTTGGCTTAGAAGGGTCGGATTTGCGCCGCATTATAGCCTGTTTCTCGCTTCACGTTTCCTTGTTCTTCGTTCGTGGATCACACAATTTTGAGCCAGTTGGCGGGGGTTAGCGTGCCTTCGCGCGCAGCGGATCTGTTGCCGGAGCAATGCTGGTTTGTGGAATTCAGTATGGTCTAGCCACTTGCCTTATAACGGTCGGATTTGCACTGTTCTAATTGCGATTCTAACGGCAGGCGTCTCGCGGCGCGCATGGGTTTCGTTGCGATGTGCGGCTCGGTCACCGGCGGACGATCACTTCGGAAGCCCTAATCTACCACAATTGAGGCCATAAACTGGATTTGGTGTATCAACCCTGTTTCCTGACTATATAAGGTATTGTTTTGGTACAAAATATTATTTTAGCCATGTGACATGTTTTTAACTTATTTTTTCAGCATCAAATGGGTTAAATAGATCGTTACTGCTGGTGCAAATGCATAAAAAAACCATTCCTTAAACAGTGCTGAATCCATCCAACCAGATGATTGATTCCGATAGTAGACCGGAAGTGAGGCCATATTCATATTCCTGAATGCCCTAGGCTTTTTTGACTTGCCTATAACAAACAATGGCATTTTATGGTTTCCGCTAGCATTGCTACAATTTGCGATAGTTAATCTATCCTTAGCTAAGTTTGTTCCTAATACAGTGACATTTTTGGCCGCAAGTTATCTTCGGGAGCATTTTATAATTAAGCCCAGTTTCGTCTATGTTATAGACTTGATCGGCAACTAAATTATGTTCTGTCACCAACAATTCGAATTTTTGTACAAATTCTACAGCAACATTATCATCAGCAGACAGTTTTTCGCCGGCAATAATTACATGTCTAATGCCATGGCGCAACTTCCAACCCTTCACTCGCATTGAATTTGTTTAAATCACCACCCAACTTCTCATACAACTCCAATGCCTTCTCCTTGACAATTGGACCTGACAAAGGAGTCCCCTTGCGCCTTTCTTGGCAAAACCATACCCACAAAGCTTCATCCACAAGTTCAAGTTTAGGCTTTTTTAACATTTTCCTATTTTTTAATGCATTTTCTGTTTCCACAGTCATTGAATAGGCTTCCAGTTCCTTACGGGTTCTTTTCCAATCTTTTACAGTTGTCATACCTACTCCTAACTTAGCAGCTATTTTTGCAATAGACTCTCCACGATATATTCATTGTAATGCATTAAGCTTGTCATGAAGTGACAGACAAATACGTTTCCGTTTTGAATTTGACATTTTCGTCAATACAGTAGGCCTATAGTTCACTAGCTTAAACAATAATAAAATGCAGTACTAAAGAGTAATCAAAGTAAAGTTTTTTTTAGTAAGAAAACTAAAGTTCTTTTAGTAAGGAAACTAAAATTTTGCACTTACGGAACTGTATTTTCTGTAGAACACATAAACACAAGCAAACACGAACACTGCTATACACACATACACACACTACTGCTATAAACAATGAAAAACAACTATGTACAGGACTGTATTATAAAGTGGAAATAAAAATGATGATACACTGTACAATTATCAAACAATTAGGACACACGACAATCGTCTGACAACTGTACTGAGCTAATGACTCACAACGTGTATCTTTCAAGTCTGAACGTGAACGGCGCTACAATTGGCTTTTTCCAGGAAACAGCAGACGGTCGGGCACTAGGTCGGATATACCAAGGAGTCGGTAATGCCGAGGTCGGATATGAGGGGTTCTACTGTAACCAAAAACTTCGAAATTTGCTCTGTAAATAGCATGATGCTTGCAGTAAAATGAAGTGTAATTGATTTCTTTAAGAATGCAGGACCAGTCGAGTAACAATAAAATACCCAAAAGGTTGCTAAGCAATAATGTCGGGTATAGTGGCTCAACGGCATCTAGCTGAGACAAAGAGCCGCCTGGATACTGGACTGACACAGCAGCTAAGTGTCAGTCAAGTATCCAGTATATATTATTTTTTGCAAATAATATATTTGCAAAAATATTATTAAATACAATTTTGCAAAAAACAGTCTGGCAGTTTTTTTCATGTGTCACGTAAAATAACAATCCTTAGAAACCAGCAGTGTTACATGAATCTTTTACTAGTGTCCTTCTAATAAAATGATTGAACATGATTTTAAAACAACATGGTTCATGACAGTAGTGTAAAATGGTAGTTTATTTGTATCATCAACCATATTTACCTAAACATTCTGTTTCAATCCATAATATTGTTCAGTATTGCATAGTAACATTTAGTCAATCATAAATAATGCACTTACATGAACTTGCCAGCCATTCTCCGTTTGGACTGAATTTAACTGAAGAAACAGCTTTTGTATGACCGGCCAAGGTGAACTTGAGAGTGTAGTTGGGTTTCTAAATGTGTAAAAACAGCAAGAAATTAACATTGACCATGAAACCTAAGGCTGAAAATATGAGTTGATCAAAATAATGGCTTAATGTTCTAGAAATATAATAATTTTAGTTTGGATATACATTCCTGGAGGCATTCTTGCTCGCAGAACGATTCACTAATCCCCAATCTTCAATGCTCGTGATGCTGATACTTGCTTAAATGCTTCATCTTAATTTTGTTAAACCTGTATACTACTGACCTATCTGACTGTTAACCACCTGAATTCAACAAAATAACTCTACTTTTGCTAACTAATTAGGTTTCAGAAGAGAATTTCCTGTTGTTCGAAGGTCTACTTTCAAGAAGGACTAAACTTTGAGGAAAGTCGAATTTTTAAAGTGTTTACCTACTTCTCGTTATAGCTGTACCTAGAGAGTATAGAAAGAAATCGGCTAATACTGACTACCTTATTGTTAAGTTTGTTATAAATTGGTTTTTGTCTCCGTTGCAAGAATTTTATCGTTAGTAATTAACATTTTCCTAACGCCCCACCAAGTAACGTGTCGTTGGTTTGGAGGTTCCAAAATGATGGATGGAATGTCCCATCAAGTTGTGTGTTGTGGATGGGAGCCCTACCAGTTTGGTGGGAGGGATGTCCCATCAAGAAGTGTGTTGTGGATAGGAGGCCCTATCAGTTTGGTGGGTGGGATGTCCCATCAAGTGGTGTGTTGTGGATGAGAGGTCCTACCAGTTTGGTGGGTAGGATGTCCATCAAGTATTGTGTCATGGATGGGAGGTCCTACCAGTTTGGTGGGTGGGATATCCCATCGAGTAGTGTGTCATGGATGAGAGGCCCTACCAGTTTGGTGGGTAGGATGTCCATCAAGTATTGTGTCATGGATGGGAGGCCCTACCAGTTTGGTGGGTGGGATATCCCATCAAGTAGTGTGTCATGGATGAGAGGCCCTACCAGGTCCCATGTGTCGTAGGTGAAAGCTTGATCAAGTTATGAATCAGAGTGGGTGGGGAAACTATCAATGTTTTACATGTGGGCAGGAGGAAGGATTGTTAAAATTTTGTATTTAAATGTGGTTTGTACATGTATAGATGTAGGTGGAAGATGTGTTAAGGTTTCTAATTTATAGATTTGTGAGAGGGTCATTAAGATTGTACATGTATAAGATGGCAGGAAGAGAAACAGTATTTGGATATGATGATATTTTAGTTTAAATTTTATTTTGTGTTCACATTAACTGATTTTAACAATTTGTATCTTACAATCCTCGTTTAATATTCAGGATTTCTTCAACAGAGTTATCAGGTTGAAATGCGATTCGGCTTATGACAAATAATCATTCATCATCAGCTACTTACAATTTATTGTCAAATCTGAACAATGTAGCACAGTTCTCATTTTTTTCAATACATATAAGAGTTTTCGGAGTTGCTCAGAATGTTTATGGATTAATGTAAATTGATATGAATTAATTATTTCGAAGTAATTTTATCACTTTTCATAAATTAATACATTACACCATGTTTGGTAACCTGATTCAAAATTGAACACGCTAGACTTCAATTTGGTTGAGTTCACTAAATCATTCTCTTTGTGGACAATAGGGATTGAACATGTAAACTTACAAGTCCTGAGCTTGACGTCTTGTTTGGATTTGGTTGTTGAAGTGAACTGTTCAGGGAAGGATTAACTCCACCCTGAGGAAGGGTTGTACCAAGTGGTACCATTTTATTTATTTACGTCGCAATCAATAAATCTGCAAAAAAAAAAACAAATAAAATAACAATTTATAATGATTACAAACAAATTAATAGTTACTATCTTTAAAAAAACCTTGAATACTTCATTGTTTTTAATACTATTTTTTCATTTTGTTACGTTCATTTTTACAATTATTCTCTAAATATAGGGGATACCGGAGCACTATTGGACTGGGGCACAATTGGACGAAGGTTTTCTAATTAGAAGAAATTATTTTCCCTTCAATTTCTAAGCCTTGGGATATACCTGGCAGCCTTATTGATCAGTGTTAAGTTTAGTTACAGTGGCTTTATCAGTTAAAAATTTAAAAGTGATTTTTTAATTAAGACCTAAAATGAAGTCAAAATTGGGTTTTCTTCTTTATTTCTATGACTGTTAGCATTCTCTCTAGAATTATTACTGTATTTTTTTATATTAATCTATCTAGCAATGCAGCATGTGGGCTAATCTCAAGGTTATGTATCTATTAAACTCACAGGCCTAACCTTTGTCTCCGAACTATAACCAGGGCAGCTTTGGACACAACTCTAAGGCACAACTGGACACAATCTTTTTTAGATTGTGGAACACAACTGGAAATACATTGTACATTTAATGTACAATGTACATTAAAAAGACATAGTTGATATATCTGAATAAACCATAGCTTTAGCATTGAATGAGTACAGAAATAGCAATTATCAATCAATAAGAGAGGCTGCGCTAGCCGATTGCTTAAAATAATCCATGCTGCACTATAGGATTTAAAAAATAACAGAAAATTGAAGAACAAACTGACCATGGAACAGACCAACTTAATAAAAGTTTGGACACAAACGATTGTGATGATCCAGAAGCACAGACAAATGAGTAAGTTGAAATGCCAATTAAGATAATTACTTCACAAGATCTGGCCCCAATTTACAGCAACAAGTAATCGTAAAGGGAAATATTTACAGCCGGTTAAGAAAATTAGATAAATTAAATTAATCAGATAGTTGAGTAATATTATTTTTATTATTATTAGAAAAAAAAAAAACCCTTAAATGAATTTATAGGTTTTAATTAATGAATGAAGAAATCATAAAGGTCACCTTTTTGCTGGTCCGAAGTAAATATTTGACAAAAATACCCTCTTTGCAGTTATTTTATTTTCTAGTATTGTACTTAAAATGATTACTTAATAGACAAATGAGTATTTAGAGCAATGGAATAAATGAAAATAAAAAAATAAATAAATAAAATAAACAGTTAAAATAACACTTCTAGTTATCAGTTCGTTATTATTGCTGTTCTTGGTTTTAAAACATTATCGTAGATCTTTTTTTTTTTGCCAGGACAGATTTTCAATTATCACTTTTACAGTGATCACTTGAAAATTTCAATTATGTTTTTAAGATTAACCTTTATATTATCTTTTTAGCCTTTCTTACACGACAAATAAAGATGTTGAATGTTGTTAGTAACTGAAAAACTATTCAACTTTCTCAAATTTATTTTTTTATTGTAAGATTGCTATTTATGTAGGAGTGCACTCTGTATTTTCTATTTATGTATTTTTTTTTGTTATGTCAGATGTTACAGCAGACAGATAAGAAGATTTTCAAACAATGCTACAGAATATAGTATGTTTTATTATTTGTAATTTATACTGTTTTGTAACACTGATCACACTACTTGATAAAGTGGCCAGGTTCATTTCTCAAACACAACTATATTTGAATGCATGTTTTGTATTATGAGAAATAAACTTCATTTATTATTTTTACTGTATTTGTGTTGAACAAACAAGAGACAACTGCAAATAAATATGATTCTACATTCTAATGCTTATTTATCAGGGCATGCATTGTTATACAATAAAATAAATTAGAGAAAAAATTGTTTTATGGGCAGCTCTCAGCATTCAAGAGGGAAGTACTGTAAGTAGAAACCTTCTAGACACTGAAGAATGTCATAACTAATGACCAAGATCACATTCATTAATATAGGGTCAATGCTTCAGCCTAATTTTCTATATTTATACAATTTGTTGAAATTACAAAGTTATGTTGTACCACTTGGACACAATAAGTGTAGACAACTAGGCCTAATTAATTTGAATTTTAATAATATGAAGTTCTGTATAGGCTACATTGCATTGTATTATGTAAAGTGACACTTTCCTTAAGGATATAAATATGAAATAAAATGGGATTTAAGTTATAATAAAAGGTAGCCTACATAGCAATTTGTGCAAATATCAATTACTATATACAAAACTTTAAATTATGACCATACGAACTTAAATAATGGAGGAAACACTTTTGTAATTGCATTCGTAATTATTTCTATAAGTTACGAATATATTATGTCAGGCGGATAAGTAAATACAAAAAATTACTACTATAACCAAAAAGATGATTTACCTACACAGTATTTTTGCTGGTGAGACAGCTGGCATGCCATGTCGGAGGCCAAACACCAGAATATGATGAAAATGTTTGAATTCTTATGAAGGATATGATTAGAACAAATTAGGTCCTCAGAAAGTTCCGGAGAAGTGTTTGTTAAGGGTAAAAATGATAATTATGCTTCAAAACGAATAAAATAAATTATTGTTCAGCTTAAGATAACATATTATATAAATATAAATGTCCTAAAATAACTATTTTAAAAATTGTTGCGGCCTTGGGTATAGATTTAATTTTTAGTAAAACATTTATAAAGGTAAAATTTAAATTATATCCCTGATCATCCAACTCATTTTTAACAACTTTGTTGCATTGAATTTTTTAAGAGTTTGTAGGACCTAGAAAGGGCACTATTAACTTAATAGTTAGGTCGTTAATTTTCCGGTTTATAACTAGAAAATTACAAATTTCCAGATAATCTTAGAACAAAACTACTTTTCCTAACATTTTTCTGAGTCCTTTCAAAATTAGCTCATTTAGCCTAATGGCGATTTGGAGCAAAAAGAGGATTTGCTTAGCTAGATATTTACCAATTTAAATAATTGTTGGTATTTACACATAATTATTCATTAACCCCCACCTCCCATTTTTTAGTGGGGAGAACTCAACAATTCAAGTGTTTATAATATTGTAGCCTACTTAATAAGGGGGTAGGGACTTTAGGTAACTTGGAAGATTGGTCCACCCATGAAATTTTTCAGGTTTTAAAACCATACCCACCTTGCCAAACCAGTGAACAACTTCACTTGTCCAAATAAATTATAACTATCTATTACAAACAATAATATTATGTTTCCTTCTAACCTTAACACTGTCAGAAGTCACGTTGATTGAAATTATAAATAAATGTGTTTAGCTAGATTTGAGAAAAAGCTACTCACAGAAACAATCCTAACCACTAAACAAAAACAACCAGGACAAACTGACCTCATACACCAATTTGTGAAAACAATGACTATACCACACGTAAATGATATAGTATGGGCAACAAAACACTTTACAAACGATCCTTCATTTAATGATAACTAAACAAAATATGAAACAGAATATCACTTATTAAATAATTTGGTGTTGTGGCTGCTTCTGTCAAGTTGTTCATGTTTACTGGTCACGTGACTATCGACTCGCCAATGCACTGTGTTCTGTCCCGACAGCACGACGAAGCTAGCAGAACTAGTCGTTACAACATTAAAAATGACGGTAATTTAAATTGTATTGGCTAAGTGTAACAACAAAACATTCAAAATTTTCAAAATACAGAAGATTTACCATAAAATTGAGCATTATATTATGGTACGAACCTCACAGTTTTACCAGAAAATCAATGGAATTCCTCTAGCTTACAGGTCATGTGATCACTTTCCGCCAATCAGATGGCAGCAAATTTCAAAGCATTTTTCACAACTCAAACAGCCAGTTGGTGGAGTAGCTGCGTAGCCATTGCTGTGTTCGTGATAGTTCGGTTGTTAAAATTGGATATCCGAATTCATCATGGGCATTGAAACATATCCTACATCGAAATTTGATGAACTCCCTGAAGAAATTTCCAGTGAATGGTACTAAACTAATAAATAAAATGTTTGTGAGCATACTTAAATAAAATGAGGATTCATTGTGAGTGGGTTCCCCAGTCCCAGGGAAGACAGCCGTAACACCAAGGGAAAGCTTCTTACAGGCGTATAGTGTAATTTGTGTTTTAAGAATAACGGAAACATCTGCTGCCGTAAGGTAGGTTTATGATTATTACAGAGAATTAACAGACTCTTATTCCTGTTTTGATCCATAAAAAATACCAGAAATTGCGAGCTGGTTGTTGTTTATTACGTTTAGTTACCCTTTAGGCTTCTTCCCCGAACTGGGGACCCGCCATGTTGATTAACTAAGCGCCAAAATGTTGTATTTGGAGGTATTAACGAGGAAAATGTACATTTATTATGTAATTTTGGTAGTTATCCTTAAAGTGAAGTCTCTATATTTGTTTACAAACAAGCCATACCTAGCAGTAGCTCATAAACTGACATTACATCACCCCTGGCCTAGCTCTCAACAAGCCTATTCCAGAGTTTGCTTGGGTTTTAAAAAAACAGGTTTTGCTTAACTGTTAGTGGCAGTTTGGAGATCAACTCATTTTAATTGTATTATTCTGTAGATAGGTTTTAATATTTTAGGTTATGTATAGATGTACTTGTGAATAATTAGGCCCATAGGCCTTTTTTGGTATTCAAGTGATGCACATTATTTAAAGATGTAAGCCTAGCTACTCTAAGTAAAATTATTGTTTTAAATTGTTTCTTCTAGAGGCTTTACTTGGTCTTTTAAGGACTACACATTTTTGTAAGTAACTTAATGTTTAAGTGACTTATTAGGCCTAGGCAGATGCATAATTATTATAATGGCATTTTGAAGAAATTTACGGTAAAAAATGGGGAAACTTGTACACAAATTTTATACGCACATCAATCTTGTTTACATATATGTTCATAGAAACGGTACTAGGCATACACGATGGCATCAGTGGAATGTAGCAGTGTTTGTGGCATTTTATGCATAAGAAAACACAAGAGCATATTATGCAGGGTTACACAGCTTTCCTTGCTTTACAGAATTATTGTTTAAATAATGATCATTCAATAACATTGGCTTGCTTGAGATGTTAAATATGTATATATAGACGGTAAGAATCTCGGGTGTCTTTTCATAAAGAAGGAAGGGTTAGATTTTAAGAGCTGCCACTGTCCATCAAGAACTGATAACACTATGATTTACTGACTGATAAAGTGGTTCTTATTTATAAAGTAAGTAAGGAAGGGTTAGATTTTAAGAGCTGCCACTGTGCATCAACAACTTAAAATACAAAGATTTACTGACCGGTAATGTGGTTCTTTTTGTTTGTGCTTAAGATTGTTTAGCATTAAGTTTTCAAAATCTGATTAGAATACAAAACCCATTATTATTCCACTTTGCTAGGTAGAAAATTTTGATTATTTTCTTTCAGTTACATATCATTTAGTTTTCTATAACTCCTAGGCATATATAAGAAGAAATAATCATTTAACTGAATGAACTAACAGTTTTCTATTCCTTTCTTTATCTTTAAAAAAAATGTTTGTTTTTATAGATTAAAAATAAATAATTTAACCTATAAAATTAACAAAGTTATGTTTTATATACAAAATTAATTCAAAATCACAAACAAATAAACACATTTAAAAAATTTTACATGTCTACACCATGTATCAATACAAAATATATTATGCTACAACTTACATACACTGACTTAAACTGAAATTGATATTGGCTCCAGCTGACTTAGTTAATAACATTTGAGAAGAAGAAAGATGTGATTTACCCAGTAGACCTAAGTTAAATGGTGTTCTGTGAACAGTATTAATTGCATTAAATAATTATTAGAAGGCATGAGTAGTCTATTAACACTTGAACCGTCAGTTATTTTGTGCCTAACGAGCAGGCAAATTTTAGTCGATTTCATGGACATTACCACTCTTACTTTTGGAAGCCATTTCACTAGGCCTAAATTCAATTTTTAAACTACAGTATTATATAACAAGTAATAAAACATATTTTAAAGTTTGACAGTAACTTAATATAAAACAATTTTGTTTTTAAACTTAAATTAGCAAATACAGTAATGCGACAAAAAAAGCCTGGTACAGTAAAGTATCACCATATAAACAACAACTTTAACACAACAAACTAATACATGTGATTGGTAAGGGAACTAGTGAATACTGAACAGTAGTGCAGTTGTAGACACTTCTAAGTGTAAGCGAACAACTTTACGGCACCCCCTCCCCCCTTTAAATACCCGAGAGGTAGGAGGCATTCTCTCTGGATACAGATACTTGTAAATATAAGTAAAATAAATAGAAATACTCCTAAGGACTGAAGGAATTAGCATTGAGATTCAAATATCAAGGTTAACATTGAATGTAATATATCCATATATTAAAGTACAGTTACACTTAAATAATCAAAGCTAAACAAACTGTAAATTTCAATAATTACAATACAAGTTAGCTTGAAATTAATTCGACAGTTTATTTATTTGTAAATTAAAGGAAAACTGAGAACGAGGAACAACTAAAATATAGATTAACCCTATATCCTGAGCATCAGGTGAACCAATGCGTGCTCCCTAATGCTAGGTCCTTTTTTCGCCACTGCACAAACTTTTTTGTAAAATCATAAAAAATACTAAATATGCTCAATGTTAATGTTTTCATATCGTTTTTCTTCTCAAGAACTTAACTTTCACATAGGCTACTACCATCAACACTTACAAAAAGAATTAGTAAATAATTACTGTCATGAAAAGATAGAAAAAAGTTTTAAAATTTTGAATGTAAATTATAACTTATAACAGCCCTTAGGTGCACTAAAAATTTTTATAAATAATTACAGGATTGTTTATTATTTAGTGCACTATAATAATATGTTGTTACATTTTAGATAAACTAGTAGGTTTTTTAAGAAGTGTTTGTTTACATAAAAAAATGAACACAAAAATGAAAAAATGTGCAAAGATACAGTATGATCATTGTAGTTAATCAAATAGTACATGTAAAAATTCAAAAAAATCACCATTGAATAGACATGGAAAAGTTGTTTAGGAAAATATTCATACTGTGCACATATTTTTAGTTTATTGGGAAAAATAAAAATGTTTCCACGGAAACGAAAAATTCAGTGAAAAATTACATAATTTAAAAATAATGGTTACGGTATGTATAATTTTTTGCTACATGTACTGTATCAGTACAATCTATTAGCTACAAGAAAATGTAAAATATATGAAAATATTCCAAAAATTATAAAACTTATAACACCATAAGTCAGCGTGCGCAAATTGTATAAACAACACTAGAAAAATAGTACATATTGTATAATTATAAAAAATATAAAATAATTTTTGGAATTTTTAGAACAGTAACACTTCGTCGAACAAATATTTCTGAATAGAAATATAAAAAAATGTATTACAGTAGTGCCATTAATAAGGTTGTCAAGCTATATAATAACATACTACGTCATATTGTTTTCTCGTAAATAAAATAAACAATCTATTTAGATTGCATAGAAATAATACATACTATTTTTATATAGTAAGATTATTATAAATAGGCTACGCTACTATACACATGTTGTTTGCTGAAATTGGATAAAAAATAAATGTTTAGGCTAGTACCTACATAAATATCAATTTATGATTACTTTAGACATTAAAAACCACTATAACACATTGTACTATGACTACACTAAACACAACATATAATTTTATTTAAACAAATAGTAATTTATAACACTAACAGCGGATAAAACACTCACAAAGAAAATTAGACATGCAACAAGTGAAAATGGCTATGTCTACTATGGCCGTGTCATTGACAGGCTCTGCTTCTTCCAGTAAAGTGGAAACTTGTCACGTGACCATTGCCAACCTACTTCACAAAATTCGCTCAAAGCGGTACTGATCAACTCAACAACTCTGTCTATCTAGCTACATTTTTTTAGTTTATGTCTCAATGAATAAATTATTAGCTAAACTTTTATCAACAGAATAAGTTATGCCATACCTCGCTTTTGGGAAATCATGTAAACAGGGGTATACAACAAATTTTTATAAAATACCCAATGCAGCTAAGAGAACGATATTTGTTTTGTTGGATAGAGTATTTCATTCTCTACAGACTGACATTTTGTACGCCTTATTCCGTCTTCTGATATGTCCAACATCAGCAATTTTACTCCCTCAAGACCTCCGCCAGGCAGGAATTGAACGGGAGTTTCGATTTGCACGTTCTAATTTTATTTCCTAAGTTTATAAAATGATGTACAAAAATTAACAAAAAACAGAACAATCTGTGACGATTGGTACCAATTTTGTAGTGATTGCTTCATAATAAACATATGTTTTATTGATTGCAATGCAACAGCATAAATGTTGTCGTTTCTCACCATATAAGGTTAATAATAAAGAAAAAAAAAAGTTTTTCGTCTACCATTTGAAAATCCTAGGCCTAATGTAAACAAACCCCTAAATACAAGAAATGCTTTATTTTTAGAGGCCTTTATTTTGATATGTGGCATGGACATTCTCATAGTAAAAATGGGTTTTCGTCTGGAATTTAAAAACCAATATAGATGTGGCATAGACTTTACATAAAAAAATGTTTGATTTTTAAAGACAATTTGATATGCTACATGGCAAATTGTTCTATTTAAAACTTCACTTAGATTTATTTCTGTTTTTTTTTTATTTTAACGATTTTTTGCAATTGTAGGTAGGGAGATTCTTATTGTTAATTAATTGAAGGGACAAGTCATTGGTAACGTTGGCTAAATAATGTAAATCTTATTGATATACAGAAGAGTTACAGTATCATCAATTACATTTACATATAGGGCCAGCAGGGCTTACGGGTAACAATAATTTGAAAATGTTTTTATCAAAATAATAAGGTTTTAAAGACATTAAAAATGAGGTCCGACATAACCTATGTTCCTATTTGTAAATTTCTCAAAAATTACACTTACCCCAATCCACACCCTTTTGGTGATTAAATATAATTGTTACTGAATTCTTTGCGGTCAAAGATGGGGGTTTCAGTTGAAACAAAATGCAGTTTAGCGGCAATAGATACTGCACAGTTGATCTGCAAACTGTAGCACAGTTAAATATCCAATATCCATTTATGAATAAATAAATAATGCAGGCCTGTGAATAGGCTACTGGCTACTTATATTTTTAAACACTGCACTGTGAATATACTGTATCAGGTTGTTTATGTTTAAATTTTATTATATCATGTCCTGTCACTTTCCTAGGTCAATAATTATTATTCAAAGCAAGTTAAGTAAAAATATACAAATTTTGTTTAAAATGTTAAACCATCAGGTCTAATGATTTACTCAGTAAAAATGTTTTTTAGATCAATACATCATTTATATAACTTCAGAAATATACGTTTGCATACAAGAAATGTTTGTTACTTTTTAAGCATTAAGTAAGAAAATCATGATTATAATTGTTGAATTAAATATAATTCCTGTTGGTAAACTACTGTTGCCCATGAAATACTGAATGGTATTTGACTGAGTCTCTTCTTGTGTGGGGTTTTATAGATTTTAATAGGCATCTTCAATTTGTGATTGAATTGTATCTGCTACAAATTGTCTTAAGCAAATTGGAAATTAATAAACGATTTCAGATGACGTACTGTCGAGTGGCGAACCGAACATTGCCTCGTAACATTTTGGCGGAACACAAGTCTGGGAAACTTCGTCAATTAAGTAATTGTAATTATCATTATAAACTAAATCCCATAATACAGGGTGGCTTTTGTAACCCTTGATATGGGTCTTTGTATCTTCTTCACACCAATCCATCGCTGAACTATCAAAACTAAACTTACAACAACCACGCTAAATTTAATACAGCTACAGTTATAACAAGTGGATCACCAAACAACAATGACTGACAGTAAACCACGTGCGAGATGTAGTGTGTGAATTTTACCAGAACTTCGAACCATAACATTCCTTTGATGCGTCAGGGAAAAAATACAACTGATGGTTCAGGGCTCTGCTCACCACGACGCTCGGTTCGGTGCCCGGATCCACTACATACTGTCGTAATATGTCAACATGTGTTGCGCGTCGGTGTTCTGGTTGTGCGCTCGACTCGGTAGTGTGTGGTGTGCTTTAGACGCACCTTTTTCCGGATGCCCTATGTGGCCGCGTACTTTGCTTAACCCTAAACCGGCCCTGAGTGCAGCGATCTAAAATTAAAAAAAAATGGTTCTATCTACTCCATGGTTCTATCCCCGCTTAACGTCAAATCGAGTACAGTGAGCAACAAAACCCTCTCCAGGTACTTGCAGTTTCGTCATTACAGAACAATAATCCATTGTGTATTATTATCTGTCAATTTGATTACAACATTGTTTTCGGGTTGACTTTGTCGGTTAAAACAGAATGTCGGATTATAATATTATTGATCAGAAAATGTTTAGCAGAAGAATAACTTATAAAAATTTTATAAATAATTTTAAAGTAGTGAAAATGTATGTCAAATAAGAATGTGGTGGCTGTATTTAAGTAAATTTGCATTTTTTATTTTATGTATAGACCTAATTATTTAATGTTACAATTAGAAAAACATTTAAACAAAGTACCGTTTAGCTTTTATATTAATAAAATAAATTTTTGGAATGCCAAAAAAATTGTTTTGTAATGTGAATAAGTCGCAATAACATACAACTCAGGAACATTATGTTTTTATAAAAATAAAATTTTATTTAAGTTAGAATAACAGTCAACCTAAAATAACAATGAATAATTTTAATGCAAAATAATTAATAGTTTTTGCAAACATATTTTGTAATCAATAAGTAAAAAGTTTATAAATAGTATACTAAATACTTCAACAATATTATAAAACTAAATAATTAAGGCCTATCTATGATTAATACTGTATTTAACCAAGCTGAAAAAGTTTTTTAACCCTTTCCACTCAAGTGGCGGGGCAGCCCCGCCACGCAACTTACCGCACTAACTCCAATGTCGGGCCGGGCCCGACGTCTCTATAATAACGTTCTATGATTGTATTTAGACTGACGTAGTTACATTATTGACCGCTAGGGTTGTTGTTTGATATGTGCTGCTATCTGTAGAATTTTTTCGGAACCGTTTGAGTTTAGTATCGGTAAACAAACCTCAGAAAATGTAATGTTTGTCGTCTGTGGCTGCTCTGTAAACAGCTGGCTGACTGCAACAGCTATCTGCACTCACTTTGTTCCGTCATATGTTATCGTTCGTAATGAGCTTATAAAACGCATTGTTGTTGCTAGGTTATCGTTGTTGTTTTACTGTTTATTCAAAATATTTTTATTTTTACGAAAATGAAAGAGCGTTGCAAGTAGGCTATTAGATTTTGTCTGTTTATATTTTTAGCTGATAACATGTTTTGAATTATTGAAAAAAGCTTTACTTACAAATTTGGTCTAAATTATGTACCTTTTGACTGTTGCTAAGCAATAAAATAAAATTTATGGAGCAATTGTTTACTAGTTGCAGTGAAAATAATTTTTTTGGTAAAAATGTTGTTTTTCAAAAAAATTCGGTTTTAGAATTATATATTTTTTTTATGTATAATTTAGTCCAAAATATTTGAAAATGACTTTTTTTTGTTTGTAAGGATACAAACAACAAAAAACAAACAACAAATACTATTCTTCCTATTTAAAATTTTTCAAAAATTCTTCTTGTATCCGTTTTTTTGTTAGAAATTAAATTTTGTTCCAATAAATATATATAATTAAAAAATGTTGAAAATAAAAATATATGTTTTATTTTATATTAATCTATACTTTAGTCATAGAAGAAACAAAGAAAAAATACATCAGCTTTTTGGAACTATCAGATATATGTTTTTCCCACTGAACAAATGTAGTAGGCAATCTTTGCTTAAAAGTAAATGGAGCTGATAGGGAAACTGGGTTCCCAGTAATTGGAGTGGAAAGGGTTAAAATGAAATCTTAAATTACTTAAAAACGTGATCAAGAATTTTAGACATTAGGCCTTTATTTTATTAGAATAATTGAGTGAAAAAGTCTGAAGTAAGTGTTAATACAGCTAAGGCAGGTTTATAAATATTAACAAACCTTGATTTTGTACATGGACAACAAATATGAAATAACGAAAATGTCATTGTCGTTCAGAAGTAGAATATGTTACTATATTCCGTGTAATGTAATATTTAATTTGATGTAATAATTTCCAATCCATGAAATGAAAAGTCTTAGGTTATGTTTATTTATTTCATGGTACAAACCATTTTGCAATATAGATATCATATTAGTGCCGACGTGATGGCTTAGTGACTAAGGCTTCGGACTGTGGTGGGCAAGGTCCACGGTTCGAGTCACCACTGAGCCAACGGCCGGTACTTCACTCATTGAATAAAGTTCATGCACAGGCCTGCAGGCCCTTGTGAACTGGCGAGTGAAGTTTTTATCAAAAAAAATAAATAAAATGCATGTTCAAGAATATCTAGTGCATCTAATAATCATAACGTTTATTGACTAATTATCTATATTATAATAATAATAGTATAATATAGTCATCAATGAACAATTTTCAGAAACTGAGAAGTACTAAGTAGAAAATAATTAAAATTATTACTAACCAAAAAAGACAAACAAATTATGTACAGCTATAACGATCATAAATTTTAAGATTGGACTAGCAGTTAGATTATAATGAAAACATGAATAAATATAACAGTAAAAAAATTGACATAACAATATATATTAGAGTAGCAAAAAAATTTATAAAATAAAATGAAACAATAATTTAAGACAAACATCTCTTTCACGGCAATCTCTTTTAGTGAGTAAAGTAAAAAATTCAACGAAGGAACTCTGGAGGCGTAAAGTTTACATGTGGTGAGACTGTAAAGGCCTCTTTCCATTTAACCTCAATATAAACTTGTTAACATAGTAATTAAGTACGATCATAATTATTAGCAAATTTCTAAACACGAGAATTTACTGTTAAGCCTCATTTATCTAATCTAAATTATAAAACCTTAAATAATTAATATAAAAAAAATAGTTAAACTTAAACATGCTGTGATGGCGTCAAACAAAACCGATGGATTAGGGAGTGATTAAGTTTCCACAGACACTACAACTTTTTTTTATGCTTGGAAGAAACTGACCGAGGCCGAACTTCAACAAAACTATAATAATAAACAGTGAGTAAACAAACACACTCTATAGTACAATTCTGCATAGTTACTAATAATAACATTTTTTTAAACCTAACTTGGGAAACACAGTAATGTGATTATATAAGCCTTGCACAGAAAAGTGAAAAATCAATTATTTAATATAAATAATACGTGTGATCGGTATTAGTTGTACAGGAAATTACTAAATAAAAGTGAACGAATCATACGATCACTATTCCCCCGTCCTGCAAGTGATATATGTCCTAAAATTTCTATACCCTCACTAGACAACAAAAGTGATGTAGTCTGTTCAAATAGCATAGTCCCCGCTTAACAAAGTCAAGTTCAGTGAGCAACAAAACAGCATGGTACTTATGGTTTTCATCTTTGGGTCTTGTACTGTAATTCGAAAAAAAATTGTCAACTAATGTCCATTCTGTACTGTCACGGCCAAAAATTATCAACTAGCATCACTCGCTGTTAATGCTTGTTAAAGATTATTTATTAGCTCTATCAGCGTGATTCATTTTGTCATTGGAAACGGAAAGAATTACTTCTAATGCCTTATTTGGTTCTAAGACGAAAGCAATCGTGCAAAATAATATGATGAATGTTCATTGATTAAAGTGAAAGCCATTTTCTAACTGACACCATATTGGATGTGTTGTATACTTGCATTTGTATGTCTTATATGTAACTATGGTGTTATTTATAAGCGTAAATAATGCTTATATAAATGTATAATTACTGTTATTATTACAGCATCTAAATGTCAGTGTATGTTAGGCAGTTTCACAACACTTCTTAACTAAGTGTAAAATATTTCAAAATTTTATTTTTTTCCATTTATCATGAAAATTGCCCCAATTTTTGTGCATTTTATTTCTGCATTCTATTTATAGAACTCTCAACAAACTATATTGAAGCCTTCTCATGAATGAAAAAAAATAATAAGAATGTGAGATTAGGTACACAATTTAATGTGCATACCAGTAAAATGTCATCCATTGCCTCCAGACCTCTAAGCTGGCAGGGAATAGAAACCAAAATAAACATTTTACAAATAAATTTATTTTATAGAGGATGCTTTTTTGTAAATGTTAGTAATAATTAGAAGTCTATAATGATTATTTACCAGTTTTAGCAAATTGTTAAGAATTATGTTGCCATGGTAATAAATCTTAGGATAAGTTTACATACTACCGGTATTATAAAAGTATAATTATTTTGTCAACCCAAATAACATCTATAAACTATATTGTATGAAACTGGATAAAATTTGGAATATTTTGGCTATCTTGAAATTCTGAATTTAGTTATATTATTGTTTTCTAGGTGACCCCTCCCCCCTTTTTTATTGTTTACAAAAATGTATAATTGTCCAAGATATCATGTGTCATAAAAATTATTTTTGTTAAATGTGTACTATTTTATTATTATTATTAGATATCCTGGTTTATTAGGAGTAAAATGAAACAAAATACAAGTAGTTTTATACAATTTTACTATTTTTTATGATTTTTTGATGAAATGTCTGCAAATGTGTGAAAACTGACCTGACGGGATAACAATAATAATATATTATTGATACACGTTTATTATATCAATAGCAAAATTTAATTGACAGTTCGAGGGTTAAAGAACAATAATTGATTGTTTTATTTTCTGACAATTTTATAACAGTACATTTTTCGGGACGAGTATGTAGGTTAAAACGAAATGTCAGATAACAGGGCTATCTACTATATGTAGGGCCTAGATTCATAGAGCAACATTATTTAGTATTTAATCAGATATCTGCAAATGGCTAAGTAAAACACATAGGCTACACAAATAAAGTAGTCCCTGATATTAGATTACGGTTTTGGTACTGGTACAGTAACAAAATTATTTGAAATAAATATTACGTATGATTGTTGAATTCATTAGGCCCTAACACCAATTATCAGATTTTCTACCATATGATATATACTTATTTTATGTCAAAAGACTAAATAAATTATCTATAAATGCATTTAAGTATGGTAGCAGTGCTGGATAGCTACTTGGGGACAAAGTAATGTGGAGATTGTAGGTGATAGGTTCTATGCTCGCTCCTTTTAATACTGACATGGCTTTCAATGGTTGCTATCTGCGTGGACATTTCTAGAGAAGTGATGTGTCCATGTTGGGGCGGTAGTGAGTGTCCGAATATTGTGTAGGAAGTTCTGAGTATAGTATGAGTCTAGTCAATTAGCCTAAAAATCAGACCAATACTACTTGGTTTGAATTTGTAAAGTTGTAGGTTGCTTAGTTTATTATGCTATTAATTAATGGCCCTTTCTGAGCATAAGTCGGAACTCAGGTAATAACCAGACTAACACACGTGATCTACACTCATCCTACAACTCCAACCTAACCTCAATCTAAAAAATAATAATTCATATTTGCCTTAAAATACACACAAAGTTGTGTTGGCTTCTCATATCTTAGAGACATTGTGTTGATATAATAGTATTACAATTTGAACTTATGAAGTACATTTCATAGTCTCCGATAATTGCCGGACTTATTCATGTGCTCTTACAGGATAGCTCATTAGGATGGATTTAAAGGATTATCTCAGTCAAAAGATATTGTTAATAGAATAAGGCAGCAGATTGTCCTTTTTAGGTGATCATAAATTTTTCAAGATATTCTATGTTAGCTAGAGAGTTGAGCAACTTCTGAAATAACTTAATTCCATAATAGTTAAGCCTCATCTACTTTAACCCCAAGAAATTCGGAAGAGACGTGTTGTAATATTTGGTCATTCAATGGCAAGAAATGGTGCAAAAGATTACAAGAACTTTTTTTTTTTTTGTTAGTTTTAATGCTATATAATTTTAAAGGATAGTTATATAAATATTGTGCCAGTTAATTTATTTCAATATTTGAAATTATTCCTAATACAACATTAATAAGGTAAATGAGATTATGCAAGATGACAACTAAAGCTGTATAAGCAAAGTGGGCACTACCAATAATAGCATCTATAAAAACCTGTAGTCCACATCTATGTCAAAAAACAAAGGCACATTGCTAGCAAATGAAAAGAATATGAGATTACAATATAGCCTATAAAGTGTATATACATTGTATAACAGGCGCAGATGATTTCCGATGGCGATCATACGAGCTTTGTTTGTGGGAAAAAATGTTGGTCAAGTGGGAGAAATCTACGGAAAAAAGAAAGCTACATTGTACAAAATAAATAATCATCACACTAAATACAATATTTTTAAAAAAACAGAAAACCTGAAAAACTAAAATTACATTTCAAAACCTTAGCAATTATATTTTTGTTTTAACAGATCGACAGGAATTATATTTGCGAGGAATTCTTTCGTAAACTTCCTATCCACTTGAAGCTGGAAGAATACTAAGCAAGGTCCTTTATAAAAAAAAACTACAAAATTGGCTTGTACAATCATGTTGATGATTTGCATGTGTAAAATATGCATTGTTAACTTTAATAATAAGATAAACGTATAATGGCAACTTATTTATCTGTTGAATAAGGTTTTTGTAAACGCTATACATATATAAATAAAGAAACTGGTAAGTAGCAGACGACATACAGAATAATGTCTTGCTGAAAACAGCAGCACACCTGTTTACAATGATGACTGCAAACGAGCGGCAAGACCATATTCCGCAAGACAAATGATGACAGTGTCTTGAAACTATCTAAATATGTTTTTATTCTAGGTTGTTTAGATAAATTTGTATGTAATGATATGACAGTGTGTATGTACTTGGTGACTATGTACTAGATTGTATATAAAGTGGTGTAAATGTTTTTGTTACGTGAGTAATCGAAAATTACGGGTTTTCATAAGACAATTAGGTTTATTATACATTCCCTTTGGATTTTCATAGTTTCAAATAGTGTTTATACTACTTATATTTTAGGAATAAATTTGATCACTGTCATTTACTATCCAAGCAAGTGAAAGTTAATTATTTTGTTTTATTTATTTATAAATTAGGAAAAGTCCATGCTATGTACTGTATATCTAACATGTAATTTATTTTGTTGATAGACATAATAATAAGTATGGCAGTACTACAACCCAAACAGTCAAATCTTTGTAAATATTTACAAAGTAGGCTACATCTGTTAAGAGTATATTCAAATTAAATCTATGAATTAAAATAATGTTCTAATGAAAGCGTAAACTACAAATTAAATGCAAAATATTTGTTTTTAGTAATTCATTAGATTACAAAATGCTCTGATATTTAGTCATGTATTCCTTATCTCTGGATATCAATTAGAACCCTTGCAAGCAAATGAAATGAAAATAAATTTTATTCCCCAAACATTCAAATGTATACATAAGTAAATTAAATGATATAATCTTCAACATGATAATACAAAAATAAATTGAATAATAATACAAGTAATCACTAAACAAATAGTCTAATAATAATAATAAAAATCGTATAATAATTACTTTTACATGGGAAAAGCCTACATAGGCGTAGGCTGAGTCGCAAGTATTGTATTCAAAAAGGACCAAAATTGAATTGTTCTATCGAAAATTATTATATTAGGAGAAACTATTTTAAATTTATGTCTATACTAACTAAAATATACATAAAAAAAAATTGAAAATAAAGAGGTATTTAAAAGAAGGAAAAATGTATAGTAATAATTTAAAAAAATTATAATAATGAACTTTGAAACGTGGATATCTAACATTAAATTATATTTAAATATAATTGTACATATTTATTTATTGAAAATAATATTTTAAAATACAGTTAATTATGAAAAAAATATCAAAATAATTTACTGTGATAAAATTGAACATATTACACAACATGTCATAAAATTGTAAAAAGTATAAGCCTGAACCAACTAAAATATAAATGATCATTTTTGTCAATTACTTAAATGTAAACTTTGTTTCAATGTAGCTATTCATTAGTTGTGTTTATAACGTAATTTTTTTTAATTTTACTATGGAAAAAACATATCTTTCAAGTTAAGCATTCACATTATTTTGTTATGTTAATGTTTTTCCTTTTATTTTAAGGATTCAATAGAATTAGTGCTTGTAGCATACAAATTTAACTAGTATGTCTGTAATAAATATTCAAGGTGGCCTACAAATTTTACTTTTTTGGGTTTAAAAAAAATTAGTTAAATGACAAATTTAACTGCTTCGATCGGATAAATGTGTACTATGCCTACTTCTATTTTTATTTTAAATTGTATAAAAGAAGGTCCAGTTTATGACTATTTATAAAATCTGCACTTTGAAAATTTTGTTTTTCACGCATATTCTGCATCCCTCCATTTTATAAGATACAAAGTTAATAATACTCAATGAACATCAAAAAGACCTATTCTCTATATTTATAAAAGAAGGAGTGAGAATTTTAAAATCAATACAGAGCCTTAATCACAATAGGTAGGGACTTTACATTTTGACAGTACCTTCATTTTAGGGTCTAGGTGCGTGCTAAGAAAGGATTTTGTGAAATTTTAGTATTGAGGCACAAAAATCACAAGTTTTTGTAAAAAGTGTATACTTCTCTATAATTCCACACTTCTAATAGCAATTCAATTCAAGACTTATCTTTTTGCAGTTCATTGGTATCTATTGAATTGCCTTCAGCTGAAAGTATTCCTCTGCCTCAAACTCTTGCAATCACTGAAAACAACATGACTAATGCTGCACAAAACAATAAAGATAACAAAAAATCAAGTTCACTGTTAACTAATGATGATAATAACACTCTTGCACCAGAAAATCAGAAAATATCAATATTGGCTCTCATGATCTGCAAAGCATTTTTGAAATCAATTCAAAACTCGCTGAGGAAAATAAAATTTTACAAAATAAAATCTTCTTTGTCAGCTAAATTTGAAGTAGCTGACAAGAACTTCAGCTTTAGGATTGCTACTGGATATGCTAACAATAGGATATCCAGTAGATCTAATTGTTAGCATCTACTTGGATATCAGATGATCCAATTGCGGAATATTTTGATGCTAAAAGTTATTTGAACTGCTGGGAAGATTTATTTACTTAATCCCACAACAGCACATGCTATAAATACATTATTAATTAATTGATTACAAATCATTTTTAGACTCTTTTTCACTACTTGATAAAGATGTCATTGTTGTGCCAGTAAATGACAAACCAAATGGTTGTAAAGTTGGAGGCTGTCACCGAAGCATGTTGGTGCTCGTTAAATCTGAGGGTCGTTTTTATTATTATGACTCTATGGGAAATTTCAATCTAACAGTTGCTAAAGTCTTGTGTGATAAGCTATCAAGCTATTTTACTTCATCAGTAAATCCGAGATTAATTACATTAAATGGACCTATCCAAGAAAATTCATATGACTGTGGTATTTTTACAGTAATAGCTATTGAATGCTAATGCTATTATTCTTAGAGATTCATAATACTCTTGAAAACTTTGCCTTTCTTTGTTTAACACAACTTGATTGCATTAAAAAACGTTCTTACCTGGGGTATAAAATATAACATCCCAAAAGAGATAATACGGTTACTTATGTCAAACTACTTACCTCTTACTATGAACAGTCAGATTTTGGCTTCATTTAATAATGACAGAATGAGAACTAAAGAATTACATGAAACTAATATAAACTCTGATTTGGTAACAAACATCAAGAATCAAAGAAGATTTAATAAAATCATACCAAAAAACCTAGTTAACCTTAAGTTAACAAATTTAGCAAAAAATAAGATGAAAAAGATTGATTCTAAAATTATAATCTGGTCTGACAGTCCTAGGGGTGTGGCTGAAATGGTTAACAATCGTTGTCCTATCACAACTGAGGTTTGTGGCTTTGTGAACCCAGGATCTACTCTTTCACAAGTTTCTTCTATAGTACTACCAGAAAGCTACACGGATAAAGATTTTGTAATACTGATAGGAGGATCCAATGACATGCCATTAAAAGCTTCAATGTGAAACATCTTAGAAAACCTGACTTCTATGGTGAAGCAACTAAAGAGTACTAATTGTGTGTACTTTGCCTTATAGGCACGACTGTCATTCTGAAGACATTATACATAAAGACATCGATATAAAAAGTCATATTAGTAAGCTTGCCTCTCAATTCGTACATGTTAATGTCTCGGATTTATACATAATGCATAGGCGTCACCATACTAAACAAGGTCAACATTTTAACAAATGTGGCAAAGGAACTGTAGCCAATATAATGTTTGAGGCTATAACACATTTAAAAAAAGGTGGTGACTGCCAGACACCAATACATTCAGTGCTGCCTAAACCAGACCCTTTCCTAGGTAAACAAAATGAAAACACTCTTTTCAGCACCTCATATTTACAAGAAAACCAACATCCAATAAAAATAATTAATAAGCATATGACTGAGAAGATTAATATGTTTTCCCATGACTTAAACACTGCGTTTTCTCATTATATTTCAACTGATTTTGATGACATTAAACACATGAGTGAGGGGGTAGCAGTGACTTTTAAACAAAGATTTGGAAAGCATAATGAATCTGATTGTCTCAATAAGTATGTTGCATTTCAGAAAACAGAAACTGGAGTAGCTGTATACAGCTTAGTAACCAAATCAAAATATTTCTAAGTCTCAACCATCTGTCTATGATATGGCGTTTCAACATCTCATAGAAAGACTTAAGAAAAAAGGGTTTTAAACAGTTGATCTGCTCTCCCATGGGTTGTATCCGGGATTATATAACTCTGCAACACTTTATCACAAACTTGGTTTCTTTCTAAAGGAATACAATTCTAAAGGTGTCATAATCAATATTGCACTGATTGATGAACAATCTTCAAGAACCTTAAGACGTGGCTTACAGTATGAGGAACTTTTAAGAAGCATGTCTGAACATTATCACCTCGCATTTTCATGATTCAACCCAATCAAAGGACTCCAAATTTCCAATGTCAACTATGGAAAACTTTCCACCTCTTCCGGCAATCAATTTCTAGGATAAACTTTTCTAATAATCTGACAGCAGTAGAAACAGCACAGAGATTTCAAGTTGTTGCAACTACGCTCATGCCAGACAACACTTCGCCAGTGAGTGCACACTGCAGTCAATGATAGCATAAAAAAACTATTTTTAAGGATGTTATCAAATGAAAACTGGTTAAATGTGTATGACTCGACCGTAGAACAAAAATATGATTCATTTTTTGATATTTTTTTTATTTTGACATGTTTTCCAAAAGTACGAGGGCGGTTCAATAAGTCCTTAGAATAAGATAGAAAAAGACATTTTTTCGGGTAAACTATTGTTTATTTTTCAACATAATCTCCTTTTAGCTCTATACACTTCATTAGGCGTTTCTCTAACATGGATAAGCCATTTAAAAAGTAGGATTTTGGCAATTCCTCAAAATAGGCATCCGTTTGGGCAATCACTTCTTCGTTTGACATAAAACTTTGTCCACCGAGCCATTTTTTCAAGTTTGGAAATAAGAAAAAGTCACTGGGGGCTAAATCTGATGAATAAGGTGGATGTGGTAACAACTCATACTTTAATTCCATTATTTTTGCCATGGCAACTGCGCAGGTGTGTACACGTGCATTGTCTTGATGCAGAAGAACTTTTTTCTTTTTCAAGTGCGGACGTTTTGTCTTGATTTCTTCATTTAGTCGGTCCAATAACGATGCATAATATTCTCCAGTTATCGTTTTTCCCTTTTCCAAATAATCAATGCAGATTACTCCTTGTGCATCCCAAAAAACTGTGGCCATAACTTTGCCTGCGGATTTCACTGTCTTTGCCTTCTTTGGAGCCCGTTCGTCATCAAAAACTCACTGTTTCGACTGTTCCTTTGACTCTGGAGTGTAGTGGTGGATCCATGTTTCATCTACAGTTATGTATAGACGCAGAAACTCACCATGATTGCGACATAATACTGTCAAGACAGCCTTAGAATCAACCACACGAATGCGTTTATTCTCCTCTGTGAGCAAGCGCGGCACCCATCTTGCAGAGAGTTTTTTCACATTTAATTTTTCATGCAAAATTGTGAACACTGTGCCTTGTGATATGCCTGTAGCTTCAACTATTTCACGCACTTTGATTCGCCGATCACTCAAAACCATATCGTGGATTTTGTCAACCATTTCTGGGGTTGTCACTTCCACTGGGCGCCCTGAACGATGTTCATCTTTTGTGGATGTACGGCCACGTTTAAACTCGTTTACCCAGTTATAAACAGTTGCCAACACAGGAGCAGATGTACCATGAACAGCATCCAACTCAACTTTGATTTACTTCGGTGTTAAGCCTTTCAAATGAAAGTGTTTAATCACAGCACGAAACTCACTTGTGTCCATCATTCTAAATAAACAAACCTTTCCTGATTCAATCAACGATAACAATGAAATCAGCTGATGAAATCAACTGAAACTTTCACAGTTGTCAAGCAACAGATGATAGTAAATAAAAATAAAACAATATTGATACTTTTTGCGACTTATCTTGTATTTTCTAAGGACTTATTGAACCGCCCTCGTAAAATGTAGAGAGCGTAATCAATTTAAAAATTGGATTTCATCTGACTTGATAAAAGCTAAGAATGAACTTATTACATTTACTACATAATACAGGCTTTCTAAATTCAAAGAACTTAAACTTTTGATAAAAAGTAAGAAAATTGATTACAGAAAGAAAGTTATCAAATCCGAGCTAGATTTTTATAGTAATCGTATAGCTAATTCAAACAATATTTGTAAAATAACATGGAATGTTATAGGTTATGAAGTTAACATGAAAAAAAAACAAATTGTACTAATATTAAGTTAACCCTCGATCCGGGCAAGTTCGCATTTGCGAACTGTTTTGGCGTTGCTAAAACGTGCAAGTTCACAATTGCAAACTTCACGCCGCGCTTCGCTAAACAGCTCATAGAATGCACATATGATAAGCTACGGCAATGATTTTGATCTATTCGGAAACTATGTTAAACATTGAATAATTCTGTATAACTTAATAGTCGGTTATTTTAAATCGATAATTTACATGGCTTTGGGAAAGTAGCTATTGAATTCATGTTGTCACCATATTGGACGCTTTGTACGATTCGTTGTTTGTTTGCACTCACGGTAAATACTTGGTTTTTCTGTTGTAATTATCCGTTATAAATCGTTTTGATGTGTCAGGTCATATATTATTTTATAGAGCATGTTTCTATCTAAATTTTAGTATATAAATGAACTTTGTAGTGTTTATAGAAAATTTATAAAATATTTTTGAATGTTGCTGTTACCGTGGCAACAAATTTTTAGGAAGACATATTGTATACTTCTAAACTTATATAATGTATATATTTTATGAAACTAGATACAATTTAGGACATTTTTGCTATCTCACATTTAAAAATGTATTATCACAACATTGTATCCAATGGGTACCCCACCCCCTTTCGCGACTTATGAAAAAAAAATTCCAAAGTAACGTACCATAAAAAAATCAAAAATATCTAGGTTAAGTTTTTATACATTATCTGGTAGCCTACATTCTTGAGATCATTGTTATACCATAAAACAAGTAGTTTTATTACAATTTACTTATTTTTATGAATTTTATAAAAACATCTTACAAATTGGTCAAAAATCGCGACCCAATACTGAAAAATATAGTGACCGGATCGAGGGTTAAAGCATATAGAGTGTTAGTTGATAGTCCTGAATCAGTTGTTTCTGTATATTATTGAATACTATTCCACCATGGTGGAATCTCAGATTGTACCTAATCTGGACTCACTATCCTCTTTAAATAGCCTACATCCAACTATAAACAGAAGGAGTAATTTGTCTTTTTGAACCTGTAACTGAATAAGATATTGAGAGTGTAATAAAATCATTTATTAATAAGTATTCAACAGGTTATGATGAAGTACCAATGCCAATCATAAAACTTGCAATCGACAGTTTAAAGAAACCTTTTGTACATCTAATTAACTCATCCTTAATTTCCAGCATTTTTCCTACACGACTCAAAAGTATCCAAAATCATACCACTTTTTAAATCAGGCGATACCGAAATTGTTTCTAACTATAGACCATTATCGTTACTATCTTCTTTTTATAAATTATATGAGTGAGGTGTCTGTCACCAGGCAGTTGACACATTAAGTCGATTGTTGGTATTGGTATTGACTTCATTGAATCAATTATAGATCTGTTGATAAAGGCGAACAAACAATTGGAATTTTATGGACCTAAGTAAAGCTTTCGATTGTGTATGTCATATTAAATTACTTGGCAAACATTGGTATAAGAAATAGAGCCCACAGAAGTCATTTTGTTGAGCTGAAATATACTAAAAAATTTAATCAGTCTACAACCTATAAATCTAAAACAAACTCATTAAAATATGGTGTCCCTCAGGGATCCATTAGGACCATTACTCTTTTTGTGTTATATTAATGGAGTGTCTAATTTAGGCATTTCCAGCAAAATTACTTTATATGCAGATGATGTTAATAGGCCTATAACATTTTCAGGATATCATTCAAACGAAATAGAAATGTCTGCCTATACCCAACTTTCATTTACTCAACAATACTTTAATTAAACCTTTTAATAAATCCCAGTAAAACAAAATTTTTGTTACATAATATTTAACACACCTTTTAAATACACTTATGAAAATGGTATATTTATCATTTCTACACTCTCATGTATCTTTTGGTTTAGTTTTGTATGGTAGTACCTCAACTGATAACTTTTAAAAAATCCTAAATTTACAAAAAAGAGCTATAATAGTAATAATGAAATTGAAATGGTACGAATCAGCCAAAGAACATTTTCAAGCATTAGGTATAATGTCTGTGTTTAGCATCTATATTTTTCAATTACTTTTGGCATTAAAAAGAAACTATAATAGTTCATGTTTGCTGGGATCTAACCATTCATATGATACCAGACATAAAGACGCATTTTGTCTGAATTCCCATAGACTTAAGTTTTATGTAAAAAAACATCATATGCTGGTATTAAGTATTTTAATTTATTACCGTTAGAAATTAAAAGCATATTAGATTTTGAGGAGTTCAAAAAGAAATTAAAAATATTCATAACTAGTAGGCCTTTGTATTCTTTAGAAGAATTTTCTATTGATAAAAAATAGTCACAATTTGTTTTAATGTAATTATATACATTGTTGATGTGTTGTTTTTTTTATTTATTTCTCTTTAATATTTATTGACTAAATCTTGATTTTTTTACAATTCACATTGTAATTGTAATTCACATTGTCTAACACCATTCTATACATACTGTAATGTAATAATGTATTATGAATCAAGAATGTTCTAAATCTCCATAAGAAATACATATAGGCCGATCTAAATATGGAAGTACATCGTAAAACGGGAAAGATATAGCTACTTGACAATTTTACAGTCCCTTCGTTTTATGGTCTTAGTGCATAATTAACAAGTAACCAAAATTATAAATACAATCAAAATAAAATATGAGGTCTTAGCTTATTTTTATTTTTAACATTGTTAGGATAAGAAATTACCTGTTTTCATAAGATAAAACAGCTTAGGCCTAGCTATTGTTTTTGTTTAGTAAACATTCAAGATAATTTTTTTTTATTTAAACAAAGCAATTTTATATAAAGGTGAATATATTTTTGAATTGCACTGTTACGTCAATGACTATCCATTTATAATCCAGTTTGGCTTAAAATAATAATGATAAGAAAATATCACAGCAAAAATAAACATCATATACTGTGTTTTCAAATAGGCCTGTCAGTTAAAACTAGGCTGTTTCATCTATAATACGTTCCACAGATTAATATACTATTTCAGAATAGTCCTAAGTTATGTAATAACTACTCGAAGAGCGAAACTATGTTAGATAACAATTTTAATTGTACGTTTCCGTGAACACTGCAAAACGCAGTAAATCTAGCATTGCCACTTACGACAGCAGCCAATTTTGTTTGCCACCTATAGTCAATATGGTCTTCCACTATTAACTAAGGTAATTCACTAATAATCAATTTCTTTGTTGGACTATATTTTACCAAGTCCCATATAAATGTGATCTTTATAAAATAGCTCTTACAACAGTTGACAGGTACCACTAGCACCTATAGTTCAACCCCCAATAATTAGCAAAGCTAGTTAATCAGTGGTATCTCCCCAAATTGATCGAGTGGCTACGCAAGTTGATCAAGGGCTAGATAAGTATGTAATTGGCTACCTATGTTGATGACTAATGACAACTAAAGTTCATCATGAGATATTTAGATTTGAGATGCTGATACAGCTTGTTTGTATTTTTAATGTGAATATGAATGATCAAGATGACCTGTATAGACTGGTTTGCAGTTGATATTGACTACCGCTCAGAAAGGACCTACAGCTTAGCGTAGATATCTAAGTAGATCAGTGGCTACTCAAATTGAACATAGATAGAGAACTCTTGTTCCTAAGTGGCTAGACAAATCGATTGACTTTAAAAGTAGTTCGACCTAGTGAGGGAAGTTTGTCTGTTACCTGCTGTCTATTGTAGGAGCTCAGCCTACAGTGTACAAATGAAGTGATTAACAACACCAACAGTGGCAAAGAATTTGTCTGGTGAGAAAACAGTTTATTTCTTGATAAACAAAGATATATATATTGTCACGGAATAGTAGGTTTCTATTGCGGCCTCTCAAAGCCACTTTTCTAATTGGTTGGCCGTAAGATGAAAGTATGTATTGTTACTTTTGTAATCAACAGATCTTCCGATATTCTGCTGGGATCAAATGTAAGATTTAATTTACAGGGTTGAGAGAAATAGCATGTTAAGAATTTTAGTCCTGTGCCAAAAAAACCAGATTTAAATTTTTAGATAAAAAGATAAATGATCTATGTCCTTGAAATTTAAGCCAGCACTGATAAGATTACTATTGGTGTCAAGTTAATTATATTTGAAAGACCGCTCCTTCTTGAAGTTAGGGATTAAAAAACTTTGTTTCAGACAAGAAAGGAAAATACTCGTGGCTAGGAAGGCATTAAACAGCATAACAAGTGTACTACAAGTACTGAAGAACAGAGTTTGACCACCCATGGATGAATACCATCAGGTTTAGCACTTTATTTGTATTTCATATTTACAGTGCATGCATTCCATTCCATTGGTTCGTTTCCAATTACATGTAAAAAATAATTAAACGACAGAGTCACAAGTGTCTAAAGAATTTGTGATGTGTATGTATATTTTAAATATGAAAAGTTGTTTTGAATGAAGAAATACTTTTAATATGTTCAAAAGAAAAGAAAATTCTGAATGAATTTGTACCATTATTTGTAGCTAGAAATTTGAAGTCTAGCTACAAATAATGGCTACGAATTCCCTTTCTTCAGTCCCAGTCCAGGACCCTTCTCTATGTTTACGTTATACTGACTTATGATGCTTGTCTTCACCATTATCAGCTAGATATTTGGAATATATCCTCAAATAAAAACTATCTTTTATTAGCAGTTGTAAATAATAACCATTTACTATTAATTGGCATATTCAGGATAACGCTCCACACTGTATAGATTTTAGACATTCATATTGTACAAAGTGACATACCGGTAATTTCTTTGCAATCAAGTTTATACCTTAAAAAATAACGATCACGTACCAGTATTGTTTTAAAATCATAACAATGGAAATATAATTAGGCGTTTAAATAAATATGTAATGGAAGTTGGTACATTGATTACATTATTGATTGAGATTATAAATATAAATCAATAGTTATTTTAAAAAGAAACAATTGATGTACTTAAAGTTTACTAAATAACTAAACTCAGGCTATAGAACAACTTATAACAGACTAAACTATTATTTGTGTTAACTTTAAATAAACATTTTTCACAAAAAACACTGTGATATGGGAGGGTGAATAACTGCCTCAATGGTGACGAGTTGTACTGACGTTGACATCATTAATCATTTGTTAAGTCTAGTGACTATTACTTTCTATTTCTATCTAATCACAGAGAAGAAGGAAATAGAGCATAAATAGTGCGCAAAATGTGTGTCGAGTAGTTATTTCTCAAATTTCCCATGTGATGACAGGGCCAGCACCCTATCAGTTCTTCCTTTATTACTTCCAAATCCTCAAGGATTAACATATTAGTTGTTACTACAAATGTGTTAAACGAATATTGACTGTGATGATGAACTGCTAATCAATATTTGACTCAGCTGAAATGAAGATCCTTAATGGACTATTCAAAGCTACTCTCAAAGAAATTAATACAATTCTGACATCTTAGCTGTGGTTCCATTCTTCTTTCATTTGTTGCATTAGTTCTTATTTACGAGAATGAATATTTAATTTAAATAAAGTGTAATTTTAAAACTATTGATGGATGTCATACTGTGGACGAGTCACGAGAAGTCCTCTGAACTTCGTCCCTCTATGATGTTAAAGGCGCTGATTTTCATTGAAACAGCACAAGTTATGTAGTGTACATATGATAACTAGTAATTACGATACGTATACTACATGTCTTGTGCTGTTTCAATGGAAATCAGCACCTTTAATATCACAGAGGCTTGAATTTCAGAGGACTTATGACTCGCCGACTACTGCCATATAGTTTTTTGAAAGTCTATTGGCTATTTATTCCATTGTCATATATGGCACAAATTAGGGTACTTTGAAATTTTTCTTTCTTTACTATTTAATACTTTTTAGAAGTAATAATACATTTCCTTTTCATATATGAGTACAACGTCACTACAGAGAAAAAAAGTTTGTCAACTATATTTATCACACTAAGAGATAGTATTTTAAAATCATATCTTTAAGCTGATGTAAGACTTTGTACACGTCTAGTATTTTTTATGTCAAATAAATAAATTATTCCTTTGGTATACACTATTTCAATTTGGTAAAGTTTATTTGTAAAAATAAACTTGGCTCACCAGTTAACAAGAGCCTGGAGCCTGTGTGTGAAATTTTCCAATGAGTTTAGTACCAACTCTTTGCTCACCTTGGGATTCGAACCCTGGTCGTTTGTACTCACAGTCCGAAGCCTAAACTACTGAGCCACCATGCCAACAAATTTAAGTAGTAGATTTCAACTACTATCTTGTATAAGTTTATACATTATTAAGATATCAAGATCATCAAGATATGGCCTAAAATGAGGGGCGAATGAGTGTAGATGAACAAGTGTAGTCATTTTTACTAACTAAGGTCAACTGTTAATCAGAAAGAGCTAAATATTAATAGCTCAATAGCTAGGGCAACTTAAAGACCTTCAGTTTTACGTGGAATCCGAACCACATACTTTTGATCTGATTTTCAGCTAACTGACTAGCTTGATATTCAGTTCTTTTCCCTACACAACATCTGAACCTTAGACTACCATCTAACTCAGACATCCCAGACTTTGCTAGTAGTGGCCACTTCGATGGCAACCATTTAGCGGACACCATGTTGGTATTATGAGCAGAGAACCTATCGCCTACAATCTCCTCAACACTTTGTCCCCAAGTAACTGGGTTACAGCTTCTATTTTTCATGGCTGAATAGGAGAAATCTAGACCTAAGGCATGTCTTTAATTTTGTCTGAAAAGGCCTACCAAAAATAACTCGAAATACGATACATATAAGTGAATCCTCAAAGAGAAACGGGAGAGTATCACCATCGAATTACAGATCTATAAGAAGCAAAAAGAGGTAGAGAAGTAGTCAGACTTCCTGTAGCAGACAAAACGGATCCCATTCTCATGGCAATTTGCAATCTTCCCTCTCACTCTAGGCCGCCACACAACAAACTCAGCCAGTGGCGGCCGCATCAAGATAGCAAAATTAGAAAAAAGTTCAACTTTTTAACATTGGTTTTTTTACATCTAATAGATTTGTATTCATTGGTATATATAGTATTATTTGTTGTCAGCTCTACCATTTGTTAATTTTAAAAAGCTGCGATGTATAATTTGGATAAAGATCCAAAAGTCATGATATTAATTAAATACAAATGTAAAGTGATCTCCTGTCACAAAGCTAAGTCCAATCCATTGAGCCATGTAAGATCTGCCTCCTGATTCTGTTTATTCTAGCTAATCCATCCGTAAAAGAGTGCAGGGGCACTCTGTAACTAAGTGATCCATTGTTTGGATAGACTCCCTGCAATCACATGACTAATCTAGTGTTAATCCCCATTTATACTTTCAGTAGGCCTAATTACATTTGCCAAGACCAGTTCAGAATCAACTCAACAATGTCCATTCCTTAAGAGGGAGGTTCATCCCACCAACAGATATTGACAGAAACTTATTTTGTCCATCAAAACTGTTAACCCGTGAGGGGTCGCGCACGGTGGATTCCACCGAGCGTTCTCTGTTTTAGCTAAAAACTTCCACACCATTAAATCTACAGCTGCCTCCCCTTCAGTACCTTAAAATGGACTCGCCCACATTCCAAAGGCGTGATTGTAGCATCACTCCCTCTCCCCAGTCAGTCTACAGATGGCTTTGAACTTGTACTCGGTCGAATCCACCGTGCGCGACCCCTCACGGCGTTGTATCTCGGTTGAATCCACCGTGCGCGACTCTTCACGCTTGCCAAAATTAATTAATTTATTTTGTAATTCTTTTTAGTGTTTTTATTGTGTGTTTTGCATTATGGATATAAATGAGGAACAAAGACTACAGAGACTTCTAGAAAGTGTAGAAAAAGAAGAAAGACGAAATGAGGAAAGAAATGAAAATCCAGGAGCTATAAGAAGAATACTTTTTTTAGATGATCCTATCCCCGAACCTTTAGATGTTCAGTGTTCTGATGATGAATCTGACGATAATTTGGAAGTACATGAAGATGGTTCAGATTCAGAACAATCAGGAGAAGAAGACAATTTTAATCAAATAGTCGGACCTGAATACACAGGTAAAAATAATATTACGAAGTGGAATGTACACTGTCCACCCCAAAGTAGACGAACACGTGCTTTCAACCTCGTCAGGCGCTTACCTGGTGTAACATCAGCTGTTCAACTGCAAACACCACTCTCCGCCTGGAAGCTGTTTTTCACAGACGAGATTTTAAACGATGTTCTTATTTGCACCAATCAAAGGATTGACAAAATCCGGCACACATTCGCCCGAGAGCGGGATGCCAAACCCATGACGAAAATGGAACTTGAAGCGTTGATAGGTATTTTGTATTTATATAAACTTTGAAAAATTGTAAAATATAAACTTTAATTTCAAACCTTTTAGGCAATATATATTTTTGTTGTTTTATTATGTAAACATATTTTGTTTTAATATATAAACAGTAAAATGGTATGTTTCATAAAAATATACTGTACATATATTTATCCGATATTAGAGGATTTTTTAATATCAACGAAGCTTGTAACTATTTTAATCCTATATATTTTCTTGTTCCTCGTATATTGTTTTATTTAATTGTGGTAATACATTTGTTTATATATTAATGTAGTGTATTTCATTTCAAATTAAAAAAAAAATGGCTAGTACAGATATTGTTACTTTTTATTTTTACAAGTATATTTATAAGTTCAACAAATTATTGTACATTTATCATGAATAGCGTGTAAAATATTGTTTGTACATTATTCTAACATGTCAAATATTTATTTTCATTAAAACTGTGCTTTGTACGTTGTAGTTTTATTTTTAACCATAATCGGTGGAATCCACCGTGCGCGACCCCTCGCGTTATGAAAGACCACGCGACCCCTGACGGGTTAAACGCTACGGCCCAGCTAGTATTGATATTGGTAGGGTTGCTATACATCCATATTTTGTACGTATGGTTTGTATTTTACATTTTTTACCCTTACAGTCCAAAGAAAAAACTGATAGATATCAGTATTTTTTGTTCGTTTAGTATTAAAAATATATTTTACATATTTAATAATGTAAAAGATACAAACATGTATTACTATTAGACCTTCTTTAGACAGTAAACAATTGTGAGAGGTTGTGTGTTGTATGATTACTTGAATACTATCATACAACTTTCCTCTCCTTACAAAAAATAATTTTTTTAACATTTGAACTTCGTCTTAAATAAGTGTGAACATTTTGAAAGAATGTTGGAGTTTGCTTTCTCTACCCGGTATTTAGGCACCAGTAGAAAGTTTTTTTTCATTGATGAAAAATATCTGGACTCCCGATCGGAATAGATTGTCAATGGAGAAGTTCGAAGCTATTCTGAGCATCAAAGTTAACATGACATGTCATATACTGAATTTTTTATTCAGCCATTAAAAACAATGGTTCTTTACTTTAATCTCCTCAGAAAAATATGACTGGTTTCTGCATTCATCCTGTACAACTAGTAGCCTACAAGAGCTTCCCAAACATTTTCAAGGTGGTTATGACTATTTATTGAGTTTGGCCAACTTAACTTAAACTTTATGATATACTTTTTTAAAGTAAACAAAACTTTTTTTAGTATTGTATAAGGATATGTTCTGTTAATTCACTACCCTAACCTAAGTTAACCTAACAAGCTAAACAATCCAAACATAGCCTAACCAAAGTAGTGGTAGTGAATTAACGAAAAACATATTATTCTGAAATCTTTAAAAAATTTTAGTTTTTTTGTAATATTAATATCACAATACCGTTAATATAATTTTCCCAATTTCACAACCCAAATCGTATATCATAAAAGACTATTTAAAAAAAATTTCCTCTCCCCTACCAGACCTCCTAGTATATCTGGTGTCCATAATTTACTAAGAAAATGAATGGCAACCCTAGGTATTGGTATCACTGATGATATACATTAAATATTAAGATTATTCATATTATGCAGTTTCATAGGATTATCCACAAAAACTTGACCTACTTACTTCCTGTGACCTAATAACTGTAGAAATATCTTTTGCTAATTACCACTATGATAAATATCTGATTCCAATAGGCCAATTAAAACTGACTAATTAATTAGTTCAAACATCACTTTTAAAAGATTTTCCGAGGCTTAATTAGTTTTTAATAATTTTGAAGTGTATACAGTACAGCACTTATTCCAAGAAAATCAATCTCTCTATCTATAGGCCTACTCCGTCAAACTATATTTTTCTCTCAAATTTTCTAAACAAGTTTATTTTAGATTCTTGTACTATAAACTAAGTTTATGCAAAATACTGTAAACATATGTAGGTATATATATCTATATAAAATCTTTTTTAGTTTTGATTTTATTTAAATAATAAACCCTGTTTTATTTTTAATAGTTTTCTTTTAAGATTGCCGTTTTTTTAATAAATGAAAAATAATCAAAACAACAGTATAGAGATAATTATTGTTTTTCATATTTTATTAGTCAGTACTGGAAAACCAAAGTTCGTTCAGTTGAATTTTGCAAACTGAAGAGGCATCATCCAATTCTCCCAGAGGATCCTGAGGATCATTTGTTGTTGCTCTATCTTGTATTTTATTAATAAGATTTCATTTTGGAAGTCTTCTGCGTTTACGTTTAGCCTCTTTGTGGAACTCGGCCTACGGCCTCGCAGGTAAAAGTTCGGCCTGTGGCCTCACAGAGGCACTTTGCTGCAGGCCCATTATATGTGGATCTCGGCATGTCGCTTCGTGGGGAAGCTCGGCATACAGCCTCACCAAGACACTGCTACAGGCCCCTTTGTGGAACTCAGCCTACGGCCTCGCAGGTAAAAGTTCGGCCTGCAGTCCCTTTTTATGCAAGCAGAAGAGGCACTTTGCTGCAGTCCCATTATATGTGGATCTCGGCATGTCACCTCGTGAGGAAGATCGGCCCACAGCCTCATAAGGATTCTTAAGCAGTATGACTATGAATTTTGGTTTTTGGGATAGTGGAGCTCATAAACATAGTCTTTTCTAAAATCTGATGGAATATTAGTAAGTTAGAGAAGAATACCTTTAATTTGATACTTCACTTAGGTATATTAGTTTAACATTACTTAATTTTGGGTTTTTTTTAACCGTGCACAAAATGCAAAATAAATAACATCATACTGCTAAGTAACTATAGCAACATACACAAAAACTATGGTACCTAGAAAAGAAGATGGTAGCATCTCCCATGATGTCATATGTGCTAAATGGCAAAAATGAATAAAAAATACTGTTCTAATTCCCGTAATTACAATTCCAGCTGCGAAGTGATACATAACTTGCTTACTATTTAGCTGCATGTTTCTATTCAATCGGTAGATTTAGTTACCAGTATTTAATAGAATAAACAAAATCAGCTGATTTCAGTCATGTGACGTTACAGTCTACTGTGCAGCCTCTGGACTGTAGGAGGCATATACGGGAAGTATAGGAGCCTCGGGGCAGAAATAAGAATTTTCCCAGGGTTGAGAGCAGTACCAACCGATTTCTCGTGGTCGAAAACACCTATATAAATTTAAAAATCCTTGGAGCCAAAAAAAGATTGTCCTGACGTGGCTTGTTTTAGATAAGATAATAATCGATAACAACAATTTTTTTATCAAATAGTTGATAAACTTACGAATAGATGTGTGAAAAACAGCTGATCTGCAAGTCCTGCAGAAGTTCTATTTATTTCTCTCGAAACAACACTGACTTACAAAGTTCAGAGTTTGTTTATAAAAAATAAGCCTAATATATTTCAATCCACTGTTTGTATGTTGTCAAGAAATGGGTCTAAACTAGCCAAGTTTTTTTAGTGTATTCACATTGTCAAGGATTAAATGCTGCTTTCTTAAAAACCTTTTAAAAAAGCTATTGATAAAAAACTAGATTATGAAGTATGTTTGCAATAATAGCACATCAAATCAAGTTCCACTTTTTTGGGTGAAAATTATATTTTGAGACCAGGTCAAACTAGTGTGGTTTTTAAATATTCCGTTAAAAAATTACAAGTTAGTCACAGTACAACAAGCTATCAAAGTTGATAAATTAAGTTCATAACATGCTTTCCCTTCTCTTAGTTCCGGTAACTTCCACATCATCCATGAGAGGATTAGTCCTACTCATTATGAAGCTTATTAATTTGTACTGTGAAAGTGAAAATGCCACTATTTATATTATTAATTCAGTTGTTTTACTGTATTAAATATTATATTTCAGCTTTAGCTGAATCAGATTTTGTAAATATACAGGTTAACATTTATTAATTTTCACTGTTATAAATATATTTATCTCCTGAAATTTACTGTGAAAATATACAGCCAAACCTGGATAAATCAAATTTCAAGGGAATTATTCCTCATTCCTTCGAGTTAGGTATAGTTAGAGTTGAATTGTTCGTACTATAGAGATTTAATTTTTATAGAATTCAACTTACAGAGGTAAACAAGAAAAAGATAGATTTAACTTAAAAATAAAATTTGAGTTACATAGGTTAAAAATACATTGTTGTAAGTCCAACAGCCAAGTACAAAATCAGCCTAAAGCTGAGGTATTGTATAGCAAAATATAACAATTAAGTAAAAAACAATAGAAAAGTGAGCGAAATGTCTTACATTAAATGTCAATAATATAACAAACATCGAACACTTGATCGATGACGATGGTTCAATTGCAACCAGGTCAGAAAACACATGGTCTGATAAAAAATCTTTTTTTTCTGGAAAATCCTTAATGAATATAAGCTTACTTAGGCGTAAGGTCAGTTGTCTCCTCATTATTATTTTGGTCTTCTTCATAATCATCATATTCGTTGTTGAACACTTCCTAAATGTCACTATCAGTTAGCATTCCAGTCACTGTTGCTATTCCCTTGTTGAGTTGAAAATTGTAAAAAATTCCTCAAAAGTTTGGTTATCGATTGACAATTAAGTTGTCATCACATCCCGTGTAGCCTCGATATTTATGTTGACGGTTTCCACTTCTTTCTCAATGCTCAACTGGTGCATTTTCAGCAAATCCACATGTTCCGAAACAGTTAACTTCGGTTTTTTTGGTAACGTTTCTCCAACATTTATCTATCAAGCATTCATTGTATTCCAGCAGTTTTTTAGTTATTGCCGTCAGGTTAAAATCTTCCCAAGTAGTAGAAATAAAATTCGACTTCTGGAGGTCAATATTAAAGATAGTTCAACTTGAATATTGGACTTGAGTTGTGGAGGTAAATTATTCTGAAGTTTTACCTAAAGAGGTAAATGTCATCATATGATTATTTCGAGTTGTATACAGTAATTTTGTTCAATTTAGACAGGTTTTCTCGAGCAGATTGTTAAAAATTCTATTTATGAAAGAATTCTAGCTATAGAAGCTCAAGTTATCAATGTTTGACTAATCGTTATTTTTAATCTTAAACCAACTACAAAAATTATCAATTCATAATGAGCGCTCAAAGCAAGTTAAAAGTGTCATAGAAATGAATTAGTTATATTTAGGAAAGTCACCAAATATAACTAATTCAGTCTTTTTTATTAAACACATTTTTATTTTAATACGATGCCACTTAAAACTAAATAGCACCTATAGGTTTTACTCTTGTTACCTGATGGACTTACTTAAAACGTTTAGAAGCTATATTTTTTGTATATATTAATAAAACTACATTTATGACAATTTATTTATTCTTAAGATGATGTTGTCAATGCATGGGCAAATATGAATTTCAATTGTGTGCAGATGAGTGAATGTAGTCGCTGTTACAAATTAAGGCTAACAAATCTTTAAAAAGTATGATTAATTATATATAATAGCCCAATGACAAATGAGCAGTCGTTAGTTATCAGCAGATCCCTGTGAAAATTTGTCATGATACTGATCGGGATCGTCCTGAGAACCTTAAGCTTTGTCGGGCTTTAACCAAAGATGCTACTGGTCAATAGTATTATGTGCAAGGATCAAATATTAGTGTTGACAATGTTTCATGTTGGTTAGAGCACTTAGACATTAATGATAATTATGATTTTATTGTGTTTCAGGAGCAAGGCCAAAATGCAGCAGGTTGATTCAGTTACACAAAATAATACTGTAAGTTGGCCCTTTTCATACTTTATTTTTTGTTAGTCATTACTTATAGTTCGACATAAATAAGTTTTATTCCATATTGCAAACTGTTACTGTAAAAGAATATCCATTACTATTATTTTTGTGCAGTTGTATGTTGATGTAAGGATTTGATTGGACATAAAATTTTATGTCCAATCAAATCCTTTAGAGAACACAATTAAATTATGAGAACACATTTTAAATGTGTTCTCATAATTTATTTTGTCTAATGAAATAAAAATTTCTTATTTTGAATTTGTTCGATACCCTCTTAACCTCTTGATTAGCGAATTTTTTAACTGTCTGCATTAAAATTGAATTTTCTAGGTCAAGTAATTTCTGTAACCCATTGTGGGCGGAGGCCGAAGTTATTTGTTGTAGCAGCCAGTCCTGTGTATGGTTTACCATGCACTGACAGTTAATGTTCTGCTATCAGTCTGCATTTTTTATTACTTTAGAAAAGACTTGTATTATATTGATTTATAAGGTATATTCTTAGATACAAATACTTATATAATTAAAATAAATGTATTTGAGACCATGAATTACTCCCTATAGCGAGCAATACGTGCAACTATTTCTTATTTACTGAACTAAAACAAAACAATAAACTGACGCAAAACACAGTGTACGCTTGTGAGTGCTACCTACCAGGTTTGAGTAAAACTACTCTGCAAATAACATAACTGAGTAACTGCAATGGAACGCTGTCTATCGGCATCAGTAAGAATTACAAGCGGTTAATGTAAAACAAAGACCGATGACCCAGCGTTTGCGCCTTTTGCTACTGTGCACGATAACGCATATATTGCGTCAATATTGAAATTTTTACTTCATCTTTTTTTACATTAACAAGTTAGATTTAAAAAAAATGAATAAATATATTTGTGTATTTGTTAATATATTGTATGTTTACTATCTGAATTTGAAATAGCTTGTGAATCTCATTACTGTCAACTTTTTGCGACATGCCATTCCGTAGAATGAAAAGAACTTATAAAATGTATTTGAAACCAATTACAATAAACTGTCACCTAATACTAAAAGTAAGTATAAAACTATTATTAGACATCAAAACAAGCACACACTGGTTAATAGATACTGTAAGTTGGCCCTTTTCATACATACAGTATCTAATGCAAGATACTCAGTACCATTGGCTAAGAATGACTTATCAGGCCTCTAAAGGATCAAAAGAGCTATGAGATCAGCAGCTGTAGCAGTTTATTTATTTATATTACTATAGCTTACTTTTTATTTTCTCCCATATGCGTTAGCATAGAGAAAGTATTTTGATCGTCCAAAAAAATTGGTTTAAAAATCCACACAATTTTATAATGTTGATGTCTGTCCGCATGTGTGTCTGTGCACTTTGCTGGAGACCAAACGAATGGATCGATTTTTATAAAATTTGGTGTGTAGGTGTATTTAGCTAATATCTCCAGACTGTTGGTTTTTTGGAGTTTTATTTTAATGGGAAAAAACGTACAAAATGGAATTTTCTTAAAAAACGGCTAATGATTTTGATTAAATTTTCAGGAAAGATGTGAATTATAATTTAAAATATTTTAGTAAAAACCGCTTGTCCGTAACTAGTAGTTTTTAAGTTGCATTATTTTACAGGCAAAAACATTTAAAATTAAATTTTTTAAGCTTTATTCTAACGATAATGATTAAAATTTCAGTAAAGATGCAAATTACAACTACAAATTTGTCTGTACATTTCTTAGAAATGTAATTAATTGAACAACTGTTTTTATTTAGGTGTGTTTTTACATCCTTCATAAAAAACACACAATAATAAATTCAATTTAACAATATATTCATATTCAACATTAACATGTAACTTGAAGCAAACTTTCATATATTATTATATAGTTTAATGGTGAGATTTTTAGCATTGTTGAGTGATTGATTGCCGGTTCTGTTTTTATAAATAAATAAAATTAATTGTTAACTATAAAATGATGTAAACATTAGTGCGTGATTGATATTTCTGTTCTGTACAATGAATAGTTTAAATCTTGATTTGCATTGTTTATATCATTTAATTTGATTTGTTAATATAAATTTTTTTTATTGTTTGAAGTAGTGTTACCTATGATAATCATACTTTTGTTTCTTGTTCAAAACTTTGCCTCCGGATGCTATGGCAATTTAGTTTAACAGACAAATTCCACAGTACGTTTAGGCCTATCAATTTCTCTATAGATCTATATGTATTTGTGTACAGGCTTAGTTTAAAAACATTAATTTTGTAATTGTATTATTTTACAGTTAATTTTAAGTTAAAATGCACAGAGAATCATGTATCAACTATAAATAGGGCTTATGTTCGTAACATGATCTTTTCTAAATTGGATCTTTTTATTGGTAGGCCTATCAGGTATGGTGTGATTTTTGTCAGGTTTTGATCATTTATGAACAGATAGGTCATAGGTAAAATAATTTTATACCATATTTTATTATAGTAATAATAAAAAAGACTGAATTCTAGGTGAGGATCTCTTGATTCTAGGGCTTGCACTCTAATAAAATGATAAGTATGTAGCTTTTCTTTACGTACAATTCTACTTACGCAAGATTGGGAAACTCCAAATTCACGAGAAACTGTTCTTGTTCATGAGTCTCTTGCAAAGCGATTAAGAACAGGTTCTTCAGCTCCTACATCTGTATAAAATTTCCAACCAATTTTTGGTAGGAAACTATACTTTTACGCAAACAGCGATGAATGTTGACAAAGGTCTGTGCATTCGGAAGCCTTCTATGCAGATAATTGTGACGGTATTCGCGTTGGCTTTCCGATGAGTTATAGTCACAGAACCGGTAAACCACAATAATTTCGATATATGATTCATTGGCCATGACCATTCAAAAACAATTATCTAGCATTAACGGCATTACTGTCGGATTCAAAAAGCAATGTACTCGAGTTTGAACCACTGTTACAAAATAAATACCCATCCGATTCCGTTGTGTTGTACACCAAAATTTAGCTTATTTAATTCTACGTCATTTCTTATAACTTACATGTTTTTTAAAGACTAAGAAATTTGTATGGCAGGTAGAATAAAAAAAAAAAACACGAAATTTTAGCACTTTTGGAGTAAAGCTCAACTTTAAAAATTTCTATAACATAAAGTACTAAAGATGTGGTGAAACTTTAACCACATGTGAAGAACCTTGTTTTTTATAGTCTGTCCAATTACTAGAATTTTTATGAAATGTTCTGTTGTAATTTATTTAAACCCTTGCATACTTAAAAATGGCTGATCATACAAACTTCCAAATCGGTTCAAAATTACTGTAAGATTTTTGAAAATTAAAGTAAGATTATAAAATAGGGTGGGCCGAAAAACATTTTTATTTTTTTTTTTAGTTGTAATACCATGGAAAACTTGCAAAATATTAATAGAAAAAATATATAAAATTTTTTTTAAATCAGTTAACATCTTCCGGTTACGCATCGGCCTTAAAGTTTGTATTTTTTTGAAAAAAGTTCATTTTTTCAAAAATTGAAAAAAACATTTTTTTAAAATTTTTTTGCAATGTAATAGTTTGTAATATCTTAACGTAGAGCCCGAAAACACAGTGTTTTAATTTGGATTAGATTGCTTTATATCTTCCGGTCACGCAAAAGCTAAAAAATATTCAAAAATACTGGAAATTTCATACATTTTTACAATTTTTTTCAGGTCCAAATTTCATTATTTTTTTTCGTAATAGTTATAATATTTTTATTTTAGATAAAAACAACACTGTCTTTAAATTTGTCGTGATAAAATTAACATCTTCCGGTCGCGCAACAGCTTAGAAACTGTCGTATACAGTGTGCGAAACAGGCTTGGAGGAAACTTTACACAGAGGGGCAACGACCTTGGCTGGTGCTCCCCCTCCACTGACACTCCCATTCTGTTTCGAGCATCACACCACCTGTCTCCGGCCACCATTGTTTTTTGTCACTTGTCAGTCTGCAGTTGTCAGTGTTGTGCTCGCTACATCTTTCTGCTAGGCAACACAGTCCATTCTCGCTGGTTTCATTGGAGACTTTGTCATCGTTTTGTGCTGTGTGTTGACTGTTGATTGACTGTGGTGTGGGTAGTGTGGGCAACAAAACGGTTACTTGTACGTAATGGCTGCATCGAAGAAAGTAATCACACGACAGGCATTCGACTGTCCAATATTTGGTACTCCTAAAGACTTACCAACAAATAAGCTACCTACAAGTGATGACATACTTCGGTGCTGTTTCCAAGTAAGATATAATTTGGCCATTGAAATTAATAACACTAGCGTTAGTTTCAAGCAAGTCACGCAAATAGTCACTAACAAATTGATTACCCTGTATCAAAAAGCATCAATCCCTACGGTGACAGACAAACGAATCGCACAGCTCGTAACAGCATTGCATGATAAGTACTACAAAATCAAAAAATCTTACAATCGTGACGAAAACAAAGAATCATTTAAAAACCAAGTAAATGATTTCAAACAAAAGTGCTCAACACTTTTTGATATTGCTGCTTGCAAATGCTTAATTTCTGTTAACTGTACCTGTAAGAAAACGCCAAACTTGTGCCAGTGCGAGGTTACAATTGATTGCAGCTGTGAACGATAAAAAAAAAATACCCCTGATTGAACTAAGATTTCTTTACCTAACGAGAGTACACAAAATAGGAAAAATTGGTACACTAGATCTGAATGAAACAAAAAAGCTCAAAAAAACATTGGAAAGGAAGGTACGTGACGATCACACTTCTGTAACGAATGTAGCAAAACCATCATGCACAAACACTCATTCCGACTCAAATGTAGAGGAGATTGATGATGAAAGCCGTCATATTCCTAGTACGGACAGTGATAGTGACCTGGATTATACCGATAGAAGAATAAAACCTACTAAGCCTGTTTGGCAGATGAGATTAAAATTGAAATCTACTGCAGTACTAAGTAGCCGTTATGGGGTTTCTGATCGCGCCACTGCGGCGATCGCATCAAGTGTTTTGCATGACTTTGGCGTTGTTACAGATTCCGATTCCTCCCATGTTATTGATAAAAACAAAATAAGAAGGGAAAAGCAAAATGTTATGACCAAACTATGTAGTGAATCAGACGAACTTCCACTTTTAGGTCTATATTTAGATGGACGTAAAGACGACACTTTGACAATAGAACAGGCTCATTCAAAACGATTTCGTAGGGTTATTAAAGAAGAGCATTACTCTTTGATCAAAGAGCTCAGTCTACGTTGGTCACATTACTCCTGATTCGTGAAGCTCTGAACAAATTCTCAAGTCTAATTTATTATCTGGGTGAGCATAGTATTTCGCTTGACAATCTAATGGTCGTTGGATGTGATGGTACTGCCGTCAACACAGGATTAAAAGGTGGCCTGATTCGCCGAGTTGAAATTCATTTAAAGAAACCTGTACAATGGGCAATTTGCCTCCTCCATTTCAATGAGTTGCCATTCCGGCACCTGTACGAGCACTTGGATGGCAAGACAACCGGGCCTAGTACTTCTAGAGGGCCAATCGGTGAAAAACTAGTTGACTGCCAAAAACTGCCGGTGGTTAACTTCAAGAGTATTAGTTGTCAGATTCCAGAGGTAGACAGAAACGTGCTTAACAAAGACCAACAATACCTGCTTGATATTTCAACTGCAATACAATCTGGAACCTGTAAAGGAGATTTGGCTCTGCGAGATCCTGGACAATTATCACATGCGAGGTGGTTGACTAAAGCCAATAGAACTTGAGCGATTGTACGTGAGTGAAGAAAGCCCGTCAGCTGAACTTCAAGAACTTGTTTCATTTATTTTGAAATCCTACATGCCAATTTGGTTTGCTATCAAAAAAAGTAAACACTTTGTAGACGGCCCAAAACTTGTTTACCAAGCAATTGAATCCACCAGATATTTACCAGAACCTTTGCTCAAAGTTTTCGAACCAGTGATCGAGCGAAATGGGTTTTTTGCCCATCCTGAAAATTTGCTGTTGACCATGATTGAGGATGATAATAAAGACATCAGACAGCTAGGACTTCGCAGAATCCTGAAGGCGAGAAAAATATATTCTCAAAGAAAGACAGTAAGGACGTTCACACCTCCAAAAATAAATTTTCAAGCGAAAGTTTACTTTGATATTGTAAACTGGATGAGCTGTGAACTATCTTCCCCCCCTCTGTTGGCCAATATCAGTGATGACGAAATAAAATCTTACATCAACAGTGACTCTATCCCTGACTGGAATATCAATTACAAGGAGTTACCAGTACACACACAGGCCGTGGAACGCTGTGTTAAGCTTGTCACGGAAGCATCGGGTAAAGTTTGTGGAGCTGAAGCAAGAGATGGATTTATCAGAAGAACCCTATTGTCCAGATCAGCCATGCCAGAATTCAAGAGCAAGTGTGTTTTTAAAGTGCCCTCGGCTAAAAAATAGAGACATTGACTGAGCCAATGGAATGAATAATTTAATAACTTGATTATTGCAGCTTTTTAAAATATAGAGGAAGTTTATAAGTTCCATGGTCGTTGTTATTACCACCCGATATGTCACACAAACATAACTTTGTTTTTTAGGTACCAATTTTCTATAAAAATTAGGTCATTGCGCGACTGGAAGATGTGAATTTTATAACGCCAAATTAAAAGATAGTGTTCTTCTAAGCTAAAATAAAAATATCATAACTAATACAAAAAAAAAAAAAAAAATTAAATTAGGACTTTTCAAAAAATCCTTAAAATGTGAAATTTAAATATTTTGGCATATTTTGGAGCTTTTGCGCGACTGGAAGATATTAAGCAATCTAATCCAAATTAAAACACTGTGTTTTTAGGCTCCACGTTAAGATATTACAAACTATTACGTTGCAAAAAATATAAAATATGGTTTTTCAATTTTTGAAAAAATGAATTTTTTTCAAAAGAATGCAAACTTTAAGGCCGGAATGCAACCGGAAGTTGTTAACCGATTTAAAAAAATTTTTATACATTTTTTCTATTGATATTTTGCAAGTTTTCCGTGGTATTTCAACTAAAATAAAAATTGTTTTTCGGCCCACCCTATTATAAAACGGTAAGTGCGATACAAAATCTTGCGATTTTATATCACATGATAATTCAACAGATATTAACCCTTTCCGTACTAACGTCCGGATATCAGGACGTTCCTTTTTTTTTTTTTATTTTAATTTGGCAGTAAATGCAATCATGTATAATATGAAATTAATCACAAATAAACATAATATAAAAGACTTAGTAGTTTATGTTAATAAATAAGGGAGATATGGCCAAAAAAGCAAATTGGTGTAAAACACCCTACAAAGGGCCCGGTATTCTTCAGTAGTCAACCGGTTAAATCCAATGGTATTTTTAAGACAGACCTTAAAATTTTTGTCCGGTACCAAAAGGGTTAATGTGCCACGACCGGCCAAGTCACCGAACGTGGTGTTGCCCCTTCATGCAGCTGGACTTCCACCCCATATTAGGGGACTTATTAGCTATGAATGACAGGTATACATGTTACAGGTAAAGGCTGATGAATCACTCACAGTTACTAGAAATATGATAAGTACATCCTGCAAATCACCAATATAATGAGTGGCTTACATTTTTACGTTACATTCAGCTTGTTACATCTGAAATTTACTTAATATAAATCCTGTACATTTTTTAATTTGACAATATTTTTAGAGCTATAACATAATAAACTTGTTGGAGGTCCAAAGCCCTCATGACAAAAGGTGATTAAAAAATAGTTTAAATTTAGATAGAAAACATGGTTGATTAACTGTTGATGGTTGATAAACCTTTCATGCACTGTTTAAATACTTCCAGGCACATGATTCGGCAACGCCAAAATGCTCAGTTTAAACTTTTGAAGTGCTGCCCAAGAGAATTTGCTTACACATGAGTGCACATCGATGTCTGTTGAATTATCATGTAATATAAAATCACAACATTTTTCATCGCACTCCAGTAAATAATTTTTTTTATTACGAAATAAAAAAAATTATTTGCTGGAGTGTTTGTTACATCTTATAACATTAAAGTTTTACAGCCTCCAAAAAGTTGTGGTTCGTTATTTGTGTAAACTCTACTAACACAATTATATCAATTGTATTATTTAAATAAAAAAAATGTTCAATAAATGTAGAGAATAAAACTATATAAAACATGTGAATAAAAAAATTATGAGCTTGCATTATTTACAAGTGCCAATATGTTGTAAATAGTTACTCATCTATTGGCACTGTAATTGTGTTGTTGGTGGCTTTCCCAACAAAACACAAATTTTCCTTCTATAAACATAAAACCCTCAGAATGTTTGATATTAAATATCTTGGGCATTATGCTCATCTCCTTAGTACTTTATGTCTGTAACCATTTCACCAGTAATTATTCCTGTCAGCTCATCAGCGGAAATTTATTCATCTTTGTAGGAATAGTGAACCTCAGTAAAGCATGTCATCTTGATTAAGTCTTTGTACTTGTCACTAGCCTTGTCATCAAGTAATGTTTTTTTTCTTTTTCAGATATTTTTGACATATGGTAATAATTTATTTTCAACTCTACGGAAAAATCCCATTGTTCATCCATGTTATTGCATGATTTTTTTATAGTAAATGAAGGAACTATTGGTTTTTTAAATCCTTGAATCGTCCAGGGTGACTTGATTTGCCTACTGCACATGCTAGCACAGTTATTTAGTCCATGTATAACTAGGAGTAGTTTCCCAAAGGCAAGTGGCTTGGTGGGTGTCTTTCTTAATTAACACCAGTATCTCTGCAATTGTAGTTTTGGTAATGAGAAATACCATCTTTGTTAAAACATCTCGTGAAGAAATGTATTAACTCTATATTGGTCGTCATAAATTATCTTCTGACTGTTAGTTGGCATGTCATATCTCTTTCACAATTTGTTGTAGATTATTGTCATCTTTTCTCCTCTTTAAAAGTTCTTTTTTGAAAGCTTAGGCCCTGCAGTATAAAGGGCGGGCCTCCTTTCCCCTAACCATTTCATTAAAAAAATTCTTCCCTTATATATTTTTATGTTTAGTTTTTTATTGTGTTGAGTTGTATTTGAACACTTTCTTTAAATGTCTAGCTTGTTACAGTGCTAGTTTCAGTTTCTCACTCTTAGCCAATGTTTAGTAGGCCTAGCAAATTCTTCTGAATTTTACACGTTTAACCCATTTGCCTATTTTCAGAGAATCGTCCCATGACGGCCGATCTGGGCTCAAAATTGCTATTTATTTTTATTTTTATTTATTCATAAGACGCCGATCGTCAAGATATGGGCGAATATGAATTTCGAATGAGTGTGATGAGTGTAGATGAGCGAATGTAGTCAATGTTACAAACTAAGGCCGACTATTCCTTAGAAAGTGTCATTAATTAATAGCCCAATGACAGCTATCACGGAACTGTTCCGTGATGGTAACAATGCCTTTTAATTATTTTTTTAAAAATAAACTATTGCACCGAATGGGTAAAAATATTAATAAAAACAATCAGTGAAGACGAAATACTATTAAAAAATTATGAGTTACCTTTGTATAGTTTTATAACTAAAAATACATCGCAAATTGGCAATGTCGCGCACCAAATTACGATATTTGCAATCTAAACAACGATGTGTATGACAATAATAACAAACTTATTGTTATTTTATGTGCTTCAATATTGCTTTCTATTCCTTGTCAGCTTTGTAACAATTAGCAGTTTTGTTTTAAAATAAAATTTAGCTTTCAGTTTAAGATTGTAATCATAAGCACATGAGTGCGAATGTTTTGTCATTAGTCATGGGCCTAAAGGGTTGCCATTAGTGTAAGTTTATTTTTATATATATATATAAGTATAAAGTTTGTCTTATAATTTTAAAATACTTAAATTCTACATATTTATTATCCCTTCGCAGGCGGCAAACGAATATATACCCAGTCTCTTATTTTGCCTCAAACACGGTAAACTAAGATGTCCGAAATGAAATATTTTAGTCGATAGTAAAAATAATAGTTCCTAAAACTTCCGCTAGAGTGCAGCATCAACTTAGACAAGTCTTTGGCCAACTCCCTCAGCCTATCAAAAACGTAAATTTGTCAATGAATGAAAAGGGGTGGAGCAGCCAATTAGAGTTTGCATGGGCGCGGCTCCGTCTCCTGCCTTTCCACATGCTTAAAACGAAAATTTCCTCCTATCCTCCTTCTGTCGCTTCACCCAAGGACATGGTTTTCAACACTTATCGTTCTTTTTCTCTTTTTTCTAGGTTTCAATTATTTTATTGTAGTTATTATTGTATCATAAATGAAAGATACTGTTAAAAGTTTCAACTAAAATGTTGACAATTTTGTATATATATGTACTTTTCATTATAGTTTTACACCTACAATAAAATAGTGTTAAAAGTTGTAATTTTAACCTTTAGTATAAAATTATATATTTTTTATGTACCTTTATGCCTCTAAAACTTTTTTAAAAAATTAACCACATCTTATTTAAAATTTTTTTTACATAATTACGTGTTACTTTAAAATAGGGTAAAATAATTTCTGCTTGCGAAGGGTTAAAACAGATATAACATAAATTGAACTCTCACTCAGGTTTCATCTTCCTGTAGTTCTAGGGAAACGTTTTGTATTTTTGGCTAAAGTCAAAATGACAAATTTTACATCGTTTAGAAAAAAAAAAAAAATTTTAATTATATTATTATGTTATAATTATTTTTTGAGTACACATAAACTACATATTTTTGAAGCCTGTTTTATTATAAAAATTTTTAAAAAAATTTGCTCTAGTTTGAAAATTGTGTTTTTATGATTTTCTAGCTGCGAAATGCTTACATTTTCCTTGATTTTAATAGGATGAATAACTGACTGCGCAGTGTAAACAAACTCATTGGTCAGTTGGTTAGTGCATCAATAGGACAAAGTCAAACATAAAAAAATAAACATGTTTATACATTTTAAAAACAGCTCTTATTAATTTACATAAATCAACCGAATGTTATCCCTATGGGCTGTTTCTACCTCTTATGAATATTTTATCAAGATGAAAATACTTATGTTGTCCTATTTAAGACATAAAGAAACGGTGTACAAAACTTCAGCCCTCTACCTACTGATTGAACAATTATTGGTCTCAGCGTGCGGCAGTGTTGGTACTAACAATATTAATAATAGATATTAAAATAATAAACATCAGTTGATAGTAATAATAAATATTTAATACTTATTAAAGACAACTGTTAAAGTACACTAATGATTTCATAAAAGAGCCCCCTTTAACTCCTCGCCTATGTCCAGCTGTCACTGGCAGTTCACTCAGACTAATTGTACACTGTACAGTTCAGTACAGGGAAGTTGGAATTAGTGATGAGTGAATCAGCCAGGACTTTGCCTTTTATTGATAAAAGTTATAAAAGATACAGATTGATGCTCAAATGTGCAAATTATATATATGCTTTGAAACCATAGGTGTAGATTAATAGTAGAGCAATGTAACAGTTCTCCTCAGTTCTAGTGTGATAGAGATTAAACCATAGTATTAGTTACTAAATTGTGCTGAGCTTAAATAAAATTAAATTGATTTTAACAGGATAAACTTTTTTGGGATTTTTTCTAACAAGTTAAGGAATTATGTAATGTCTTTGCGGCCCGTAGTTAATGAGCTAAGGTAGTAGTTTTATACACAGCCAGCCCAGATTGATTTCCGGTATGACCAATTGAATCTTACTCTTTCCAAATAAATTCTAAAATGTGATTTCCTTTTGTTCAGAACTCAAGCAGTGGTGCTCAACAAGCAAGACCATCGGAAGGTACTGCTGCTGTGGCTGGAGGAGGGGTTAACGCCAGTGCGATTGACCAACCACCCCGGCGAGAAGTCAAGGAACCTCCTCCTCGAGAGGAGCCTTATGTCGAGCCGGTCAATGGAGTAGTTCAGCCGCCCGTAGTTCCTCCCGAGCATCGCCCAGGGAGAAATACTAATCAACTTCAATATATAGCTAAGCTTGTACTGAAACCTGTGTGGAAACATCAATATGCATGGCCTCTGCAGCAACCTGTGGATGCCAATAAACTCAACCTGCCTGTAAGTATAGTGATGTAATAACTAAACCCTCAACACAACCTGTGGATGCCAATAAACTCAACCTGCCTGTAAGTATAGTGATGTAATAACTAAACCCTCAACACAACCTGTGGATGCCAATAAACTCAACCTGCCTGTAAGTATAGTGATGTAATAACTAAACCCTCAACACAACCTGTGGATGCCAATAAACTCAACCTGCCTGTAAGTATAGTGATGTAATAACTAAACCCTCAACACAACCTGTGGATGCCAATAAACTCAACCTGCCTGTAAGTATAGTGATGTAATAACTAAACCCTCAACACAACCTGTGGATGCCAATAAACTCAACCTGCCTGTAAGTATAGTGATGTAATAACTAAACCCTCAACACAACCTGTGGATGCCAATAAACTCAACCTGCCTGTAAGTATAGTGATGTAATAACTAAACCCTCAACACAACCTGTGGATGCCAATAAACTCAACCTGCCTGTAAGTATAGTGATGTAATAACTAAACCCTCAACACAACCTGTGGATGCCAATAAACTCAACCTGCCTGTAAGTATAGTGATGTAATAACTAAACCCTCAACACAACCTGTGGATGCCAATAAACTCAACCTGCCTGTAAGTATAGTGATGTAATAACTAAACCCTCAACACAACCTGTGGATGCCAATAAACTCAACCTGCCTGTAAGTATAGTGATGTAATAACTAAACCCTCAACACAACCTGTGGATGCCAATAAACTCAACCTGCCTGTAAGTATAGTGATGTAATAACTAAACCCTCAACACAACCTGTGGATGCCAATAAACTCAACCTGCCTGTAAGTATAGTGATGTAATAACTAAACCCTCAACACAACCTGTGGATGCCAATAAACTCAACCTGCCTGTAAGTAGGCCTATAGTGATGTAATAACTAAACCCTCAACACTATTTGTTTTAACTTGTTGGTTACGTGTAAGTTTGTTAGAATTCAAGCAAACTCAGTTCTCAGTAAGAAGCTATAAATTTTCTAATAAAAAAATGCAAGTTTCTTTGTATTTTTACTTTAGATCTGTCATTTCAAGGCATGAATGTAATTTCCATGTTTGAACATGAATTTGCTCCAGATCATTGTTCAGACATACAAAACAGGTATAGGCTACGCTTTGAAGCAGATCTATAATTAGCAGCTAAAAAAATATTTGTAACCCTTTTAAATATTTAACAAAACATATCTTCCGTCGACTCTGGTATCATTCAACTAGCAGTTAACAAGGGGACTTCCTAGATCAGTACCAGCCATTAAAATGACTTGTAGACTTATAATCATACAGTTCATTTTTGCCTTATAATTGGTAAGTGAATGAATTGCTGGATTATTTTTTTCTGATATGACTCGTTAAGTGTCCTTGGATAGTGTTCTGTGGATTTTTTATTATTACTGTGTCCGTGGTGTAGTCATTATTTTGCATATTATTCCCAGTTATATATATCAATACTGGGTTTAATTTATCTATCAAATAGTCTATTCAAAATTATATCAGATTGTTAATATTTTTGCTATTTGGAATTTCGAATGTATTACTGTATGTCACTATGGAACAAGTTTTAACATTTATTCCAAAATAGTGCTGTTTAGATCTTTGTGAACAAAATAATACTATACCAGGCGTAGTATCATTGTAAGCCTGGGTATTTCCCCAGTGTTGCCAGTTCTACTGGTGTACAATTCAAAACACACATATGGTTTGCTATGTCGCTATTCACCATTTGGAATTTAGATTTAGTGGGATTTAAATCTGATAATTTGTTGTATAGTGATTGAATGACAGAATCAATCAGCTGATTTCAGCAACAGTAGCATCAGAGTCCCATTCAGTAAAGATTGGCTGATTACGTAGTTCTGCATTCACCGATAACCAAAGTAGATTTACAAAAAGCAAGGCTGTCGGCTAATGTTAAGTGTACAGTTACCAATAAGTTCTGTCGACCTTTCTTTCAACTACTCGGAAATTTAACTCTCACATCTTATAATTCTGTTGAACTAAGTGGGTTCTATAAATAGAAATTTAATTTTGTACTTTGACTTTAGCTAAATAGGTCAATTAAATTCATTATGATGAAACACAAATTGTTCATTATATGATTTTGCCATTTTTTTAAGTAAGATATTTTTTATACGTGGTTTTCAATACTTGGAAAGTTGTTTAAATTAATTTGATGTATTTGGCATCTAAATTTCCTTCAAACTGTTTACCTACTATTCATAACTAAATAATGCCTAAAGTTATTTCATACGGAGGGAGCTTTGTGTATATATAAAATAAATTTGTTCCATTTTAAATATAAGAACATAATTACATAAATTCTATTTATACGTCTTCTAGAAAGAGGCTGGGCTTGAGCTGTCTTCAGCTTAATTAATTATGAGTGGCTCAATAATCACGTTATTTACATACTGTTGGTGGTAAGTCTTCATCCTGCAATTACTCTGTGTAGCACACACTTTTTTCACAGTATTTTTTTCTAACCCTGTAAAGTACTTTGTTCATTAGTCGCTCAACATCTGCTCTCATATTTCAGTATTGTTGCGTGTCAGCAACACACAATCATAACAGTTGAATAAACAATATTTAATACAGCTGATGCTGTATTAAAATTTACAGGTTACGTATAGAGTCAGAACTTTTCTATACGTAAACATTGATGGATGTGTTGCGATCACAAAACATTGAATATAACGATCAATGCGATATTTGAAAGCGATATAAACAATGGAAACTATGTGGCGGGCCGGCCCCGCCCTGTAAGCGGTATTGCACTAGTGGCAATGGCAATTATACCCAGCCCTGCGAGGACAAAGAGTTGAGATATTGTCAGATAAAACTGTTCTATTTATATAAAATTGTATATTTAGTATAACAATTTATTGTTATTTAAACTTGATTGAGGTATAATTAAGGCAATGTGTATTTATAGGACTACCACAAGCTGATAAAGCAACCAATGGATTTGGGAACAATTAAAAAGCGTTTGGAAAATAATTACTACTGGAGTGGTAAAGAATGTATCCAAGATTTCAATACTATGTTTACAAATTGTTATGTATACAATAAGCCTGGAGAAGATGTTGTTGTTATGGCACAAACTCTCGAAAAATTGTTCCTTACAAAGGTATGTATATAGTTTCATTTTCATTCTTTACAAATATTCCATTACACTTATATTTTTGTCAGAAAAAAAATTGATAGCATTTTTATTGTTCCGCAGTATATAAGTTTTTGTGTTAATTTCTTATATTCACAAATATTTTCTTTAACCTTCTTTCCGTGAGTATGAATTCATTACCTTCTATACCTTGCGTGAGGCAGAATTGAATACATGTGTGAGACTCGGACAACAGAGGTTTTTTTACAAGCGGGTATCCTCTAAGGCGTAGTACATAATACTAACACTAGGTTTTGATTTAAAGGATGTACCTACTTTACATATTTGTAATTAATATATCATAAATGTACTTGAAATCAATGTTGAAATTTACAAATGTCAATGTGTGCATGGTGTAACTAAAACAGATTCCAGAATGGCTTAATTTCTTTGGCTAATCATTATTTATATACAAGTTGTTAAGTTTAAGTAAAAAACAATATTAACCAATAATATTTTAGAATGTTTATGTATACATAATAATTTTCAAAAATCTCCAGGTTGCTGGAATGCCAAAGGAAGAAGTGGAGCTGGAACCACCACCACAGCCTACAGCCAGGGCTAGGGCTGCAGGCAAGGGAAGAGGTAGAGCTGCGGTAGCAGGAGGGGCAGTGGTAGTGCCACCAAAAGGGAGGGCCGCTTCCGGGAACTCTCCCAGTACACCTGCACTACCACCCGCTGCAACGCATCTGCCTTCACCCATCCCTGGGTCCACTGCTACCACCACCGTTCCTACAACACATGCTACCCACAATTCTCTACCACAGCAGGTAACATTGATAAAAGTGATGTTTTGACAAACTTAAAAATATCAACTTCTTCAAAGTGTAGAGGTCAAAAGTGACCAAACACAATATATTATGTAATACAACTGTCATTTCTTGTTTGTACATCCTATGAGATTTTACATCATGCTTTAAAGTATGAACCGAGTAATAATGTTTACACTAGTGCATGATGTAAATATATTCATTATAGTTAGTAGAATAAATTATCAATACAAACAAGTGAAAGATGCCATGAAATGAGTGTAGACTTAAATGGCACAACATAACATTCTTCCACAAGGTACTACATTTTCAAAACAAAAATTCATCAAATGAGCTATTTTAGACAGAAAAAAAGAAAAAAAAATAGTTCTGTAGTAGGTCAAATAATATCAAATTTAGCACTGTGTGGATTGAGTCCTTTTAAACACATTAAACAGGAATTTTTCTGTGTATTTACAATCAAACACATTCAAATTTTTTTCGTTACCAAACTTGCAATAGAAAACTGTCTATATGATTATCTGTAAAAATTCATGTCGCACATTTTTAAAGTAAAGTAAATATATTTACAATTGAACTAGCCTTTTAAAATAGTTTCCTCATCATTAGTTACAAATAAACATTGAATATGAGTATGTGACTAGTTTTATATCTGCGAATCATAAATATAAGTACAACAAGAGAGAGAGAGAACTTATAACTATAACATCAGCAAACTTACCAGAGAAGTACCATTTAAGTTAAGGGTATGCGAGTAGTTCGAAATTCAAGTTTTTTTTAAAACTCGAAAAAATCTAGTTTTAAAAAAAACACTATAGTGTGTATGGGTTATAGCGTTTTATCCTTGAGGGTAAAACGCTATAATCAAGACAAAAGTCACATTTGTATAATAGATTATAATGATAAGTATTTTATGTAAGCAACTCTATTTAAAGTATGATCATAATATTGTATTCTGAGACCCATCCCCCCACCAAAGCTGGAAAGCGTGCCCACTGGGGGATGGCTGAAAACAAGTCAAGCGATGGTATCACGGGTGGCAGTTGGAGGGTCAAAATAACACTCGGCAGCTGAGCAAAACTAATTTATTTCAAGAAAACATCATAATAAACAATAATCCAAACGGCAGAAGGCCACAATACTAATTGGCAGAAAGCCCCAATATTCATTCGCACTTAAATAAATAACCATAAACACTAAAATTAACACGATAAAACAAAAGCTACAAAAACAACAAACTCTACAAATACCAAAATTAACAATTAACAACTACATGGCCTATCTGGTTTATGAATGGTTTATAAATATGGTACTGACCCACCCGCCCACCTATATACGTACAGTGGTACTGGCTCACCCATACACGTACAGTGGTACAGACCACCCACTCACCCACAAATAACGTACAATGGTACTGACTCATCCATACACAAACAATGGTACTAACCCAGCCGACAACCCATATTCGTACAGTGGTACTGACTCACCCATACACATACAATGGTACTGTATGGGTACAAAACGTGATAATTGATCACAAAGAATCAGTTATTGAACCGTTACATAACTTTTACCACTGTACGTATAGGGGTGGGTAGGTCAATACTACTCTACGTGTAGGGGAGGGCAGGTGGGTCAATATCACTGTACCAGTTATGCAATGGTTCTATAGCTAGAACTTTTTCCTTGTCACACAGTTTTATACACAAGTGGGGTCAATTGATCAATACTCGCTTCTTCACGCTTTATGGTATTGACCCACCTCTCCACTCCTTCACGTACGATGGTACTTACCCAACCACCCACTCCCTTTACGCACTGTGGTTTAGACACAGCCACCCACCCCTTCACGTACGGTGGTATTGACTCACTCTCTCTATAAGTTTAAAAAGTTCAGGACTAAAACTATTCTTAGACTGACAATTTTGGACAGATTTAATTAAATTGCATTCACTCTATAACAAAAACTACGCATGCAACATAAACTATTGAAATTGAAAAACTATAATAATTTGAGATAGAATTCCTGGAACAGTTTCGTTCTGGCACCGTGACTAATAAAATAATGATTAATGTAGCTGCTACCAGTACATCGCCGACTCGACGAGTCCCAATGTAAAATGAACTGCTAGCCGTGGATTCGATCTATTTTCCATTTTGTTTTAAATTTTTGTTGACGTTTACACTAGAGATGGGAATTACAGTTACTTTTTCGATAACCTGTTTATTATATTATGGTTTTTTTTTTTTTTTTTTTTTTTTTTTTTTTTTAAGCGCGTTTCTCACGCCGCGTTGCCATTGACGTTCCAGACAGTTTTTCTGTTATGGCCTGACGTTGCTTAACGGCTCTAAGCCTCGTAATTCGTTGTGATAATTTAACTGTAACACGCAAGAGTCTTAAGTTTCATTCGTAGTTCAGTTGCAGTTCCGTTTACTTTTCAGCGTGCTATATTTGCTCTCCATTGCCACTTTGCGTTACAGTTATATGTTCGTTATAACCTTATCATGATTGGGAGTTGCAAAAATAACCGGGTATTTAGTGTAAGCTGTTAAATCTATAACATGCTACATTGCTGTAACCATTTTATTTATCCTAGGTCGTTAGATAACGCCCATCTCTTCAAAACTCAACTTGACACATGGAAGTCCGAATAGTACGTTGAAAACGAAAACAAGGTTAACCTTGACCAGTAGAAAGTTGTTATCGCTTGTTAGTCAATTATTGACTATTAATTATTTTGTTTCTGTTAATGGAAACAAAACATGTAGGTGAAATTGAGGTTAGATGAAAAGAACATATTATTGTGTAACAACTGTTTTATGGATTATTAGGTTTAACTTTCAATTGAACAACAACATTACACATTAATAGTATTGTGAACTTTTGAAACTTGTAAATGTTAGTATGCAAAGTACCTGGGAAATATAATAAAAATAAAATAAAACTGATTTTACTGACTTTCCACGACTATTGCTGTATTCTTTATATATTAAGAAAATTAATTTGTTCGATTTGTCAATAAATTGTCAGTTTGATTTGATTTAAAGTTTATAGATAAACTTTCACAGTAGAGTTAGCGGTAAGGCTATTATATACTGTTTACTCTGAATTTATTTTAGGCTTCCTTTTTATAAGTTATGACAAATAGTCCACATATTATTTTACAGTTTATTTAACATATATCATTATGAATATTTATATTTAATCAATGGTACAATCATTTCATAGTTACTAAAACAATTTCCCGAACCTTATCATTTATTCAGCGAACTAAATAAATAGTGTTAGAATGTATTGCTTACTTCATTTCATTGTTTTCATTTTTGAAAATTAAGGGTTAAGAACTCAAACTCGAAGTTATGTTTAAAAACTCAACTCAAATTCTAAAACTGCTACTCATACACTCCTAATTTAAATACATTAATACAATACACAAGAAAACTATTAATAACAGACATCACAATTTCACTGCCACTGGCACTTTCTTCAGCTCTACTCACCTTAAGAAAGTGCCAGACTAATATTATGTAATTCATTCCTGCGGCTAAAATAATAGAACAGAACACTTAGTATAAACTAATTTTAAACTTGGTTTTACAATCAGAATATGTTTGAAATAAAAACTGGTTTGTGGTAGTTTTGCCATCAAAATAACATTTTTTGAAATCAACATTTATTTTTAAATAAAAAAAATTTGCGTCATTTTAGTAGAGTTGTTGAGTATCGCACTTATACACATTTATATATTTTTGCGGTATTTGGTTAATTTCTGCATTTTGTCTTTGTTTGATTTAAAATAAAAATTGAAGCTTATTAGCAGTCTTTTTTATAAGTGGACAAAAAGTGTTTCACTGAGTGGAGAGACAACTTTTAATGGAAGCAGTGAAAAGAATAAATTGATATGGAAAACAACTAATCATTTGAGTGTTTAATTCCTTTGTTAGTTACATCGCTCTTTATCGCCAGACTTTAATTCTCCTTATGTCTCCTGCATACTACAATACACTGCCCATATTGCTCAAGCCACAGCTCTTGCTATAACTGTTGAACTGTACAGTTAAAAACTTTTTGCATGTTATCTGGACAAAATTATAGGAAATATCTTAACTGCTCTACCCAACCTCTGATTTAGTGTGTTATTTGCTTAGGTTGCTGCACCAATAGGAAGTTATACAGCTCAGCCTGCTGTTGAAGCCACTCCTGTCCTCAGCACGAGTGGTAATGTGGCGAACAGAGGTGGGAAAGGTATCATTATTCCACCTACGACACCTAATAAAGTTAAAAAGGGCGTCAAGAGAAAGGCTGATAGTTTAACACCAACTCCACCCGTCACACCTGTCACTCCAGCGGCGTTTGATCCCCTCTACACTCCAGCTGATGCCAAAGCAGCTAAAGTTGGCACCCGAAGAGAGTCAGGCAGGCAAATTAAAAAAGTAAGTGTAATTTACAATTAACAGCTAATACAATATGCTTACAGATGCTAAAATTCATAAAAGTATTGAAAATTAATAATTCAAATTAATTATGGATACGTTTGTATGATAATCCCATTAATTTTCAATAGAAAAATGTATGGTTCCTATCAAAATTTTATTGGAAAAAGTAAATCCCACAGTATGGATTCTTATTAAAAGGAATGTACATCTTCTATATTAAAAGGAAAGTAATAAGAGAAGTTTAAGAATTGTTTGACATTCCAATTGTTTTGTTTCCAATTAGAATTCCTTGGGAAGTCACTATCAGTGTTGACAGAAAAGTGTCTCTTGATAGTATAGGTTGGATTGAGGCAACATTCGTCTGGCAGATAGTAAAATGTGAATCATACAAGAAGCCACAGTTTTGGACAATTCAATAGTCATCTAAAAATTAATACTAAATGTCACAATGCATTTTTGTTCGTGACTTGGCCCACCCAATATATTCTAAAAATTAAAATTTTATTCAACTTCGGTATAACTCATGTTATAATGACAACTTTAAGGTTAGTTTTTGCACAACCAAGATTTAATGTGCATATAAATAATAGTTTTTGAATTTGTACATGGTAAAATATCATACCATATTTCAAAAGATCAACAGACGACAATGATGAAACCTATTTTATGTTGCCATATGATTTAATTGATCATTGGTGTTAATTGTTGACCAGTTGTATGAAACAGTTTAATTTGGAAGAGGAGATAAACCCAATTGAGAATGACATTTGTGAATTATAAGAGATCCATATCATCCAGTTTCCTGAAATTATGTCTTATAGGCTAAATTTCTTAATAGTCAGACTCTATACTTGTTTTGCTTGATTTTGAAGTTCCAGTACACTCCTGATAGCTGAATTACAAAACTTTAAGTGTCACATATTCTGAATACGCCACTTACTGTGGTTTGAGAGCTATTAAATATCTCTTTCTTGATATCAGTTGCTGATTAGCATTTGACTTTGACACTACCTTAGTGGAGTTAACTTTTATTGTAAATTAATAACTTTAACCTTACCAATAATTTTAATTCTATTTATTTCTATTCTGTTTCAGCCTCAGCGGCAAGAAGATGGTGTTCCTTTTGTACAACAAGCATCATTAGCGACAGGAACACCGAATGCATCAAATCAAGTGAGTATTAACTAATAACTAAAGAGTCTGGTAACGACTGTGTCAAGGTGTTATCTACAATATCTAAGATAACAATAATTTTATTGAAACAGGTGAATATGTGGGAAATATCAAGTCCTTTGTCAAAGATTCTAGGCATTTCGTCAGCCTTATAAGTAACTTACAACTGCAGGAAATTGATATACTTAAGAATTTTGACTCCGTGCCGCTGTTTACCTGAAACAGTCAACATCATTAATGATCTTCTTAACAAGGATCTAGCTGAATTAGCTGAAATATGTCTATGTTCCACATAGTTTTATTTTGATAGAAATTTCTATGAAGAAATCGAAGGAGCAGCCATGGGATCTCCCTTATCACTGGTAGGGGTTAATTTGTATATGGAAAGTTTTGAAAAAGAAGAACTGCAAACCTAAGTTAGTTGGAAACCTAAGGTATGGTTCCTTTATGTTGATGATGTGTGGGCAGTGTGGCCTCATGGTAGAGAAAACCTGTATGAGTTTCTTCAACATGTTAACTTTATACGTCCTAATATAACATTCACAATTGAAATTAAGGGTGATAGAAATTTGTTGTTTCTTGGTGTTTTGATTAAAAGGAAAGAAAATGGACCAATAGGCCACTCCGTGTCCAGAAAACCCATGCATACCAATAGATATTTAAATGCTGTTCCTCTTCATCACCCAGCTTCTGAATAATGCCGTTCTGAACACATTGATCCACATATCAGATGCAGAAAGTTGGGATTGAGAAAAACAGTCTTAAGATTACGTTAGGTTAGAACGGGTACAAACTGCCTGAAATAAGGAATGCCTTCAAAAAACAGTTGGCCAGAAAACGAAAACCACACAATTGATAATCAAGTACAGGAAGATAGAAATAAGAAAATGGCTTATTTACCTTACATCGGAGATTAGGCGCATACTGGACAAGGAAAGGTTGAAATCAATTTACAGACCCTACCATAAACTTAAGAATTTAAGGATAAAATTCCCTTATATACACCTGGTGTATACGAAATCCCATATAGCTCAGGGTCGGTATACATAGGAGAAACAAAAAAGTTGATTTCCACGAGACTCAAAGAACATATTAGGCATACAAGTAATGAAGATACCAAAAAATCAGTGGTCGCAGAACATTGCATAAATATGAAACATGGTATTTTATTCAATAAAACCAAGGTTCTGCTTAATATCCAGTATTACTACCCATAAATTGTATGAGGAGAAATAGAAGTATTCAGGAATGACAAACATTTCAATAAAGATGACAGCTCAAGAATTCCAAATCAAATCAGTTTATTCCTTCAATAAAAATATTACAAACGTATTTACAGTAAAAATCATTTAAGGAATTACTACCCACATAGACCAGAATGATCTGTGCATGGGTGAGGAGGCCCTATCATACAAATTATTATAAATCTTTACTATTAAGATCCAGTACAAAATTATTAAAAAAATAAAAACTACATGTGAATGATAACAACAACAAAAAGTAATATTATATGATAAAAATAATCTTAAAACTAATAAGACAGGAAATTACATTGAACAGACAGGAGATGGTTTGAACTAGTTGAAACTAGTTAAAAATCTTTATACAACCATAAAATGTTTTTATATTAATTTAGAGGGGAGTTGTAAGTAATAGGCCTGTATAAAAAGAAGACGGAACCACGGAAAAAAGATAAATGTAAATACATACGTACACATCCGTGTATACATACAAATATCGAGGACTATAATTAATTTAATATTGACACTAGAATTGCAGCTGTACTGGCTCCAAGTCAGGCTGACATTTCATAGGCAGCTAGTTATCGAATTGTCAATTTGTCAGAGTGTAAATGGATTCAAGAAGGGACTCAGCATGGTCAGAACCGACCTCGAGTAGACAGCGGTCACCAGTCGCTTATAGACGTTGAGGCATGAGAACCAATACTAGACAGATTAAAACAAGATGGACGCCAATGATCATTGGTGGGGTATCACCATGTTAGATCAGGGCGGATCATGTGGTTAGTGCTGCCCCTTCCCTGCAGAACTGGTTTGAAGAGTCTTGACTATATGTTAACCGAGATGTTGTATTGCCACTTCAGTCTCATAGGTACCACTGAGGATGGCACATTACAGCATGGGCGAAACGTTTGGTTTTGTAAATATTGTAGATAACACATTGGCGCGGTTGTTACCGGAAGTTTTAGTTCTTAGTAATGACACAGGCCGCTTAAGCCTACGAAACAAAATAAGTGAGTATTTGTTTATATATTCACTTAGAAAAAATCCCATGCTAAATATTATTTTCAGCAAGATCTTTAAGAACAGGAACAATATTAAACCTTACTAAGTGCCAATCATTAGATATTTAGAACTTTTGAATTATTCAAACTAAAAATGTATGAATATTTTAAATAATTCATAAATTAACATAAATACGACTTAATTTATGTTTTCTCTTACCTTTCACAATTTTTTCAGAGTCGGAATGATGCAAAACCAAAACTGTCAGAAGCACTAAAAGCCTGCAACGACATTCTAAAGGAGCTATTTTCAAAAAAACATTCTGTAAGTATTTTTCTAAGTCAGTAATTAAATATACACTTAAATTTCATCACCAATTGCTAGCTTAACACTTTGAAGCCTAAGCCCGAAGATAGATCGGGCGACGCAAACTGGCGTACTCACCGACGCCCGAGAATAGCTCGGGCGCCCATATTTAATTCATTATATCTTTATTATCGGCATATAATCGGGTTTAGGTCATCTGAATATGTCTTTTAGTTATCTGTTATTATATTTTATCGGTCTATTAATTTTTTTTATCTACATCTGGTCTTGGATAAATAATTATCGTAACAGCTGACGTGAGACTTGGAATGAGCGCGCGCCGAGCGGTATTGTTTATGTCAGCATTGTTTATGTTGTTATATTTTGCTATTATATTTATTATATGTTATTATATTTAGCTTATATTATTATATTATTTATATTTAGCTTATATTATATTTAGCTTATATGTTATTATATTTTATATTATTATATGTTATTATATTTAGCTATTTTTTGTTTTACATATTTTTGTACTTATTTGTAGCTTCTGTAAAAAATTAAAAAATGTACAACACCTAAAGTTTTGCCCATCATTGAAAAGAGAATTTTCTCCCCTTTACAAAGATATATAATATAACCTTTTTATGAAATTTATAAGGCATTTACAATTTTTTTAATGTGAACATAAAACCCCCAGGATTCCATGCCAAACGGATTATTAAGGGCCCAGGCTTCAAAGTGTTAATATTTTTTTATAAAATTGCAAAAATGTATAAAACCATTGCATTCCTACATGAGCTGTTCCTGGATATCAGAAAAACAAATGTAGTCTTGTCAAGGCATGACTGATACTCAACAGTGTGACAAGTGATGACAAAAATGTATACTCTTATTTACATTTACATTACATTTACATACATTACATGTACATAAATCAAATTAACTTTGTCATTTGTTTGGAAAATGTATTAAAACTGCTGTCAATGTTTAACTGAGTGCTAAGTCAACAAGACAATGGAACTACAGAACCCACCAGTAACATTGACAACCAACATACTTGGCTGAGGTTTGAGGTTCCCCTTTGTGAAAAGTTGGTTTAATTTTCTGTTAGAAAAGTAGAATTTTAATATATTTATTTAAATGACATCACTTAAAGAATATAATGTTTAATCATTTCATTTTTTTTTTTTTCTTCTTTTCTAAGAAGGCAAGTAGAATCATTAGTTGTACCTATTTGTATGACAATAAAGATTAAGTGTGCTTGAAACTAAAAAAGTACAAATTTAGCATATTTTCTTGCATCTTTAGTAATAAGTTCCAGTATTTTAATCTCAAAAACCGTCTAAAACATTCTTATAAATAAAAAATATGTTTACCCCACAATTTGATTGCAGATTCCCTTTTTCTGATATTAGGATCCAAAAATATGATTAAAAGAGGTATTACGTTGTTACAGGGATATGCATGGCCATTTTACAAGCCAGTCGATGCAGAATGGTTGGGGCTTCATGACTATCATGAAATTGTCAAGAAGCCTATGGATCTTGGCACTGTTAAAGTAAGTTGCTCTTGCTGTAACTGTTACGGCTTTGGTGTAATTAACAATGGAAGTGCTACACTCTATGTCTACCTTCCCCTAACAGAGAGAAGTGAAAATCACACCCTTTTGAATTTATTGTATTAATCTGAAAAGTGTCAATGATTCAAATATTTTTGTAAGCTTTGATATTTGGACACGTTTTTACTGGTAAGTTTTTGATTTCTCATCTCTTACATTGAATTAAATCTTGATAAAAGGATCTGTCCAAAGAATAATTTAAGTGGAAATGTCGCTTTATGTAGAGATTAGTTGTATCATGGCAAAAAAACAAATAGAATTATATATATTTTTTATTATTAACAATTATGTACATAGTTATGTATGTGTATGCTAACTCGTTTCATTACATCAACAAACATAAGCTGCCTTCTTGCAGTAATAACGTAATAAGAAAATGGTACAAATCTTAATTTTAGCCTGTGTTGGATGAAACTTCACTTTCACCCTTTCCACTCCAGTGATCCAGCCCTTGCTCTTGGATGTTGATTTATATCCAGCCATACTATTTTTATTCAGTAGATGGAATTGAGTTAGATAAATAAAATTGAACATTTTTAACGTTAATTTATCTTCATAAAACAGTGAAAAGTAATTCTGAAATTGTTATCAAATTTGTATACTCTAATTCACTAGAAGAAGAAGAATACTAAAGCTTAAAATAATAGGTACTGAGCTTGTACAAATCTATGCAAAACTAGTTTATGTAATTATCCATTAGTAAAAGTCAAGTTATCTAATCAATCATAACTGACAGGATTTCATTAAATATTTTTTCATAGATAAATTTGTAGCCTGTTGCTTGCCTTTGCCATAGCAATTTTAGTGAAATATACACAAGTACTAAAATGATTAATTATATCTTAACCTAAATATTCAGCCAATATTGGAACACTGATTCATTGATTGAAAAGAATGTACACTTCGTGTTATTGATGCAACGGTTAATTTATTGTCACTGTTAACACAACTATATAGCAGTGTATTACTGAAACGTGGCTGAACCTATTGAACATAAAACATTTGTAATAAAAATTTACAAGTCAACATTTAATTTATATTACTGTAAAGTAACTATTTTTTACATTGAATAGATTTATCAGTAAATGTTAAATAAGATGTAACAGTTTCTAATCGAATAGCTGTTGAAAGTACACTAAATGAGCAGTCCCAGACAACTTGTTCTTCGTATCTATCTATAATGATATTTTACTTAATAGATTAGTTTTGGAGATCCAGCACTAAACCAGCAGATAAATATAGTCATCGGAGAGTGATAAATCATGTTATAATTTATGATTTTAGACAAAAATGGACAATCGAGAGTACAGGACGGCAGGTGAATTTGCTGCGGATGTTAGATTAATATTTACGAATTGCTACAAGTACAATCCTCCCGATCACGATGTAGTAACTATGGGCAAGAAACTGCAGGATGTCTTTGAAATGAGGTTCGTTATAAATATTTGTAGAACTATTTATTGTAATTTAACTTTTCAGATTCAGAGTATCAAGCTAAAATAATGTACATGGTCAGATAAGTGTAGCGGTGGTACAATAATTATACCAATGATGACATGGTCCTGGATTCACTTTAGGTTCACAAATTTACAACACTCGTAAATTTAATGTGGCCAGTTATTTAATAATTATTGTTAAAGTTTAACAAAGATTTAAAATTAAAATACTATCACCCAATGGTCTCTTGTGTTATACATTAACTCAATGTGAATTAACATTTCAATCGTGTTTAAAACATGCAAATCAGACAGATGCCTTGAATCTTATATCTTGGATTAACTAAATGTTTATGTATTGAGACTAGTACAGTAATAATAATCTTTATTGATCTCAGAAAATAATACACATAACATTTACAAACAATATGAGAAAAGCCACCACATGGGCTACTGCCTGTGGGTGATGGCTGAGTTCAATCAGTTTATGAATTGTTGATAAATACTTAATTCTAAAACAATTTATAATGTGAACTAAAAACATTATGAAACTAACAAACATTGTGAAGATATGTAAAATTACGTATAATAATGGAAACTAACATAAACTAACAGTAAAATAGAGTTAAGGAGTTGAAGAAATGTCACTATCACTGCACACTACACTCATGTTCAATACTCGAAAGATAACACTTATTGCCACACACACTCACGTTCAAACCACTCAGACCCTCAAAACTATCATTGCACGCTCACGTTCAATCACATCAGAAGAAGACAATAACATTACACACTCACGTTCAAACACTAAAGATGAACTTACATTGCACACTCACGTTCAAACCACTCAAACGATGACACTTACATTGCATTATTCACACTCACATTCAAACCACTCAAAAGATGACACTACATTGCACCCTCATACTCACGTTCAACCTCACCAATACTTACTCGCTCACACTCACGCTTATTCACCAATAAACATTCTACACATATCCTACACACTTGCTTACCTTACTTACTCAATCAATGTCTCTCTCAATCATTTCAATTGCTCCGAACATCTCCAAAACCAGTTACGCTCACCGGCCGACCGTCATGTGAGGTACCCTGACCGTAGCAAGTCATTGGAAGTCCCCAGTAACCATACTGTAATTTTGTTCTTAAAATATGTTTTACGGTCAAAATCTATGGCTTTCATCTCTTGCGGAAGATTATAAAACTAAATATGAGCCAAGTACATTCCATTTGTCCTACTGATTGATTTCGTTACATGAGGTGTATTTATACCTACATTTACTTGGTGCCTGGTGGCGTAGGGGTGATGAACGGTTTCGTAAAAACTGTGGCCATGTTTAAAACTATACAAAAGCAAAACTTTAATGAACAATTGTTTAACATCTAAAACATTAAATGTTTCAAAGAGATCATCTGACGGAAATGTATTTGGTTTTTTCAAGGCTGCTTTTAAAATTGCCTTCTGTGTTATAACTAAAGGCTGAATATATGAAGAATATGCTCCTCCCCACGCAATTATTCCATATTGTAACACTGACTGTATATAAGCAAAGTACACTGTTCTTAATAACTTCAAATTAAGTATCCTAGACAAAACTTTAAACATATACACACACCGACGTAGTTTAGAATTCAAAAACTGTATATGTGCTGACCAACTGAGGTTATTATCAAATATTACACCTAAGTACTTATAGCACTCCACCCTCTCAAGAGCCTTACAAGCACATGCCACAAGACGTCCGGCTCCACATGTGTGAAGACGAAGCTCGAAATTTCTAGGATCACCAGCAGCTCGCAGAGACACTGCCATGTACTTAGTCTTACCCACATTCACGGTCAGCCGGTTCTGGTCAAACCACCGCTTGACAGTGAGCAACCCACATTCAGCATGCTGGAAGGCCTCATCCCAGCTGTTACCCTCAAACAACAGTGCCATATCGTCTGCATATAAATACATTTTACCTTTGTTTAAGTTTATTTTACAGATATTATTTATACAGTATATATCGAGAAAAATAGAGGCCCAAGGGTACTACCCTGTATAACCCCATATCGCAAGGATTTAGTCTCACTCCTGGAATTATTTACATATACTAACTGTTCCCTATCTTTCAAATAGCTTTTGAACCAATTTATTGCAGTACATATGTACTATACATAATAGAGAGCTTTCCATTTATGTAATAAACTGTCTGTGCTGTACGTTATTTTACCCATTTTTTTTATATTTATGAATCTAGAAGAAGTTTTCGCTTCTTATATTTTGACATGAATTCAATGTTTTGTTCCTTTTTAAATAATTTACAGTAACTGTTTATTGTTATTAGTTAGCTGTAAAAAGTTCAATATAGTTTCCTTTTTCTATGATATTTCAAGTGTATGTATGGTATACTTTCTTAAATAGGTTTGCCAGGATACCTGATGAACCATTAGCTGCCTCAGGAACCCCAACTATTGGTGTAGAGAAAACTTCCTCAAGCTCTTCGGGATCATCATCAGGCTCTTCTTCAGAAACTGATGATTCAGAAGATGAACGAGCAAGAAAATTACTTCTGTTGCAAGAACAGGTATGAAAAATAATTTGTTTTTAATAATTTAAATAACTAGATTTTTAGATTAGGTTAAAGGGCACTAGGTCAGGAATTAGTATATTGGAGAGATAGGACATCAGCAAACTTACCTTAGAAGACAAGTTTACTAACACCAGAGTACTAGTAACATACACAAAAGAATCACATAATCACACGAATTTTCAGTGCCATTGGCACTTTCTTCAGGTGATAGTAAATTGTATTAATTGTAAATTGTAAAAAATTGTATGTGTATGGGTGGGCGGGTGTGAATTGGGACATAGAAATATCTATATACTGTAAGGCTTAAATTGTTCTGTAACTTAACATGGCAGTAATTTAGATTTAGACTAAGGTTAGTTATTGAAGATGTTTTGTTTGTTTACATTAAATTGCTTGATTCTATATAAATACATTCATTTTTGGAATTTTATTTGTAAAATTACTTTTTCATATAAATTAATGAAGATATATAAATTCTCTCTCTCTCTCTCTCTCTCTCTCTCTCTCTCTCTCTCTCTCTCTCTCTCTCTCTCTCTCTCTCTCTCTCTCTCTCTCTCTCTCTCTCTCTCTCTCTCTCTCTCTCTCTCTCTCTCTCTCTCTCTCTCTCTCTCTCTCTCTCTCTCTCTCTCTCTCTCTCTCTCTCTCTCTCTCTCTCTCTCTCTCTCTCTCTCTCTCTCTCTCTCTCTCTCTCTCTCTCTCTCTCTCTCTCTCTCTCTCTCTCTCTCTCTCTCTCTCTCTCTCTCTCTCTCTCTCTCTCTCTCTCTCTCTCTCTCTCTCTCTCTCTCTCTCTCTCTCTCTCTCTCTCTCTCTCTCTCTCTCTCTCTCTCTCTCTCTCTCTCTCTCTCTCTCTCTCTCTCTCTCTCTCTCTCTCTCTCTCTCTCTCTCTCTCTCTCTCTCTCTCTCTCTCTCTCTCTCTCTCTCTCTCTCTCTCTCTCTCTCTCTCTCTCTCTCTCTCTCTCTCTCTCTCTCTCTCTCTCTCTCTCTCTCTCTCTCTCTCTCTCTCTCTCTCTCTCTCTCTCTCTCTCTCTCTCTCTCTCTCTCTCTCTCTCTCTCTCTCTCTCTCTCTCTCTCTCTCCCTCTCCCTCTCCCTCTCCCTCTCCCTCTCCCTCTCCCTCTCCCTCTCCCTCTCCCTCTCCCTCCCTCCTTCCCTCCCTCCCTCCCTCCCTCCCTCTCCCTGTCTCCTCACCTGAAGAAAGTGCCAATGGCACTGAAAATTCGTGTGATTATGTGATTCTTTTGTGTATGTTACTGCTACTCTGGTGTTAGTGAACTTTCTAAGGTAAGTTTGCTGATGTCCTATCTCTCCAATATACTAATACAGTACAAGTAAACGTCACACAACACAAATGTAGTTCAATATAAGCACAAAATGCACAAATATATTACAATACATGTACAAATATTACGGTGATCAATTTCGGTGAACCACGCTCACCTTCCTCAGACCAGAGGGATTCACAAAAGAATCGATTCTTTTGTGAATCCTCTGGTCTGAGGAAGGTAAGCGTGGTTCACCGAAATCGATCACCATAATATTTGTGCATTTTGTACTTGTATTGTAATATTTTTGTGCTTATATTGTAATAAATTTGTGTTTTGTGACGTTTACTTGTACTGTATATGTACCAACACGTATTATGCTAATTAAAAAACTAATATATAGATTTTGGATTTTACTGACCTACAAAATCGAATCACTATTTCTTTATTCTTTATCTAATTTTTCTTGTGTACTACATTAGTCATTATTCACTAATGTATAGATTGATTAGAAATTGTAATTATTTATCTATGTATCACATCATATTAAAAAAAATTTGAATATATGATTATAATATATTTGTTCCTGAGGAAAAGGACAAATGTATACATTGTTAAAAAGACTTAGATGATTTATTTCTTAGATGTCCAGGATGCACACTATGTATGGTAGAAGAAGAGAGGAGAACATGTGCTTTATCTTGAATTCCTTACCAAGAGCATTCTGTATCATCTAAGAAGAGAATAGAGTCTTTTCTTTATCGGAAAAGGCTTGTACAACAGTAGATCAACACCATACAGTTTGAGATACTTAACTACGAGTGAAAGTCTTCGTAGGGATCTCAGTTTAGTTCGAAAAGGGTCATTTTATCTGGTAGTCCTCTCTCAGAGGACTCGGTTATAACTTCTACCAATCCCCCCATTTAAATATCATAAGAAAATTGAAGTCTGTGGCAATTGTATAAAAGCTGATGTTAAAAGAAGAATGTTTTTAAGTGGAATCTAAAAATAACAATGCATCATCGTCAGTTTGACATCCACATTGTATCACATGCACAGTATTCTGTAATTTTTTCCATCCCTACGCAATCATTCAACATTAGGTATAATTGCCAAGTACTTACTTTTTACAAGAATATTTAATGATTTCCACCTATATTTTGATTACTAAAAATATAGTCTGTTCACGAATTTTGGTTTGACATAGGCAAAAATTCCAGCCTGAGTATATATACCAAACTTGACTTAATAGTACCACACCCCTCAAGTTTTCATGCTTTCCATAAGCAATCTAATGCTGAGGGAGAATTATCTCGTATAAGGATTTAATACCTATTTTAGTTAATACATAAACATAATAAATTTGATTTTTGTCCATTTTGTTTATGACATTTGGTGAAAATATGAGTTTCATTATCTATCTCAAAAAAAAGAGTAATATTATTAAAAAATTGGCGATCATGAGCATTGTTATCATGCATCTAGTATGAGATTTTCAGATTATAACATTTTTAAAATCAGTATCCAAAAGCATTATTTTAAGTAACATTTATAACAAGGTACATTCAAATAAGATATCAAATTAAATTTATTTTTCTGCTTGATCCTTCATATTTCATAAAATAAAAATGTTAGTCCACTACCCTAAACACCAAAAATATTTGGAGGTGTTAAGTCAAAAATTATTCTTCTCAGTCTTCCAGATTTTGAGTAAGTTAAAAGTATGTGGCACTAACGGTCAAATTATTTCAAAAACTCTTAAATTTGTTTTCAGATGCAAATAGTGCATCAGGTTACAAGGTGGTTTGCTCAGAGACTGAATTTTAGGTAAGAAGGGGAAGTGCAGTCCCCCACTGCTCAACAATTTAGAGTGATAGGAGTAAACAACATACCTAGTGGCATTAATTATTAAATTTTATTATTGATTAATTAAAGGTTACTTGTACAGCATCAGAATAGGAGGGAATATTAAATGCTGGGTTTTTTATGAAAACCTATTAGTTCTTTCTTAAACTAAACCAATATGATTTAGATTATAATAAAGTCTTGATTTTTTTTCAGCTCAAAGCGATGCAGGAGCAAATGAGAAAACTAGTAGAAGAAAGTAGTACTAAAAAGAAAAAGAAGTCAAAACACAAGGACGGATCTAATAGTAGTGTGGGAATAGTAAATGCCTCTAGTAAAAAATCCAAAAAACCAAGTAGTGCTGACAGGTCGGTAGTGGGTAAGGGTGGTGCGGGAGTGTTAGTAAACGATACCGTGGGTGCTAATATTACAAGTGTAGCTTTAGACATTAAACCTGCGTTAGACTCAAGTGGTAAAATGGTGCCGGCAAGACCTCCACCAGTTGCTCCCCCTCCGAGCAAAGGACCTAAGAGTAAAGGTGGTACAAGGGGGGCTGGTAAAGGGGCCAATGCACAAAGTAAGCGGCCCAAAGCCAATTCTAGGTCATCCAATTCCAAGAAGAAGAATGCTGTTTCAACTCCTGCGTTTGACTCTGAAGATGAGGACAATGCCAAACCAATGTCCTATGACGAGAAGAGGCAGCTCAGTTTAGACATTAATAAGCTTCCGGGTCAGTATACATCATGTAGTGCAATAAGTTTAGTAGTCTGTGTTGGTGGTTGGAATTTATTTTTTAAATGCTATTTTTATTTCATTGAAGTTAATCCATTGCGTACAACAAAATATTTTCATTTATATACAGTAGCCTTGACATAGTAAAAAAAATACAAATAATTTTAAGACTGTACACGTTTATTATTACTGTAACATTTTGTTAAATACAATGACAATTTCATCTAAAGAGATTTTATGTATTTATTTTTTTACAATTTTTTCACAGATATTGTACCATATATTTTTGTTATAAATTTAGTTTATTTCATATTGTCTGTAAAAGATTACAGTATATGATTTGATTGAAATAATACAATGGTTACAGCAACAACAAATAATTAAAAACCTTTGTTAAATTTTACACACTTTATTGTTTAATATACCATATAAATGGACAGAATTGTAAACTTTGATATCTTGCACTACAACTCTTTATTGATTATTATTGTGCTTAGATTAGTTTTTGAAATTCAAAATTAGTCTCTTAAGTTTTCTTGCTACAAAAACACATTCTGTATCTAACCAAATATATTGCTTTCAGATTATGATTGTTTTGTGGTAACCCTTTTTTGGTCAATCACATGATTAGGGGGAAATGATCTTGTAATTGCATATTATTAAAATTCACAATTTTAAATAAATCTTGAAAAACTAAATATATTTAGTTTTAAAATCATTTGAAATTAATTGTCTTTACAACAGTTATTCTAGCAATGGCATAACATTTTAGGATATATTTTTTTGTATTATAATTGATTTGCTTCATCACGAAATATTGATTATGTTTTAAACTAGTATTATATGTTTTAAGTCCTGTAATACACCATAAGGAAAACAAATGTTTCAAAAGGAATTTGTGAAGCTTCTAATTAATTTGTTCATATTGACTTAGTGTTACTCAAAAGTATCTATGGTTCAAAGTTTTACACTGAACGCTGCAAAACAAAAGTAGTAATATAGATACAACATAAACTACATTAAATAAAAAGTGTATTTTATGATTGATGAAAATCTTTTTCCTTTGACAACAACAAACCTAATTCTTTTATAACATAACTACACCAGTTTATTCTTTTATACTTTGTAAAATTGGGTATAATTCTTTCCCTGTAACTCATTTCTACTAAAATTGGTCGGTAGCGTAGTTGGTTCAATCCCAGCTTCATGTGCTAAAGGTTGTCAGTTCAATCCCAATCAGAGTCATAATACATTTTGAGAAGGATCAGCTGATAACCACCGGCTGTTCATTTGTCATTGGGCTATTAATTAATGACACTTTCTAAGGAATAGACGGCCTTAGTTTGTAACAATGACTACATTCGCTCATCTACACTCATCACACTCATTCGAAATCCATATTTGCCCATATCTTGACGATCGGCGTCTTATGAATAAATAAATAAATACTAAGTACAGCTTCCTTCTTTAGATTATGTGCTTAGATCATCTGTTGTGATAGCAGCTGATTATGATTTTTTTTCTTTTGCCTAATAAATTGGAGGTGCTGCATTCTGTCTGCATTTTGTATAACAACTCATTTTAAGATTAGATCCGACTTATCAACCCTGATTTTTATATTGACTCGTACAATTTTGTATTGCAAGGTTATCAATACAGCAAGTTGTTTGATAGTCTTTGGGAAATTTCTGTTTTTTACTGTTGGTGAAGGAACACTATCTATTACTTTGGAAATGCAATTGGATGGATTTTTAGTTTAATTCTTGCCTCTGTTCTATAAGCTTTGTTTTAAATATTGTCTATATTTACTTTTTACAGTGTTGTCATAAATTATTTTTTACTATTGGATGGTTTTAATTGGTGCTGTTAACTAGTTGTTAATTAAATAATTTTCAAATATTCTCTTCTTAATTGTTAGTTTTAAAAATATCTGACAAAATTAGAGAAAAACTATGAATTATAAATCTTTTTTAACCATATGTTCACCTCCATGTATTTAATACTGTAACAATGAAACATTAACTGAAGATTAATTATGTACAAAAGGAAGCAGGGGCAACATGCTACAAGTATTACATTTGTAGTACTAAAATATGTACAAAGCAGCAACTAAATGAAAACTATTTTACCACTTCATTATCATAAAGTTATTTAAAATATTCTGGGTCATAACAAAGTAATGGAAAAAATACTAAACTTAAACAAAAAAGGGAAAAAATCTGATTTAGAGGAAAATTTAAAACTCCCAGTCAATAAACAGTGCAACTCTAAAAATAAAAACAAAAAGTACAAAAACAAACATTTCCCAATTGAGAGGACTACACAAGGACATTCGCTATTATAAATTTAACATTGATGCTAGTAGTAATGTTATTTATATTATTATTACATTACACAAGGTATTATTTAGGACTTGTTGATAACTAGCCAAACATAACGCGGAAAACAAATACAATAGTTATTACAATGCCGCTTGAGTATTTTAGTCAGATGAGAGTTGGGAAGTAGTAATTGCTACAAAGATTACATCGAATGTCTCACAATTTTAATCATATCTTTTAGTCTTCTTTTTATTGATAATGTTTCAATACAAATATATCCTTGATTTATACTTTCTAACTTAAGCTATGAACTATGAAATTAAAAAATATCAACCCTTTCTATGTGAAATTATTGTTTTTCAACAAAGTTAAATTTGACTCAATAAATGTACAAAAGTTGAAAGTAAAAATAATTTGAATATATAGCATATTTTTCAGATTTTAAAATATTTTACAAATTGATGGTTACCAATCAAATGTTCAATGCCCTATTAATAAAAATTTTTCAAAATCAGCATTGTCAGCTGTCTTCATCTTTTTTACTATACCCTAGAACAATTGAGTTATTAAGCACAAATAAAAAAGGCGGTTGGTTCAATACCACTGTTCCTGTAATTTCAATATCACTGTTCGTGTATGGGTGTGCGGGTTGGTCAATATCACTGTTCGTGTATGGGTGGGTGGGTGAGTCAATACCACTGTACGTGTAGCGGTGGGCGGGTGGGTCAATGCTACTGTACGTGTATGGGTGGGTTTACAAAAATGACAGATATAAATTTTAAAATCAATAAAATACACTCATCAGTACCCTAAATGTATATTTTAAACAAGTAGCTAATAAAACTATTACCTAAATATAAGCTGGAATCAGTAGCAGTTTAGAGCTGAATCTGAGGTTTTGGAATACATCCTTTAAATTACTTTGTGGCTAATGGAACATGCCTCGTATGCTGGCCTTTTTTTAAAGTTTTTCCTCCAGTATGAATTATTACTAAAATTTACCTAGAAACAATTCATTTGAAGTGGTAAGAAAACTTGCTTCTGCGTTGTTGGCCTATATGCAAACTATATAATTATCTATCTGTCAAAACACTCTTGAGTGAATATTTTCCTAGCTTTGTTTCGAGACAATTCTGTTATGATGGATATATCCATTTGCTGCACAAATGGTTAAACACAAATATTACTATAATTTGTTAACTACACAAGCAGCATTTGTTGATTCTATTTAAAGTTAGTGTGTATTATAAACTGATTGTTGTTAAAATAAAGTGTCTAAGATCATTGTTCATTTAATTTTCTAATCTAAATATATGGGATAATTTAACGAAATCTGTGAAAATAAAATTATTTATGTTGCTCATTCCATCATTCATGAGCATTTTATTTTTACACAAACATTATATACTTACTAAATGGTAACATATAAATACGAGATTAGAACTGTAACTAAAGTCACTCTTGTCATTCTACATTTTTTTTTAAATTTCAAAACGTGCTTTTCACCAGCTATGGGTATAATAATTCTTCTAACCATCTTAATTCCATCAAGCAATTTATAATGGAAATGTAGGGGCCTTGTTGATGGCCGCATTCAAGCATTATTAGAAACTTATGAATATAATTTGATGTACAACATACTCTATGAAAGGAATACAGTAAACCTAGTTTTATCCGGAGCCATATTATCTGGGTTCTGGATTATATGGATTAGCTGATCGATCCGATGGAGGGTGAATGTATGTTTGCTAATTTTGTTACACTGCCGTAAAAACATTAAACATTATGACAGCGCCGGCGATAAACTCATTACAGACGTGTTGCTTGCGTAATATTATAGACATGCACACGTGCAGGCATGGTTCCCGGTACACAGTAAACTGTGCGTACTGTATTCTATTTGGATTTGTTCTTGTGCGATCCATATGGAGCGCTAGCTGTTATGTTGTGTGCTTTTTATTGTTTCTATTAGTTGCTGCTGAGTTGGGTACGTTAACTTTTAAGGTTATAGTACGGTTATGAATCCGCAGAATACTGCCTAGCGTATTCTGGAGGCTTACTAGTGTGACAGTAAGCGTTATTAAATGCTATTTTATATGGTGTAAAGCTGGTTTATTTATATGACCTTCCTATCCAGACGTTTATCATTGTCCAGACCATCTTAGTCACAAGAATAGCCTACAAAATGTAGGCTGACTTCGGTCAAGTTTAGCAATGGGGACGTATTTTTATCCGGGAGTTCTTTCAGTTCCCAAAATATTCTCACGCAAAAGTAGCAAGGCCGGACTGTCTACGCGCCTCTGTGAAGTGTTCATTGCCTATTGTACCATGTAGTCGTATTTTACTGATATTTTAGCCAATTTCTATCTTTTTTATCCGGATCGGGATACCGCCACATAGTCCAGATAAAACGAGGTTGTAATGTATTGCTAAAGTAATATTAAAATTTTATCCTGTCATCCAATCCCTAAACATATGGGACTCGTCAACTTTTAAAATAAACTCAAAACATTAATTTTCATTAAAAACTAATTGTTTGTGGTCAAACCTCCACTCATTTTTCTGGATTTTTCAATTTTTTCTGAAAATATGTTTTTTGTGTGATATTTGTGTTTGTTTTTAATATTTTGGACATCTTTCTGTCATTTTTAATTAGTTTTTAGTTAATTTAATTAGTGAAGAATAGAGTTTGCGAAGGTTGTCTTCTTGTGCACTGGTATTGTAAAGGCATCGTGTTGCATTCATAATGTTATCCTTTTCAATGCACTGCATATATTGGCTCTCAGGCAATTTACAATCATTGCCCAGACCACATAAAAAATGAGCCATGTCTCAGAAGGATAATAAGCTTGCTACTGGCTTTCTTCTTCAAAACTGCTTCTACAGTCTCTCAGAGTCACCGTAATCTGTACGTCTGATTTTAAGTATGGGACAAATTTTCCTCAGCTGGCAGCTTAACCCCTGCTTAAACTTCTAATTTTTGTTTATTGTATTCTTATGGCAATGTACATGATAAATTTGTACCCCTAATATTTAGTTCATATGATTCTTTGATTGTATTTACATATCAAATTTGTATTCCTTACTTTAGTGCACTCAACTCTGTATTGTATTTTATGTATTTCATTGCAGGGATCTCACAAGTATTATGTCCAGGCACACATTGCATGTAGGGCGTTTTGGATGATGTGATAAATAACTACAATTTAAAGTAAATGTTCTACAGAAGCATTGTCTTATATCTTAAGTATTTCTGGTTTCATCTCTCGGTTGAAGATCAGTCATGTCTACATGGCATGTGTGAAAAGATGCTTGGTTTGAATTTCTTGTCTTCAGAAAAGCCACCTTGAGTTAGTACTGTAATAGATGTGTAATACATGTTCAATCTCTTAAAAACAAAAAAGTGAAGCAATTAATTTTTGTAGATTGTGTCTATATGATTCTCCTATATTAAAAATCTAAGTTCCAATTGAAAATATTTAAAGTATATTGTGACCGGTGTTGGTAAACTAAAACAAAAATGTATTATGTGTTATAACAAAAATCTGCTATTCAGAATGTTAAGTCACCAAAATTGCTAATATTTAGTGGCAATGTGTTTTTCCGACTACTCATTTGGTGTGATAACGGTAAGTTAGGCATTCTCAAATACCGTCCATATTTGAGTTGAATTAGACTTGGCGATATGTATAAGGAATATTCAAAGAAAAGGATTCAGGTTAGTTTAATGTGTGTCTTAAGGGGACTTTTTAAATAAGATTCTATAAATCTATACCTAATTGATATTTTTTAATAAAGTAATCTTACCCACAAAGTATTTTTTGTTCAAAAATGTTTTAATGTGTTTAGCCACATTTTTAAATTAGTAAAATCCAAATTTGGAGCAAAATTTTAGTTTAAAATTACGTCTAGTTATTGTATAAACGTGGTATTTGAATAATTGAAGTCATTGAAAATTTATTACATTAAAACAATATCTCGTTTGAATTGACTGTTAAAAATGATAAAAAAACATTATAGTACCCACCCATACATGTACAGTTGTATTGACCCACCCGCCCACCCATACAAGTACAGTGGTATTAACTCACCCATACATTTACAGTGGTATTAGCATTTCCTAAAATCTTCAATTTTTTTATGTGTAATAGTATAAAATTCTTAATAACTTTTATGCATTTAAAAAATTAGCCTACAGGTTTTACTCTAAAGAAAAAAAAATTTTCATTATATTGCTGATAATATAAAATTATTGTGGAATGGGCTTATTCTAATCTAATTGTAATAAGATATGCTTGGTTATTATATAGGAAATAAATTTATTCATATGAAACATTCATTTCAAAGTACATGTAACCTTTGTAAATTTTAATTATTTAATTTTGATAACAAAATTATGAATTTTTATAACTCTGTATCTTTAAAAATATGTTGCCGTGTACATGGGAATATCTACACAGTGAGTGTTAGCAAGCAGGTGTACAGAATAGCATCCACTACAACACTTACTTAAAGATATTTTGTTTATAAGTACCAAAAAGTCTTTGCTATGGAGACTGTTTTATCTTCTACCTTACATATCTCACTGACATTTGTCATGCTTTAATTATCTGTCTTCGCTAAACATAAATCCTCCCAATGCCTCAAGAACCACGCATTTATCTTTGAGAACTCTTTACTGCAAACAAAACCATATGTTTCATGAATTGTCAGAATGTTTTAAGTACAATACAAACTAATAGTTTGGACCATTGTAGGAGAGAGAGTGCAGTGTAGTCTCTATCACTATGTTATACATCACTAGCAGAAAGTTTGTCGTATGTGCTCACGGTAAATGTTTCATTGATCTAGTTAAGAAATGTGCTGGTACTGTTTATCTCTTGATGTCTACGAACTGATTGATTTAAACCTAGAAATAATAATTTTCTTTCAGGCGTTAAACATATTCTATATGCATATAAATAACAATTGATATCAAAATCTAGATAAAAAATGTTGTCAGTGACATTTTTGTTATTTTGGAGCTAAACTTAATACAAATGATGACAGAGCATGTAAAAATCATAATATCTCAAATCAGAAACATCTAATAATCCTCAGAATTGTTAGTAAAATATTGGTACTATTAACCCAATAACAATTTTATTTTTCGATGGCTTTTAGTAGCCAAATAAGACACGCCTTCCTCGTCTCTTATACGAGTCTATTTTTGTTTTGTAGGATACGTGGCAAGCCACCATTCTAGTTACAGCCACTCCATTAAACCCAATATTTTTAATCGTTAAAGGATCTAATAACAAAATGAGCTATTACTTAAAAATTAACTTTTGCGTTTACTATATACTAACCAACTAAAACTAAACATTTAAATTTTCTAGCACACTACAATATTTTTGAACCACATTTATCTTCACCATAAAATATATAGGTACTGATGGTGTATACATAACAAAAGAATGTAATAGTACATTGCAAGGAATAAAGTTTTTGTAAAGTAAGTTTTCCTTTTTTTATGTGGTCATTGATATTAGTCAAACATAATTTTGAACTAAGAATATTTTTTATACAGGAGCTGTGGATTGATATCAGAATTAACTTGCAAACATTTGTTTCTGATTTATTTGTTGAAAATAAATGATTTGATTGTTGTATTCAAGATCAGAATTTGAAACCACTGTGTGACTTACAGTGCTCATAAATATTTTCTGTTTTACAGGTGATAAGTTGGGCCGAGTGGTTCATATAATTCAGTCTCGAGAGCCTTCATTAAGGGATTCCAACCCTGATGAGATTGAGATTGACTTTGAAACCTTGAAACCCTCAACACTGCGAGAGTTGGAGTCTTATGTCGCCACTTGCCTTAGGAAAAAGCCACGTAAGCCATACTGTAAGTTTTTGGTTTGCTTGCTGATGGTGGTGGTGCATCAGCACACGTCTTAAATACTCTTAACATTAAATTTACTTGAATCATTATAAATTATGCAATTTTAAATAAAAAATATTCATAATTAAAAAAACAAATATTTAATGTGCCTCCCAGAATAGTTCATTTTGAAATTGATTTATGAATAATTTCTGTTAGGAAACTTCAGGGATGAGTGAATTAAAAAAGATTGTATCAAATTTAAAGAAACCCCATGTATTACGTTAAAAATTACTTTGGAAAATATTAATTTGTAATTAATTGAAATATAATATTTCGTTGTCTAGTAAAATTCTGCAAGAACGAACATATTTTTAATACCATTTAAAAATTATAAATGTTATTTAGTCAGTCAAACTGTGTGGAATTTTAAATGTAATGCATTTTTATTTATGACAAGTATTATTTAATTTAGATGTAGGAGCATTAATAAATTATTACCTAATCCGATCACAGAATTTGAAGTAAAATGCACTAAATATATTTTATATTATCTCTGTAGCGTTGATTTATGTTGATTGATTACAATAAATTTCATTTACCGTCCCAGACCATTGCAACTCTTCATTATTGATTATCTTCCCAGAAATGCATATACAGGGTAGAGGTGATCCTGGTAAAACATGCTGGGAGGGTGGGTATCACATTTAATGGATTAATGACTCGAAAACCAATAGTACTGGTTAAACAGTCAGATTTTAACACTGCCACTGCAACAAATCCAACCAACTGTCCTAAGTCTCTGAGCAATAAGGGGGGCGAGTATCATGGCATAAAATGTTATCGTGATATTTTGACAGTTAATAATTTATCATCAAAGGATTTTTTGTGGTCAAACTTGTGTAGTCAAATGTTAAATCAGTCCTTTGGATAGATGGATAGAAGTTACATTTTCCAAATTTCTTTTGTTTTATAATATTAGAGTACTTATTTATTGTCGTGAGTTAAAAAAGTACAATTTTCCTTGTGATTTTGGTTGTATGACATATGTAATCTTAAAAGAAATGTACTATTACAGGGATCAATAATAAATTAACTTGATGGTGGCACTTGTGACACTATTGTTAATTATACCTTGAGAAGAGATCTCAAATAAACACATATAAGCTATTTAAAATATGTAATAAGTATGATCTCAACACAGAATTGTGTTCACAACTCAGTTTATCTATGAAAATATATTTTAAGTGTATAATTAATATGAGAACAGGTCAACAGATACCTAATTTGTAATCGTAATAATATAAACAACTTCATTTTGTATTAATAAATATCATTAAAAACACATACTGTAATTGTACATTGTAAATTTAGGGTAAAATTCAGACAAAAAGTTAAATCTAAAAAAATAACATTTGTTTACATTCAGCGTGTGTTGGTGTGCCTAGGCATGTCTTTCTTCTCTGGCTGTCCATAACCTGTTTCCGCTTCCTTCAACTTGGAGAAAGATGTTTGCCATTTTAGCATGCTTTTTTTATGTAGTATATTGATAATTTACCCCTTGAGTGTGTTCATTTATTTCTATTACAATTTCAATTTGGCTTCAACTAACAAATGGATTCTGCTATGGTTGCTTGTAATAATGATCATGTGTTGGTTATACTCTTACTTATCTGAATATACGAGGGCCGTTCAGAAAGTATCCTCCGGTTGCTCCTAGAATAGGAAGTGGAGGGGAAGTGCCGCCATAGAAGCGTTGATGCGCAGGTCTCGTCAGTCGGTATCCAGCCGTGGTACTGTGAAGGTTGTTCGAGCGCTAGTTCGTTTTTTGAAGCTTGTGAAAATGGCGTCTGTCATAGAAAGTCCCGCCAAATGTGAGGTGCGATCTGTCATTCGATTTTTTACAGCCAAGCAGTATTCAGCAGCAGCCATTCATAGAGAACTGTGCACTGTGTATGGACCGGCAGTAATGAGTGAAGGAGTTGTTCGTGAATGGGTCAGACATTTCAAAAACGGCCGAACTAACGTCCATGATGAAGAGAGGAGTGGCAGATCATCTGTGATTACCGATGAACTTGTCGAGAAAATCAACGAGATGATTCGTGACAATCGATGGTTCATTATCTCAGAGCTTTGGGATGAATTTCAGCAGATTTCTAGGACTGTTTTGTACGAGATAGTGACAGGAAGGTTAGGCTACAAGAAATTCTGTGCTCGATGGGTCCCGAAAATTCTTTCAGAAAACCACAAAAATCAGCGAATGGACTCTGCTATTGACTTTCTTATGCGCTATGATCAAGATGGTCATTCTTTTGTGAACCGAATTGTAACGGGCGATGAAACATGGGTTAAATAAGTGAATACGGAGACCAAAGAACAATCAAAGGTGTGGGGTCATACACACTTGCCACACAAACCAACGAAAGCCCGGCAGGATTTTTCTGGCAAGAAGTTAATGGCAACTGTGTTTTGGGATGCAAAAGTAATTCTTCTTGTGGAGTTTTATGGAACGTGGGGCAACAATCAACGCAGATTTGTACGTTGAAACTTTAAAAAACCTACGAAGGGCAATTCAGAACAAACACCGCGGTTTATTGTGGTCTGGCGTCATTTTCCTTCATGACAACGCCCGACCCCACAGTGCTCGAAAAACCAAAGACCTTCTTGAACAATTTCAGTGGGATGTTTTTAGCCATCCACCATACAGCCCAGATTTAGCTCCCAGTGACTTTCATCTGTTCATGCACTTGAAGAAATGGCTGGGCTCTCAGAGGTTTGAGGACGATGAGGAACTCAAGAATGCAGTCTCTGGCTGGCTCAAGGCAAAGGCGGCCGATTTTTATTCTGAAGGGATTTGTAAGTTAGTGCAAAGATATGAGAAGTGTTTGAATGTTTTTGGAAATTATGTTGAAAAATAGCTGAAAGATGTAGTTTTAGGATGTATATAATAAAATATTTTTAATTATGTCTGAGTTTTATTTAAAGCACACCGGAGGTTACTTTCCGAACGGCCCTCGTATATGCTGTTTCTCTGTTTAAGTTTAAAGGGACTCTTATTAGTAACATAATAAAACATAGCTATCAAGTCTGATTTTATAATATTTTATTGTAAATACATTTTCCATAGATGAATTTTTTTGTATAAACATTTCCAACATCATATGATTATTTCAATTAAAAACTTGAATAAGTTACTTGGTTTGTCCAGATATTCCGTAATCAGTGACATCTGATTTAAGTCCAGAATAGATTTTTTATCATATCTTTAACCTTCAACTGGTCATGCCTTAGTCTTTTAGATTGGGGCACAATGTTATTGAATTTGACTGTAGTTGTTTACTCTTCTGAGACTCCTATTACTGACCTTCTTCCTAACCCATCCCTAACACAAATTTTTTCAGCCTAACCCGTTTTATTTTGTTGTTCTTTGTGACAGTACCCAACACTTTTAAGTCCCTGTGCATGATTAAGTACAGTTCCTTGTTCCTTTCACTATCAAAATTCCATGCTTGACTTAATTAGTTTGCTTATATGTTTAATCTGTGTAAAGGAATTCTGATTTATTTCAAATTAAAAAACAAACCTGTGACACTATTCTTCGCACTCATGCACATAGCAGCTGTAAATGCATACACTGCTCACCTGGCCAAATCAAGAAAAGGCATTGTAAGAAGAGAGTTTTTGAAAATTCTCTCCAAGGAGCTTTATTGTGATTTCCAGGACTATCCTGGAAAATATGTCTCTTCAGCTGGCGACAGATATATGCAAAACTGAATTAGCTGGAATTGAAGATGACCCATACCATGTGCTGGACGCTGTACCTATCTAAGTTGGTGTAAGAATCATAAAACCAAAGTCACGTGTTTCTCTAGTGAAAGATACATTTGCAAAAATAATACTAAGTCGTTGTGCGATGATTGTGCCAACATAACAAACAATGAGGAAGTCAAAAGTGAGGTTGAATAGACTAGGTTTTCATCAAACAAATTTCATTATTATGTACGTATTATATCTATCTTTGATTTAATATTTATTTTGATGTAATCTAATTCTTAGGGTTCCTTAATAAGTATATTTAAAATTAATCACCGTTATCATTATTTCTTTCTAATCTATTATATGTTCAGTTTAGTAACTATACCAGGTTGGCTACTCACCGGGGATATCAGGAAAAATGGAAATTAAGCTTGAGTTTTATACGCCTTGAAAATACTGGGTAATATGTTTGAACTTCGGTTAACTATCGGGAATTCTCGCCGAGCGACATGAGAATAATCCAATCACGTCAGCAAGGCTCGGACTTCTGAAGGGCTCTAGTTAAACTCAAGCGACTAGTTCAGGAAATGTCATCAATATTCGTATGATAAGACTTGAGTCGACTCTGCATATCGATACATTCATATTACTAGTGTTGGAATAGTTGTTATATTGTAGCCATAACAGTTTTTAATAAAGTGATAGCTTCACTACGTTTTGCCAAAGCCAGCTCGCAAATTAATTAATGTCAAGCGTTGCCTGTTAGTTGGTTGTAGTTGTATTGTGGACATTCTGTTGCAACTTACCTACTAATCTTAAGAGTTTTCATTTTGTTCTATTGATATCTGATGACACTCACTGTTGATGTCTATCGTCTTTTGTACCGCAGCTATTTGCAACATTTTGAAACTGTTACAGTGCCGAAATTGTTTCAATGAGACTGTTGCGTTCTTTTTAAATAACGTAAATACATCCACGACAGATGTGCGAGGGTGGGTTGACACATTTGTTTTGTTAACCGATAACAGTTAAGTGATGAGTGAACGAAAGAGGCCACTTTTCACCAGCGTATAGCGTGTTTTTTTTAATTAACCTTCCAGTTATTTTATTCAAATATTATCAATACAACGTTTACTTTATCAATTTATTGTTGATAAAAACATTAATATAAGTTCATTGGATATTGCTTCAAGTGTGGAACATTTTGTGTCGTGGTTGAGCAATTAGTTTATTGACTTTAAGACCTAGACCTACCAATTCTAAAATCGTAATTTTCTAAGAAAAAGTGTTTTAGTTTTGTGTTAATAAATTAGTTATTTAAAAATAATTGGTATTTATGCAATTTCTTGCCACCTAATAAAATTTGAAAACTGCCTGAAATAGGTCAAGAATTGACTATATTTTCACGAGATATTGTGCACGCAGTCAAGCAGTACAGACGTGGTGAAATCGCTCTCAGTCTATCTCCCAATAAAATTAGTTTTACATGTTTTATTATATTCTGGGTGAGATTTGAACATATTGTAGGCCTCTTATTGAATAGTTTGTGAAGAATATTATTTTGAAGTGTTAAGTCTTTGTTTGTTATTGATGTACTCAAAACATAACCTCAAAATGGCAACATGTGCAGTGTGCAATAAGGTTATAAATAGTAAGCAACTAAAAGTGTATTGCTGTGATTGTAGTAAGGACTTCCATGGCACTTGTGCTAAAACATGGCAGGGCAGATTTGGACTATCTGACAAGTAAGGGGAGTGTGTGTTGTGAGCCTTGCAGCGTCCCTCGGACCAGCCTGAGATAGGACTCCAGGGCTAACGATGGGAATCTTGCGCTTCAAGATGTTATTGCTGCAATAACTGAACTGCCCACGGAACACAAACCGTCTACTATTGATTTTAATAAATCATATGAAGTCTTGAATGATAAGCTAGATGAAAACACCAAGATACTCAAGGAACAATCTGAGCAGGTGAAGGAGTATTTGGAAATGATTGAATCCTTAAAAGAAGAAAATAAAGCACTGAAAGAAAAAGTAGAGTTATTGAAAAATAGAATGGATGAAGCTGAGCAGTACTGTAGGAGAAATACCATAGAAATTCAGGGTGTTCCACATGACAGTAATGATGTGTGAAGTACATTATAAATTGTAGTTAATGCCCTAGATATGGAAATAACGGATTCAATGGTTGACATCTGCCACTCCTTGAGGAAGAGACACGACTCGGATGCCCCAGCCGGAATCATTGTAAAGTTTGTCAGGCGGTTTGATGCAGAGCAGCTGTTGTCAAAAAAGCGCAGAAAGAAAGACTTCTACTAGACACTTAAACCTTCCTACTGACAAACCAATATTTGTCAATGAATCCCTATCACCTGCCAGTAGACAACTTATAGCCGTAGCTTTGGAAGCCAGGAGAAATCAAAATTATAAGTGGCTGTGGGTCAAAGGAGAAAAAATCTGCATGAGGAAGGAGGACCACGTTAAGGTTATAAAGTGTCAGACTGATCTCAATAATTTGTAAGGTAAATAGCAACAGTTTCCAATTCTTGTTGAACTCTAATGCAAGCTATTGACCTGTTTTAATTATATTACTCTCTTAAATGTTTAATGAGCTCTGAATATAATACAATAGATTTTTTGAATAGGGACACTGGTTTTGTTATTATATATAAAAATATCAGAGGTATGCAAGCAAATTTCGATGCATTTTAGGTAGAAATAGCAACTTTGAAAAATATACCTGAAGCAATAATTTTCTAAGAAATATGGATTAAAGAGTCTGAAATTAATCTCTATCAAATCCCAAACTACAATCTACATATTAAAACAAATTAAATTCATAGAGCTGGTGGAGTGGCTGTTTTTATTCATAACACTATCTGAGCGGGAAATGAGAGATGAGAAAAATTAAATATTTATATCTAAATTGATTCGAAGGACCAGGGAATTTTATATTAAAAACGCCCAAAAAGTTAATGTCTATAGAGAGAGTTCGTGGATAATTTGTTGTTACAAATTGAGACAAAATGTCAAGCAATATATTGATGCTTACAAAAATAAATAAAGTTACACACATGAAATTATGGAACAGTAACTTGTCCAATATTCCAATTAGATGAGGGAAGGTCCGGAGACAACCGTTGGTGACGTGGTAGCGAGGTCCATCAATGTCCTGGTGCAATGGAGGGAAACGCAACGAACGACAGTTCTCACTTCATTTCGTCTTGAGTCTTCTTGACACGAATCGCGGTAGAACGCTTTCGCAATGTTTCATCTGCCACGGAAGCGCGCACAAGGAAGTTCTAGAAGATCTTGAAGCACAGATTACAATGGGAATTTACAAGAGATATTAAAAGACGTTTAAGAGTGGTTAATAGAGATTTAGAGATAAAATATAGAGACAAAACGAGGCAGAGGGCCTCCAAAAGAGAGAAATTATATAAATTAGAGAAGAGTGTGCACTGAAAGTGCGCTGTGACAGGGACGTTACCAGACTGGGGTGGCGTAAACCCCGCGTCGATGCAAAACCGTTTTTAGAACAGTGCATTCCAACCAATCAGATTCAATACGACTGACTACGTCATATCGCCTGATTTATGTCGCTTCGAAAGCGTTATCCCCCTCTCTCTTTCTCTGTTGAGATGTTTCAAATTAAAATATAAGACAACTTAAAATGAGCTCTTGGCTTAAAAACTATTTCTTAATGCTAAAGTGTTAACACATTAAATGGTATTAGAAAACCTTAAAATATAAGTACTGAACACTATCGATAACGTTAAATCTTTACCAATACATTTTATGTAAACTGATGTAATAGAGATAATATTCAAAGAATTAAGCTATAGTTTTAAATTATTAGCTGTATATAAAATTAATAATTATACTAGTACTCTTTTTATTGATGAGTTGAAAACATATCTCTCTCATAATTCTGTAAAAATTTGTTAATAGTTGGTGATATGAATCTGAATTTGCTTCAAAACAATATTGAAACTGAAGATTATAAATATTTAATTGCTAACAGAACTTCAGATACTAATTAATTCTCCAACAGATCAATCTGAAAGCTGCATTGACCATGTCCTTGCAAAAATAAGTAATTTAAATGAAGTATTAATTGACGCTGCAGTAATAGAAACGAATATAACAGATCACTACATGACAGCTGTGTGGCTGAGGAGCGGAGAGGGGAAAACTGCTGATAACGTAACGATCAAGGTCTCATCCCTGGCCTGTTACACTAACTACAATAAACTTGACAGTCTACTGAATAATATTGATTGGCGTGACGTCTTTTACGCAACAAGTAATAATTTAATACTAGAATGCAAAGAGGAAATTAATCATAGAAAACAAAAAGTAATTAGGCTAAAACCGTGGATAGACATTGATACTTGTAAACAAATAAAAACTAGGAATGCATTGTTGAAAAAAGATAAAAATTCAGCCTAACAGTACTTGTTTAAGGGAATATTTAAAGTTTTAGAAATAAGCTTAACCCTAGAACGCGAATCTTGGTGCTTCGCTTGCTATTTTCAAACATATATGCGATCGCGGAAGTAGGCACGTCGTGTGCTCTTTTGTAAAACTCAATTAAACATTGGTTTATTATCAAGTGCGACAAACTTGGTACGAATCTACACAGAATGTTCTGTTGTGTATATTTCATTTTTTTAGTAGTTTTTTTATACAATTTTATAAACGTAAGAATAAAATTAAAACGTGCAACTTGAAATTCCCGCTCAGTTTCCGCCTGTCGGGAGTGGGAAAATGGCCGATGTTGTCGTATAACTGTACAACAACCAATAGTGGGAATTAGGTGTACCAACTGTCAGTCTGCAGTGAATGAAATACTCTAGCCAACAAAACAAATTGCAATGTTGTAGGTGCTTGTTTTACCAAAAATGTGTTTGTATACCCTTGTTTGTGAGTTCTTTCAATATTGGCGCGTTACGCGCTGTTGTAAAAAGTTGTAATAAATAAAATATTTATTGTGATATAAAAAAATAAAAAAATAAAGGGTTTTTAAAAATGTTGATTTTTTTTATACTAAATATTAAACTTAAATTAAAAACTAGTTTTTTGATATTTTGGTAAAAACTAGTTTTCTGCTGCTGAAATTAACCTCCTCAAGGGATATAAACTCATTTCACCACTGTTTTTACAAGAAATTGTATTTCCACCGTATTTTCAGAGGTGGCAAGAAATTGATTAGTTACTAAACCATTATTTTTATCTAAAATTTAATTAATTTGTACTTTTATCGAGAGAAGCACCGATCTCAGTTTTCCGTTTAATGTAACATACATTGGGAACCCCAAAGCAGAATAACCTGCCTCATTGTTGCAGAACAAAACAGATGGTTGCAGAAAGAAATCATCTAATTAGGAGTCTATTTTTTGTACCCACAAATTTTACAACATTAATTTCTCAGAACGATATCTGGTTTTGTATATAAACAATTAATCAGAACCGTATTTGTAATGGAACTTAATAACAAAATACTGACCCAATTCAGAGTGACATATGGATTTTGGGATTTTGCGAAATTAACAACAGCTGACTAGCAGGAGCAGATTGCTATGAGACGAAATTCAGGTGCTTGTCACCTTTAAGCATACTCAAGTTCAAATAAACCCTAACCCCACTACACCACTCTCGTCCCGAGATAGGTACCAAAAAGGTAAAAGTAGCTCATTTGCAAGACTACTGTCGAAGAAAAAACTATAAACACTCAAGTTTGAATCATCAATGTAAATAAACTAATTACACTATAAACATAAAAATGATATTAAAACTTTCTTTGACTATTCCTGCACTTTTGAGTATGAAAAGAATTTTTTTCTTTTAACAGTTTTTTTTTTTTTTAATTGCTGATAGAATAAAAAAGAGCTTGTTTTTTACCAAAACGTTGGCTTTAAAAATATTTACAATAAAAAATCCTTGTCAGATTATATTAAAACATATAGATTATTTATAAGATATTTTACTATTTATGCTAGAATTTTATGAACTTTGATTTATTAACAAAAATGTTCTTATGAAAAATATACTACATCTTTTTCTAGTAATTGAGTAGGCCTACTAAATCGGATAAAACCACGTTTTGTACATCACAATATAATTATTTCAAAAAATGAAGGAACGGTTACGTAACGTTTATTTATATGGATTAATATTCAAACTCAACCAGTGTGCAACGGCGTATAATATCACGCATTCTCTCGGCTACCGCACTACCCAAAAGCACTGCAGCGTTAACACATTGAACAGCTAGAGTTTAAGGCCTGTTGACTGAATATAATCTTTAACCCTTCAAACACAGCAAACAGATATATACCTAGTCTCTACTTTGCCTTTAACGTGGTTAACGAATATATCCCAAATTAAATATTTCTGTTGATAGTGTAAAGGATAGTTCTAAAAACTTCTGCAGTTTTCAATTATTTTATTATTGTATACAAAATTACAGGCACTGTTAAATGGTTTCAACTAAAATGTTAAGCATTTTTTTATTTTTACTTTTCATTATAACTGTACATTTACAATAAAATAGAGTTATAAATTATAATTTTTACTTTAAATATAAATCTAAGTTTTTTTTTAAAGATACTACAACATTTAAAAAATTTAACTACATATTTCATTCAAATTATTTTTTTAACATAGTTGTTACGTGTTATATTAAAAAAGTGTAAAATAATTTCTAAGTGCAAATGGTTAACCGTAATCATAGCTAACAACTCAATTTTTAGTTAGATTGTTAATTTTTAGAACTTGATTTGTTACGTATAATTAATTTTCCATCACCATTTCCTCCCTCAATTCTAAAAATAACAAAACCTTTTTAATAAAACAAAAATGTTCAGCATTAGATTTAAAATAATTTTTAATAGTTTGTAGTAACTGTGATCGTAATAGATCAAAATTGTTACATAAAAATTTATGTATGAACAGAAAAAACTACAACATTAGTGTCATGTGAAACATAGTTCTTATGGGAAGCAAATAAGCTGCAGGAATAGACATCAACGCGGCAATGCTGCTTTCTTTCGCCTGATCTGGTTGTCGGTAGAAGTGCCGCTATTGCATGCACTGCTGCACACTGCCATGCATTTTATTATTAATCCCTATAAATTCATACAAGTATGTTTTGAAAGTGTTATATGTTGAAATAATTATATAGTGATGTACAAAACAAAGTTTTATCCAATTTCGTAGGCCTACTCAATTCCTAGTAGAAGATGTTTTACATTTTTCTTAAGAACATTTTTGTTAATAATCAAATTTCATAAAACTCTAGCACAAGTTAGAAAAATAGTTGAAAAATGATCTATTAAAGTTTTAATATAATCTGACAAGGGGTTTATATTGTAAACATTTTGTAAGTCGACGTTTCAGTTAAAAAACGTTAGAAATCACGCTTTTTTTTATTCTACCAGTGATAAAAAGAAACTGTTAAAAAGATAATAATTTTCCTTTTAAACTCAAAAGGGCAAGAATAAACAAGGAAAATTGTAATGTCCTTTGTATTTTTCTAGTATAATAGTTTCTTTACAGTAATGTTTCAAACTCAAGTGTTTATAGTTTTTTCTTCTACAGTCATTTACAACCGTGTCATATAAAGAACTAGTTCAAAGTGACGTAACGATCAATGACTTGTACAAGCAACGGCGGAGTGATTTATAGTTTTTTATAATTTTTGTTTCATAGACACTTATTACTTATACAGTAGAACTTGGATAATTCGAACCTGAAGGGACCAATGCGAAAATTCGAATTATCCAATACTTCAAATTAACCAAGTTGTATTTTTTATGTAACTTTCATGATCCTAAAAGGCTTAAAATAATACCCACAAATTACTTGTTTAATATAAAATTTAATGTATTCATTTAAAGTTCACTACAGTATATTAAACATAACTATAGAGGCATACAGTATGTAAAAATTACAATAATGAAGGTTAACGATCGCAACATAATGACGGGGCGCGCCGAGGGGAGGGGAAGAGACGGATTAGGAATTCTCAGAAGGTGATTGCCTGCCGACACACTGACCAAACAATGCAAACCTCAAACGGAACCTTGTTTACAGCACATTAGTCAATGTTTCACTTTTACCGTTGATGTAAAAACTTCGAATTAAAGAGATTTAACTTCGAAATTATCCATGATTATTTTACATTGGTAATATTACAATGTTCAAGGGACCAACCCAAAACTTCGAATTAAAGGAAATTTCGAATTAAAGAAGTTCTAATTATCCAAGTTCTACTGTACTTGTAAATTCAATTAACTTTTTTGTTGTTGTTTAATCAACCTTCTTCAAATTTCAGTTACTATTGCTAGTATTGATAAAAATAAATAATTACATTTAATGATTTATTGTATGGATGTCAGTATTCCTTCCAGCTTTGATAAGTTCACTTTAAACTGAGCTAGTTCAAATCATAACGAACAAATTAGTTCACTCGTTCGCTAAGCTGACTAGGTCATTTGACTGAATCGTTGTGAACTACCAATCTCTCCAATTCTGCTTTCCAATTATGATCCGATCGGCACATCTTGTCTGAGTAATGATAACTTCAATTACGTTATCGTTGATTGATAATGGCTGCCTCTGGAGAGCGTGTTCTTTGTAGTAACTGCTCAGAGAAAATACAACTGACTTAAAAATCTTAAAACACATTATTTAAGACATAATCCAGGCGGTTCTGTGAAGTACATGTTTGTAACAGACGGAAATAATGGTATTTTTTTTCAATCCTGTACAGTCTGACAGCTTCTGAGTCATTTAAGCAGGTTATCAGAATTCGGTCATTTGCATCTGTCTAGTGGTCATCATTATAATCTTGGTCAAATAAACTTGAATTAAACATAAATAAACAGAGTTTGTATTCCTTAAGTTAATATTTTACTTCTATACTAAAAACTGGGGAATAAATTTATATAATTGAAGATCAAAACAGTAGGTATACTTGATTATGGGTGATTATTTACGTGACTAGAAGATAGCTCATTTTTGGAACAAATGGTGAAATAAAGGATATTTATCTCTGAACTAATGATATTTATCAAACAAAATAATTCATTTTTCGACAAACAATAAGATCAAAACTTGAGTGAATAAATACAAATTCCAAATAAAATCTGTAATTCATTTATATGGAATCGCTCGTTGGCAATGAGTGAGTCTCACTATCTTCATTCTTTTCAGTTCCTTTGCTCACAATGACCTTGACATCATATTAGTGATTGCACCTGCACTCCTCCTGTTTTAGAAACATCTTTCTATATAATTATTATTTTACTATTTATTATTACCAGAGAAAATTTCTTTAAGTTAATAGATAATCGTAATTATTTCGTTCCTTTGAATTTGACCATAATTTTAGGAAACTAAAGGTGCTAGCTTAAACAGTTTAAAACTGTCTAATGGTTTACTTTATTTCAAATTTCTTATTTGCGTATTGTGTTTGTATGTAAGGTACAAAAATAAAATAATGTATTTAAAAGATTTAACCCTTGCAACACGGGAAACGGATGTATCCCCAGATTCTATTAGGGCCGAAACGTGGTAAATGGATATACCTTCCCGATTTTATAACATTTAATAAATTGTAGTAGCAAAGTGATCCGCTAGAGTTCAGGAGAAAGATGAATAGGCTTTCTAATTAACAGTTGGTGTGGTCTGAAAGTGATTGGTCGGTCTTAGTGGGAGGGGGGGAGTGTTTTTGTCAGCTAAGACAAATTTTGTCTTAATTTGTCTTAATTAAAACAAACAAATGTTTGTTTAAATCAGCCCGACTGTCCCAAAGCAGAATAACATTCGAGAGGGTGACATTGTCGCACAACGAGACAGACAGCTGCAGATAGAAATCATCTAATTGAGAAACTATTTTTCAGTACCGCAAAATAAAAACATTAACTCTTTCCTCTCGAATGGCCAACACAGTTAAACATAACGATTTTGCCACCAGCTCGGTGGTGTTTGTCTGAATGTGTCCTCTGAGATTGAGTGTACAACTCAGATTGAGTGTGTGAGATCAAGTAAGTTTTAGTTGCGTTGTCCGCAGTTTTTAATCGGCTGTCCAACTGTGATTGCCGGCAATGATTTCCCTACGCACTCGGATGTGCAGCTCTGTTGGACACTTTTGTATTTTAGATGTAACTTGTTTGAGAAACATTTTAAAATGTTTAACAACTGTTTAAATATTTCGGGATTATATTCAACCAGCTAGTATCATCCGTTTCTGAAATGAAATGAAAAACGTCTTTATTTAATCAGTCAAAGTTGGGACTAAAAAGTCCCTTCTTTACTTAACCTGAAATTATTTCTGCTTTGTGTAGACATCCTGATTGTGTGTCAGAAATTGGCTGTGAGTCTAGGCTATCTCTCGATTTTATTCTCGTGCATCTTGAGTGTTATTAATTAATGTAAATATTCTATTTTATCTTTATGTAATTGTAAATAATAGTTATTTAGTTTGTGTTTAAGTATCCAGGTCTTTGTCCTGGCATATTTTACAAAAAGTATCACACTCGGCAACATTTTAAGAACTGATAATTCCAGAATTATGTTTCATTAATTAAAACTTTTTTATTTTTTTTAATTTAAACCGAGACAATAAATATTTTTAAGATGCATGATACTCGTATATATATAGAGATTATCAGACTGCTGAGAAGCCGCTAATATGACAATTATTTTATATTATATACTGATTATACTGATATGTCACTTATATAATTGAATTCTAGATATTTCAATTATCAGTTAAAAATAGAAAAATAGTAATTTAAAATAAATATTAATAGTGAAAAAGATGTTTAAATAATTATTTTTCATGACTCAAAATGTTCAATGTTTTTCAATAATATTTTAAAATATATTACTAATAATATAACAAGAAAAACTAAGACATGTAATGCTCCATATTTTAAGTATTCAATACAAATATTCAGATCAATATTTAAATTAAATACGTAGTATTTAAAATTTAAAAACTGCAATCAAAAAGGCTGAATAACCATAGAATGGGTTCCGACCTAGTGAGAACAGGAGAGTGACATGGCTGTCGATCTCCTAAACAAAGCAGCCATGGACAACCCACTTGGCCACCCGACTTTACTTGTCACGAGCAGACAACCCACTTGGCCACTCGACTTTACTTGTTACGAGCAGGTGTTCGACTGCTGAGCTGAAGTAGAAACAAGTGTGGCCAACTGTACTGGACACCTGATCTGAGAGAACATTTTTTAACAGACAGTTCCGAGGAGAAAGGGTTAATTTCTGCTGAACGATTAATATTTACCGTATTTGTAATAATTAATTAGAACCGTATTTGTAGTGCAACTTAATAACAAACTATGTACTGACTGATTCAGAATTACAGATATCATTTGCGATTTTACGAACTGAAAAACAGCAAACTGTAGTGAGGGAAAAGTCAGACGCCGGTCACCTTCAACGCATGTGCACGTTCGCATAAACCCTAAACAATCTATGCCACTCTAGAGATGGTTAAAGTTACGGTAGTTCATTTGAAAGACTAGTACACGACTGAATCGTTCACTGTAATGAACTTGTTCAAAATGACGTAACGAACAACGACTTGTACAAGTGACGGTTGGAGTGATTTGTAGTTATGTTATGAGTTTTGTTTCATAAACACGTGTTTATTATTTATACTTGTAAATTTGTTCAACCAACCTTCTTCAAATTTCAATTTTTATTACTAATATTGATTAAAATAAATAATTACATTATTTAATGATTTTGTCAGGGATCCTTCCCATCTCTGCTGTTTACTTCGAACTGAACGAGTTCATTTGACTTAATTGTTTGTGAACTACTCATCACTCCACTCCTGCTTTCCAATTACGATCGGATCAGTACATCGTGTTTAAGTTATGATAACTTAAATTCAGTTACATTATCATTGATTGATAATGGCTGCCTCTGGAGAGTTTATTATTTGTAGTAACTGATCATAGAAAATACTTTTATTTAAAACACATTATTTATGTTATAATTCAGGATGTTCTGTGATGGGTTATTTTTTCAGTCCAGTACAGTCCGACAGCTTTTGCTAGTAAGTCGGGCAGGTTATCGGAATTAGGTCTGGTTAGGTAATAAAGAACTAAAAAGAATAAGTGCATACTAAAATTTACATTTGCATCTTTCAATGAATTAATGGTCATTAGTAATTTTGGTCAAATAAACTTGAATAAAACATAAATAAACATACTTTGTATCCCTTAATTTAATATTTTTCTTCTATATTAAAAATTCGAGAATGTAATTATATAATCATGGATAAAACAGTAGGTGATTGTTTACGTGACTAGAAGACGCACCTCATTCATTATTGGTAAAATCAAGTATTGTGATACCAAAATTTACGTTTTTTTCTTTGGCATTGGTAGTAATAAGTAAAATATAACCATATGTTTTTATCATCTAATAATTTAACCATAATACTGTGGATAACGAAGGATATTTATCAAAGAAAATTATTCATTTTTCGACAAAGAACAAGATCACTACTTGAGTGAATAAATACAAATTCCTAATAAAATCTTTAATTCATTTATATAGAATCGCTCGTTGGTAATGAGTTAGTCTCAAATATTGTTTTCAGCTTTCTGCTCACATCGACCTTGACTTATTAAGTAAAGGACGCCACCTGCATTCATCTCTTTTAGAAACATCGTTTTCAACAATTATTATTATGCAATTTATTACTACCACAGAAAATTTCTTTGTTTAAGCTGATAAATAATTTCGTAATTATTAATACTCTTTGAATTTGACCATAATTTTAGGAAACTAAGGATATTTAAGCTTATCTTCTCCCAATTTCTTTGCGCTCTCCAAATATTAAAAATAAAACAATTGAAACTGTAATTAGTTACTTTATTTCAACTTTCTTATTTGTGTATTGAGTTTGAACGTAAGATACAAAAATTTTAAAAAATATTCAAAAAGGCCTTTTAAAATATTTTAATTTATAAAAGTGTTTCCTATCTTATTATTTAGGTAAGCATTAAAGCTTTATTCTATAGGAGGAAGATTTTTTGTACACTGTCGCAGAAAGATTGAAAGCATTCTGCTTTGGGGCCCGACTACCAGTCTGAGGTTACCCATTACGCATGAAACGGATATATCCTTAACTCTTTATTTAGTCTGTGAGAGAGTTTTGTTAGTGTTGTATAGTTTTATTATCATTTGTGTACGTGTCTTACATCAATTAGTACCGATTTATTGTGTTTTTATTGTATTCAGTTTTATCTATCAGCATCATTTTTATTGACCATATTGTTTTTTTATTATTTTATATATTTTTAATGTTTTATTCCATTTATTTGGGTTTTATTTTGTCATTTTTAGTTCCATTAATTTTTATTTAAAGACTACAGTGGGAAAACTAATAAGTCCATTTTTTGTTTTTAATTTTCAGTTTTATTCTGTCATATTATGGGTTTAATTTTATTGTTTTTTTTCTAATAAATTAGCTAAGGAGAAAAACCTAATAAGTCCAAAACTAGAACAGTATTAATAGTGGTATAAAGGGAAAATCCTTTCAAGTTCACTGAAATCACAGAAACAACATGAAAAGTCCATTTGTTTACTCACCTGTTATTACCACAACAGAACTGGCTTGAGAGGTTATGAAGATTGTGTTGTTAGTTTTTTACAATCTGTTTGTGTGTGAAATATTATCATAAACAGTAAAAAAATTAGTTATAATTACATTGTGGAAGTCTCAACAGAAAGGTACCAAGATCTTGCTATTTTGAAGCAGACGCACAAAAATACTTAACAAACTTGCCTCACAAGTAGCAACTGTAATTTTTAAATTTTATCAAACATATTGTAATATCATTCTGTGCTATTTAACTGCATTTCTCTGTAAATTTCTAATAGTTTATTTTTATTAAATCACCTTACCATTCATGTGAAAGTGATAAACCTGTAAAGTCCACGGACTCATCAGGTTCTTCCCCAGAAATTTCTGTAATCCTGATTTTATTACAGTGTGCTTTTTAACAATAAAAAAAACACATTTTTACAGGAAACAAGTACTAAGCAATAATAAACGTATCTATATTTCATTTCAACTAATGAAGTGAAATTCAATTAATTGTACTTCTATAATGGTTTGTAACTTTAAAATTGCTCTTTTGTAAAAATTTTAAAACGTGACATCAGTTTTTTCCCCCGATCAGTCTTCATTTCTATTTGATCTTGGCTGTAAACTGAGTTTGAACACACAAAAACTATAAACATATGTATTTTTAGAATTTGTTTGAAAAAATAAATGTTTGAATTATTTCTTAATACTTAAGAAAATGACATTTTTATATTTTTTATGAAACTGTTTACTCTTAAAACTAAATTAAGATGTAAATATGATATTTCGTGAAATACAACTACTCGATCGAACTTCGAGTAGCTTTGGAAGCTTCGAGCCGAGTCCGAGTAGTAAAATACTCGATCAAATACTCTAAGTTTCGAGTACTCGCACACTCCTAATAAATATTTGTTCAATGTTCCAGATAAAAAGCTGTCTGGTAAATCAAAGGATGAACAAATGGCAGAGAAGAAACAAGAACTAGAGAAAAGGCTTCAAGACGTAACGGGACAGTTAGGCACAGCGAAAAAGCAAACTAAGAAAGGTACTAAATATTAGTTATATTTTTTCAAATTGCCAGGAAAAGTTTATTATCAAGAGTCAGTTTAAAACTAACTGTATTAGCTGGTTACCTACCAACCCGCTAATAATGTTTTTATTTTCTTTTGAAAACAGTCAAATTTCTCATTTAAATAACCATTGCATCAAACATAACTTCACAATTTTTCTTCCCAATCTCTTTGTTGACTAGTGGCCAGTACAGTGACCTTTAAAAGGATCGAGGGGATTTTCATAAGTGTTCTAGTGTACAGAAAAAATTTACCAAAAGATGTTGTTGGCTATGTTAATCCTGATGGCAGCCAGTTTTTGGCCTGGTCTTTAAAACCATTTCTGCCATAACAATGACCGTTGCAAGAAGAGTGTAAATTTCAGTCGCATGAAGCTAAATCCACTTTACTATAGTAAACCCTAATTATTGCACTGTGAGTCAAAAACTGGCTTACCACATTAGTGCCACATGGATTAAGAGTACCATGAATAGTAACCGTTAAAATATTTTCATAGATATGGCCAGTTAGGCAAAGTAGAATGGACACACAACAGTGATTTTTATTTTATCTTGATAAAATAAAAACACAACCAACCCGCCCACCCATACACGTACGGTGGTATTGACCCACCCTCCTTCCCATACACGTACGATGGTATTTGCCCAACCGCCCTCCCATACACGTATAGTGGTATTGACCCACCCGCCCTCCCATACACGAACAGTGGTATTAATTCACAAATATTAAAATATCCATTGAGCGGACGCCATGCCGGTATTTATGGATTTTCAATACGAATTTTTTGAAATACCGCACGAAATCTCCTAAATCCTCCGAGCTAAAAAATGAACCCCAAAGGGACAAACTACTTGTGTTCATACTAACCCACCCCACCCATACACGTACAGTGGTATTGTATGAAACCACTGTACGTGTATGGGAGGGCGGGTGGGTCAATACCACTGTACGTGTATGGGAGGGCGGGTGGGTCAATACCACTATACGTGTATGGGAGGGCGGTTGGGCAAATACCATCGTACGTGTATGGGAAGGCGGGTGGGTCAATACCACAGTATGTGTATGGGAGGGTGGATGGGCCAATACCATCGTACATGTAAAGGAGGGCGGGTGAAGATAAGACTGTTTGTTGTTGGTAACCCTATCGAAGATACTGCCACAAACAAACGTTATGTTGAAATAGTAAAGGCGGATTTGCGAAAGGATGTTGAAAGAGTTAAAGAACAAGCAGAGATGGCTAAATATGACAAGGAAGGCTTACAAGCAAATACAATTCAAATTGATATTATCGATCCCAAATTTTAACGCTAATTTTAAACACATTAAGAATTTGGATAAGGTTGCGTAAAATTTTGATGCTGTATTTCAAAATCATTCAAAATCTTTTACCCTGTACCTGTATGGGTGGGCGGGTGGGTAATTTCCACTCTACGTGTATGGGTGGGCGGGTGGATAGTTTTCACTGTACGTGTATGGGTGGGCGGGTGGGTAGTTTACATTGTACGTGTATGGGTGGACAGGTGGGTCATTTCCACTGTACGTGTATGCGTGGGCGGGTGGGTCATTTCTACTGTACGTGTATGTGTGCGCAATTGAGTGTCCCGCATGTATGGACCTGTTATTGACATTCAATAACAGAATGATGAGAGAAGACGGAACAGACCATTCCTCTGTAGTCGAAAATCATGTTAATTTTGCTTTTAATCCAGTAAATTAAGCTTCTCTGGTATCGAAGGACTCTTGTGTTTTCCAAGTTCAAACTATTTAACCTTTTGATTGCTTGCTCCTCAATCCACACTGTGCTCAGATTAGCAATACTTCTTGACTAAAATTTAATCAGTCTAACCATATTATTTTATTTAAAATTCTAACCATAGTTCCATTCTTAGTTACATGAATTGCATCTGCCAGCCCCATTTAAAAATATATTGAGTAAAACCCATTACTTAAATGGAACATTCATAACAACAGATTTCCTTGTTGCGTCAGAAATAAGAAAACTTTTATGCCCATTGAACATTTCTGAAGCAACAAAAGAAGTCTGTCGTTGGTAAAGCCTATTAAGTCTTCTTTTGAATGGGAATCTCTTTTGTAGTGGTGGTTTGTATGATCTCAGCGACTTGATGGGAAGGGTTCTTACAGTGAGTAGATTTAGAATGGAAGTAATATTTTCAAAATTTCACTAGTGTCTCTAGCATCTTATCTCAAAGTCAATATGGTTCTACACAAGGTAGGGGAGTTGCCTTGAAGGTTAAGCTGAACTCATGACCATGTTTAACTGGACATTGACTATCTATATTTATATATTACCAAGCACCATGGAAATGGTATTGATCTGTAAATAAACAAGAGGTTCGCAGAACTCTCCAAGTTAGATCCCCAAGATCATTCACTAAGATGCATAACAGCTTTGGATTTTAGTTTAGTAGCTGACTTCCCTTGTTGCTAGTAATAATATTCAAGGCCACAGTAATGCGTAGCCACTATCTATAGCCAGAAAAATTTGCAAATATATATAATTTTATATATAAATATTGTTAATGCAACCCATCCACACGTTTTTACTTTTTCCTGATTCATAATTATACTTAGTAGGTCTAAATTAGTCCTATAATGTCAGCCTTCCAACTGAAAGTTCTTACAAGACCCAACCAGTGTGAAGGAATTGATTTTCCCTCAGAAGAAGGCTCTAAAAATGCTAATGATGGTAACCTCTCAGGATTGTACTTACTAGCTCTAAGTATCCACTGTCATTGTTTCCTGTTTAAATCAGTGAATTTAATGTAATATGTAATTATTTTTTCAGAATCAAGCAATAACAAAAGTGTCGATGTGGTTGGTGGTCCTTCAAGGTTGTCCGCTTCTAGTTCGAGTAGTTCAGATTCAGATTCCAGTAGTTCAAGTTTATCCAGTAGCTCTTCGGAATCTAGTGATTCAGAAGCAGGTTAGTACCATTTTTTATTTTTAACAAGACTTGCTAATTATTTAGTGTTGTTTCATGTTGTCTTCGCTCTGTTATGTGTTTACATATTAAATTGAAGGTTAACGTAATTTTAATTCATTTAGGATATTATTACAAAATCATACAAATATTTTAATTTATCTTTATACTTTATCATAAATATCAGAGAATAGGTAATCCACATTTTAAGTATATGTTAATTGCAAATGTGTATACTTTAGTACCCCATTGTAAAATAATAACAAGTAGGGATCAGTTTTAGATGGCATTTTTTTCAAGATTTTGATGATTCTAGATCCCAAAGTGATTTAAACATTTTTTACAGATAATGGCATACTAATCACATGTTTTAATCCAAATATTTTTTGTGCTTACCTAGAAAATCAAAGTTTTCAAATAAACACCCCAATTTATTTAAAAGCTGTCTTGTTAAAGATTACTTGTAGCCTTCACTAGAATCTACCATACACGCATATACATAGCATGTTCCAATAACAAGTGGGTCTGAGGCAAATCCACCATCTTCTTCTACCAAAAATTTCAATACCAAACATTTTAAATTATTATAAATTATTGAAGTGTCTGTTATAGGCTCTTCAGTTATAGTAGTTATATTTTTTCTAATTTTGCGGATGTTCTATCTCTTCTTTTCTTCGAATTTAATGATTACATTTATTATTTTTTGCCAATCTCAATTCTTTTAGTAATTATTTATTCTGTACAGACTTCTGCATCTCTTGTATTTAGCAGGTATATTATAAAGACGACAAGGAGTGCCAACATAATTACATATTTATTGAGTGCAACATCAAAGAACAAGACAGAATAAGAAGCTAGTGCTCGAATACCTATAAAAAGCTGAACCATGTTTACAGTTAATGAAGTTGATACTAGCAATGTATACATGAAATCGTCAAATCAGACTATCTCTATTCAAAACAGAACAAAGTAAATAAATAGAAGTCCTAAAAGAATGAGTGTTGAAATAGTTTATGGTATCGAAATATAAAAAAAAATCTGTAGATCAAAATACTATAAAAAACGCATTTTGGCATCTTAGTTAAAATAAACTTATAGTTTTATTGGCCATTTTGATTTGATAAACCATTATGATATGAAACTGGGATCTAAGTAAGACGGTACAATAAAGCACAGTTTTGAGAGAGAGAGAGAGAGAGAGAGAGAGAGAGAGAGAGAGAAAGAACCAGAAGCAGTGTTTGATATGATGCATGAAGGAAATACATAGGCAGTAATCAAGAGAACAACACCAGATACATTTAATATCTCTTGCTGTTTATATATCAATTTCAATTACAAAAAGAATATAATCACTGGTTAAAAAAGGCTTACAACCACATCCATGCACTTTAAATTCAAAAGTACTGTCAATTACATATTGATACAGATTGAATATGGTTTTACATCATTATAGTCGAAAAGCTATTTCTTAAAAAAAATTGTACATTTGAAATAAACTCCAAAAAAATTTACTTTTTTTATGTTATTTTCAACAAAAAATGTTGGCAGAAATAAAACCAATTTACTCCTGTCGTTTGGAATTCCAAATAAAATCTAAATTTTCCTTCGAATACAGTTAAAACAGCTTCATCTTCTTTCATAGGCATCTAAATAAAATCCACTCCATTGAATATTATGAAGGTTCCAGTGTTTGAGCAGTACACAATCATTTCTGGTGTTAAATAAATGAAATCTTAAAGTGGATACCAACCATTAAACAAAAAATAATCACAAAGAGATAAGTGAAGTAAGATTTATGTTAAATAGTAGTTAAGTGATTTTTGTATAAGATGCAAGATGGTGTAGAAAGACAGAAACAGAACTAAAGAGGACTAGTATAGATTAAGATATATCATAACTTTGAAACAGATGTGTTTTGTGGATTGCAAAGTTTTGGGGAAATAAGAAAAACAATGCATTTTAATTTAACGAACGTAGAATAGTATGAGTTATATCCTCTCTACTCTTCATCAAAAAACAATTTCTAGGCTATATATTAACTGGAAGAATACTCTCATCCAGTCTTCTGAGATACAACTTGACAATTATTATTTACTTAACTTTTTGGTGAAGAGAGATTATGAACTAATACTAAACTGAAGTGAAGTACAAGAAAGAGTGTAGTGCGATGAAGATTAAGTTGTTGATTTAAGAAAAAGTTAAAAGAAAGATGAGTAAAGAAAGGAAATATAGGAAATAGTGGATGTTTCATTATGATTACTTTTTAATTCATATTAAATATATGTACTAAAAAAATTAAAATCATTTAAAATAAAAGTGTGTCCTGTAGTGTTGTTATTAATATGAGCAGGCTCTGGCATAACAATGAAGAACAAATTTAGTTCTTTCAAGAATCAATTTTAGTCATGAAGAAATTAAGGAGAGCCAAGCTTGAAAGATGTGGGAAACTTGCTCAGTTGGTTGGTGCATAAAATGAAAGTGGTTAAAGAAGGAAGAAGACATATCTCGCTGACTTCTTGTCTAAAAAAATATTTCTGCTAAGGTGCAAGAAGTGTCGGAAGTATATGTATATTTTTCTGTGATTTTAGAAATAACTGTATTTTTTTTTTTTTTTTTAATCACAACTAGTAGTAAAGTATCCACGTTCATTTTCCTTACGTTAAGTACAACATTCCAACTTCAGTACATAAATTACAACTAACTTTTTTTTCTTTTTTTATGTGATTCTTGTCGTGTATGGTTGTATAACTGATAAGATTGTTTTGTCTAATTCTTGAATATAAATAAAACTCAATTGACAGTTGTGAAAGAACTGCTAAGTTTTAGTTTTCAGTAAGTAGCCATTTTCAATATTATTTATAAATCTGTTCTTTTTCCATAGTACAGTATAATAGTTATTGGAGTGAGGGAGTTAATAGTTACACAAAGCTAAAGTTAAAATGAATAGATTGTTTCAAAATTATTATACTTATAATGTTCTTTTTTAAGCAATTATTTATGCCCACTAATGGTGGCCCGTTTCTGTCCAGGTCTGAATAATCACAAGATGCCGTAGTTAAGTAAAGCCCTGTGCTGAGCACTTCAAAGACTGTCGCTGGTGATGTAATTTATTTTCGGCTACAGTTAGTATTTTAATTAAAGCCAAGAGTGCAGAATGTGTGATGGGGGTCAGCCAGCATTCAGGTGTATATATTATAAATAAATGTAGATTACAGTTTATGATTGACTTAATAGATGTTAAGTGTTGAAAAATGCTGGACGGATAGGGCAGACAATGTGAATGGTGGCTGTGGCTGAGTGAGGTACTGTAGGCATGCTAGCTGGCCTCCAAGCACATTGTTTGCACTCGCAGAGCTCCCATGTTGATATAATCAAAATGGTTTTTAAAGTTAGCTTTCATGAAGCTGTTTAAACATTTATATTGATATCTATATATATATATTTTAATATATAATTTTTTATTTTTGTTATTTTTATATTTATAAGTTGATTATCATCATGGAGTTTATTTTGTGACTTCGAAGATTTTATCTTGTAATTGCGTTAAATGTTTCCTCTTTTGGCATCCAAAACAGGAAGTATAATTGATTATATAGATTGTTCGATTCTGGGGATTAAATAGTTTACCTTGTTCAAAAAGCACTGAAGTAAGCTTTTTTGATTTTACATTTGGAGTTACAGTTATTAAAAGTAATGCTGTTTATAAAGATAAGGGATAAATTATGTATCGCCAGAATAGTTCAATTTGTTTTTAATGCACACATATTGTTGATGTATGAATTTATCGGTTATTTGTGTAAAATGAAATCGTGATAATTTGTAAAACAAATGACATTTATTTTATTAATTGTAATTTATACGTACAAAGTAACTGTTGAAATTTGGATTAGATAATTTTGTTTTGTTTGTGCCATATCTTGTTACTGTTGGCACACTAAAAACTATCACTTATCATATAGTTTCTTATAAAAATTCTTGTGTTTTTACACAGATCTCTATCAGAGAAAACTGTGATATGGAATTAATTATTATTTAGATTTAATCGCCAGTATTACAGTTGTTTTGTTACAAATTAATCCATTCTCTCTCGCTAGTCATCAAAATTGTCAATGCTTAAATTATCGAGCAAATTAATGTGTTGGTGAACTCTGTTAGAGGTTTTGTTGAAAGTTTGTATATTTATGTTGGTAAGATCTTTGTACACCCACTATAAAGTTTGGTAAATAGTTTTAATTATTGTATTATATTTTATGTTAACGTTTTGTTTACCATAATTTATATATTGTGTATAAAAATAATATAATTTTATATTCACAGTTTTATATACTGTAGTTAAATGTAAAGAACTTATAATTGATTGTCCAGTTTTGGATTCACTCCAGCATTTTTCAACCTACCACTACGTGTAAATATGTGCTCTGAGAGGTGGTTGACTGTAATATACTGTGTCTGTGTGTGTGTGCCTGTAATTAAGTCAGTCATTGTTTTGCATAAATGTATGTTTAACATTAATTTAACCATTCTTTTTTAAATAGAAAAAATATGTGTAAATTTTTATATTATAGTTGATCTTTAATAAAAAATTCTGTAAACAAATAAGAAAAAAATACCAATAAATGACCATGAAGGTGTTTTCAAGTTAGTCATTTTGTCTGCTGACAGAAACCCCTTTATTTCTATACCTCTTATCACACATTCTGCACAAAGTAAAGCCGGGTTCCCAAATTTTGAAATCACCAATGCTGGCAGTGATTTGTTATGTTTGTTTGTACAGTAAATAATTATATTTATACCTCAATTGGTCAGAAATTTTAATATTGTCACAATTTATGGCAAGAGTTCAGCACAAAGGTAGGCTTATTAATTTTATGTTGGGTAATTATATTTTTATATTATTTCTGTTAAATTTAATCATTTACTTTTTATACTTTGCGTTTATTAGTTACATGAGATTAATTATAATTCAGTAATTGGTTTTAAATCATGAATCGTTCGTAATTTAAAATCATACCAAAAATTTTCCCTGAATTGAATATTTTGCCTTTTTTTAATGTTACAGGATAAGTACATTTTTTTAATATCCTCATACCGTTGGTTTAGTTTTCTCCATATAATATACAGTATATATATATATAGTTTTTTTTATGTTAGAAGCACAATTTGATCTTTGTGGAAGCATGAATCAAAAGAATGCAAGATCCCAAATATGTTTAGTATTAAAAAAAAAATGAACACGTGTCATAATTGGTAAGATTTGCTAAAGACTTAATGAAACTGATTGTTGAGTTGTTAGGAATCTCAACAAATTAATAATAATGACCGTCCAACATCAACAAATAACTTTCAAACAGCAAACATAAATAAGTGTGCACTAATTCAAATGATTAGCTCTACCCCACCAGAGCTAAAACTACAAGACAATGACAACTACTGATAAAACAGTAGCAGTAATAACGTAAATCTTCTTACAAATGCCAAATAAAGTGGCTTCTAGCAGGAGTTTTATGTTTTATACCCACATTTAAAATTACAATAATTCAATTAAAAATAAATGTTTAGATGATATTTTACAATTCTTTAAAATAAGGATTACTTCACTAGTAAATCAGCTACCAAAGATAAATAGATCCGATTCTAACATCAGCCTTGACTTATAAAGCACAAATTCATAAAATGATAGTTTCAGTTGGTCTTGCTGTATGTACATTGTGACACTAAAATACATCCAATGACTATTGACATTGAGCACAAAATAACAAAAACATTGCATTGGCTAAGACAACTGAGTATACAAGTACTACCATTACAATAAAACTATTAAGAAATTAAATTGACATTAAGTACTAAACCAATAAACCAGAGGCAGTATTATTATGCCACAAAACCGCTAACCAAAAAACTCCACACTGTAATAACTCTCTTGAAGAGTTGATTTTATCAGTTTCCTAAATTCGCCACACAGTTTGCGAGACATGATTGTGGTTGAAGCACATGACCTTGTGAGAAAAAAATACGTACCAACACCTCTCTTCAAATTAGTTCTAATACTTTTTATTAAATTAGTATATTAAGAGAGATAGGACATCAGCAAACTTACCTTAAAAGACAAGTTCACTAACATCAGAGTAGTAGTCACAAACACAAAATACACAAAAGCTCACAAATTTTCAACACCACTGGCATTTTCTTCAGGTGAGTAGAGGGAGAGAGAGAGAGAGACACTGAAATGACTTCCACTATTGCTGGTAGGTGGCTGTGGTGGGGGGTGTACATCCATAGAGCAACACTCAGGTGTAGATGCAGTATTTCAGTTAGTATATATATATAAAAATATAAATGAAGTTTGCTGATGGGGAGGGGGTTGGGCAAACTTCATTTATATTTTTATATATATATATACTAACTGAAATACTGCATCTACACCTGAGTGTTGCTCTATGGATGTACACCCCCCACCACAGCCACCTACCAGCAATAGTGGAAGTCATTTCAGTGTCTCTCTCTCTCTCTCCCTCTACTCACCTGAAGAAAATGCCAGTGGTGTTGAAAATTTGTGAGCTTTTGTGTATTTTGTGTTTGTGACTACTACTCTGATGTTAGTGAACTTGTCTTTTAAGGTAAGTTTGCTGATGTCCTATCTCTCTTAATATACTAATTCCTGGCCTAGTGCCCTTTAACCTAACCTTTTTATTAAATTAGTAAGATAAAAATATCTGAATGATGGTTTCAAGAGTAAATTTGTTTTCATAAAAACTGAATCAACTACATTTTGTCTCAAACTAATGGGGGAGGGGAATACATAGATGAAAATTTTGAATTTAAAAAAATTGTGTGTTTAAATTTTATAAACAAGATATATTCAGAAATGACTATTTCTTTATAGGTAAGGCATTAACACAATGTTTTCCTCTTGGTTTTATGCTAAAGCAAACTTAGCACACATATTTTTTTTCTTATCTATGCCTCATGATTTATAAATTGGTTTGAAAAATGGCAGCCAGTCAGGTTAAGTTGTTTTTAAAGTGTTAGAAAAAAATACATCTATAATATATACATACTAAACATCTAAAATGCATACTGGTTCAGTGTTACCTTTGCTGTGTTACATAATGCCTTGTCAGATGGTTAAAAACATTATCGGTTTAGTAACGTAGGCCTATACTCATATAATTGCTATTCAGGACATCTTGTATACATGAAAGGTTAGATTTAACTTTTATAGGATTGTCCATGCTCTGAGAGTATAGTGTGTAATGCAAGCAATGCGTAGAGGAGTAACTGAGAACATAGTTTCCTGTCTGTTGAAGAGTACACAGACATTTCCCCCTGTAAATACATTTTCTATAATTTTTTTAAATGGTCTATTACAATCATCTGAAATAATAAGGACTTTAATCATCTCAGATTAAGCCGACTTTCCTAAAACACTGCCCCTCTAAGAAAATAATTACATAAATAATACATAAAATTTAATACATTGAATTTTTAAATACAATTAAAACTCACAATAACATCAAGAAAATGAAGAACGCTGCAAAAAAGAATCAATATTGCTGAATCCTTAAGAGTTTCAGGTGAGTATAACCACTGATTTTAGTTACACATTGATAGATTATTCATCCACACTATTGTACTGGCACAAAAATTATTAATATACAAAACATCTATTGTATAATCAAGAGTTGAACTTAACAGAACACATTATTATTTTTTTGTTCCCTGAAAGTCATCCATTATATGCAGGAGTATAACAAATCACACACACCAGTATTATCTACACGTTGACAGTCAACTCATTACATACATGAATATAACAAACCAAAATAAACCATCATTCTGCTCCCTAAGAGTAATCCATAATATGTAGGAGTAAAAAAACTCCTACATATTATCTGTACCCTGAGAGTCACCCATGCATGATATAACAATCCAAACACGCCATTATTGCCTGCACCCTGAGGCTGGTTTTATGCAACATGCTCGGCATTGTGCAATAGATGCATTCCTTGTTTTATTATATCAAATGGAGACATTAATGCGTGAATGTGCCACAATTTGTGTTGCTGGAACAATGCAAGTCTTCTAGATACCTGTTACAGTCTTTTAGGGTGTGCGTTCCAAGAGTGTCGCATGTTCGCTCTCAGTAAATTGAATCAAATGGGTACGTTTATTCAGGGCGTTTGGCGTCCTGCGACAGCATTGGGCAGATGTCTGCTCTTGGAATCAAGGGATGGTGGGAAATAATTTTTAAAGTCTTGGAACAAACTTGGATCACTTTTCACCGCTGTTTTGATGTCACCTGCATATTAATTGAAGGAAGTTTTAGACATATGGAAGTAGTTAGAATATTTTTATTATGTTCTTCAAATTGTTAAATAATGTATGAAACACTCATCTCAGATCTTACACTATGTATCGGATTTATTCACAAACCCCTTTGTTTACGGGATTTCTTACACACTTAATTACATAATATGTATATCACAATATGGTCCATATTTCAAATCTTCTATCAGCACTTTCACAAAGAAACACTGTATAAGGTCCACAACTAATTCAGTTTGACAAAGCAGTAGTAAAAATTTACAAAAATGTCATATCGAGCCAACGCTTTGAAAACCTGAGACCTATGTGGGATGCGCTAACATTTTGTTTTCAAAAATGTGCAACACTGAATGCATTGCATAAAACCAGTCTTAGATTCACTCAATGCAGAACAAAACAAACCCACCGTTTTTGCCTATTGCCTGGGAGTCAACTATTATATACCATATGATACAACATTATTGTCTGTATCCTGAGAGTCAGCCCATGCAGAAGTATAAAAATTCAGACACACTATTATTGTCAGCAAATTGAGAGTTAACCTATATCATACAGGAATACAGCAACCCAAACACACCATTATTTGTGCACACTTGAGTAATCCCATTACATGCAGGAGTATAACAACTAAAAAATGCCATTATTATCTGACCCCTGATATTCATCTCATTATATGCACAAGAATATAACTACCACACACACCATTATTGTGTGCACCCTGAGAGTAACCCCATTAACTCAAACGTAGAATTATTTTATGCGCCCTGAAGTCACTCAATATGTGTAGGAGTATAATAACCCAATATCCGATATCGTGCTGCTCCCTATGAGTCAACCCATTATGTACATGAGCAAAACAACTGAAACACAATTATTATCTGCACACTGAAATTAATCCCATGCAGTAATATAACAATCTAGATACCATTATTGTCTACTCCTTTTTAGAGTCCTCTCATTATATGCAGGAGTATAACAACCTAAACCTACCATTATTGTCTGCTCCCTGAGAATCCTCTCATTATATGCAGAAGTATAAAAAACCACCATTACTGTATGTTCCCTGAGAGGCGTTCCATTATATGCAGGAGTATAACAACCCAAACCTACCATTATTGTCTGCTCCCTGAGAATCCTCTCATCATATGCAGAAGTATAAAAAACCACCATTACTGTATGTTCTCTGAGAGGCGTTCCATTATATGCAGGAGTATAACAACCCAAACCTACCATTATTGTCTGCTTCTAAAAATCCTCTCATTATATGCAGAAGTATAACAAACCACCATTACTGTATGTTCTCTGAGAGGCGTTCCATTATGTGCAGTAGTATAACAACCCAAACCTACCATTATTGTCTGCTCCCTGAGAATCCTCTCATTATATGCAGAAGTATAAAAAACCACCATTACTGTATGTTCCCTGAGAGGCGTTCCATTATGTGCAGGAGTATAACAACCCAAACCTACCATTACTGTCTGCTCCCTGAGAATCCTCTCATTATATGCAGAAGTATAAAAAAACCACCATTACTGTATGTTCTCTGAGAGGCGTTCCATTATATGCAGGAGTATAACAACCCAAACCTACCATTATTGTCTGCTCCCTGAGAATCCTCTCATTGTATGCAGAAGTATAAAAAAACCACCATTACTGTATGTTCCCTGAGAGGCGTTCCATTATGTGCAGGAGTATAACAACCCAAACCTACCATTATTGTCTGCTCCCTGAGAATCCTCTCATCATATGCAGAAGTATAAAAAACCACCATTACTGTATGTTCTCTGAGAGGCGTTCCATTATATGCAGGAGTATAACAACCCAAACCTACCATTATTGTCTGCTTCTAAAAATCCTCTCATTATATGCAGAAGTATAACAAACCACCATTACTGTATGTTCTCTGAGAGGCGTTCCATTATGTGCAGTAGTATAACAACCCAAACCTACCATTATTGTCTGCTCCCTGAGAATCCTCTCATTATATGCAGAAGTATAAAAAACCACCATTACTGTATGTTCTCTGAGAGGCGTTCCATTATATGCAGGAGTATAACAACCCAAACCTACCATTATTGTCTGCTTCTAAAAATCCTCTCATTATATGCAGAAGTATAACAAACCACCATTACTGTATGTTCTCTGAGAGGCGTTCCATTATGTGCAGTAGTATAACAACCCAAACCTACCATTATTGTCTGCTCCCTGAGAATCCTCTCATTATATGCAGAAGTATAAAAAACCACCATTACTGTATGTTCCCTGAGAGGCGTTCCATTATGTGCAGGAGTATAACAACCCAAACCTACCATTACTGTCTGCTCCCTGAGAATCCTCTCATTATATGCAGAAGTATAAAAAAACCACCATTACTGTATGTTCTCTGAGAGGCGTTCCATTATATGCAGGAGTATAACAACCCAAACCTACCATTATTGTCTGCTCCCTGAGAATCCTCTCATTGTATGCAGAAGTATAAAAAAACCACCATTACTGTATGTTCCCTGAGAGGCGTTCCATTATGTGCAGGAGTATAACAACCCAAACCTACCATTATTGTCTGCTCCCTGAGAATCCTCTCATCATATGCAGAAGTATAAAAAACCACCATTACTGTATGTTCTCTGAGAGGCGTTCCATTATATGCAGGAGTATAACAACCCAAACCTACCATTATTGTCTGCTTCTAAAAATCCTCTCATTATATGCAGAAGTATAACAAACCACCATTACTGTATGTTCTCTGAGAGGCGTTCCATTATATGCAGGAGTATAACAACCCAAACCTACCATTATTGTCTGCTCCCTGAGAATCCTCTCATTATATGCAGAAGTATAAAAAACCACCATTACTGTATGTTCTCTGAGAGGCGTTCCATTATATGCAGGAGTATAACAACCCAAACCTACCATTATTGTCTGCTTCTAAAAATCCTCTCATTATATGCAGAAGTATAACAAACCACCATTACTGTATGTTCTCTGAGAGGCGTTCCATTATGTGCAGTAGTATAACAACCCAAACCTACCATTATTGTCTGCTCCCTGAGAATCCTCTCATTATATGCAGAAGTATAAAAAACCACCATTACTGTATGTTCCCTGAGAGGCGTTCCATTATGTGCAGGAGTATAACAACCCAAACCTACCATTATTGTCTGCTCCCTGAGAATCCTCTCATTATATGCAGAAGTATAAAAAAACCACCATTACTGTATGTTCTCTGAGAGGCGTTCCATTATATGCAGGAGTATAACAACCCAAACCTACCATTATTGTCTGCTCCCTGAGAATCCTCTCATTGTATGCAGAAGTATAAAAAAAACACCATTACTGTATGTTCCCTGAGAGGCGTTCCATTATGCAGGAGTATAACAACCCAAACCTACCATTATTGTCTGCTCCCTGAGAATCCTCTCATTGTATGCAGAAGTATAAAAAAACCACCATTACTGTATGTTCCCTGAGAGGCGTTCCATTATATGCAGGAGTATAACAACCTAAACCTACCATTATTGTCTGCTTCTGAAAATCCTCTCATTATATGCAGAAGTATAACAAACCAAACACATACTGGAACACATACATCAATTTTGTAGGATCTTCCAGAATCATTCTGTTATATGCAGGAGTTTAACAACTCACCATTATTGTCTGCTCCATGTGAGTCACTCCATAGTATGCAGGAGTAATACTCCCCAGTCATCCTGCAATATATGAGATGGGGAGTATTACTATCACAAACACTTAATTTCTCCTCTCTGGTCACTTGGCTATTTTCTTAATTCAATCCACTTCGCCATCGCCTCAGAGAGTCATTTTGGTATGTCACGATCCGTTGTAATAATATCTTCTATTTTTCAGATATCATGTTTTCGTGGAAACTAAAATGTATTTAGCCAAACATTTAATAATAAAAAATGAACTTTTGATAGTCAATAAATTTGTCTCCTTTGAAATCTGTGATTATCCTATATTAATTTTTTTCAGTCCTTATGTCGGAACATTGTAGGCTCAAGAACAAACTAAAATATTAAATATGGTTCTATAGTAAAAAATACCAAAACCGTATATAATCCATACAATTATCAGTAGCAATATCTCCCAGCATATATATTAATCTGCACAGAGTGTAAATAGCAGTGATATTTAACTGAAATAAATAATGATTAATCAACTATATACAATGAAACACAACTTAGAAAATTGAAAAAACCAAATAGAAAAGATGTTTTATAATAATCAATTAATTTTTAAGGTAATTTATTTCAAAATTGTGAAAAACAACCGAGTAAACATAAATGATTGTTTAAGTAAAGTTAGAACTTGTAACAAATAAAGTTGTACAAATACTGGTGATGTGAAAAAGGTTAGAAGCAAAGCTGAGCAAAGAGACAACTAAAGACACTCATGAGGTGACCTCAGTATTGTTGATTAAAGCTACAGTTCAATGAACAACCATCACCAGTCCAACCCTTTCAAATTTGATTGGGGTTAAACTGAGAATCCTTCAGTTATGAAGTTGAGATTTAACAAACAGCTTAAAACCATGTTAGTAGAATTTATCAATTTGTTTATAGCTAATTCTTTGTATGATGTAGATATGCACAACTTTTTGTTCAGTTCAATTCTTTAGGGGCCACTTTAACATCCGTAACTCTGTAGGGGATGCATAATTTTCTGTACAGACCAATACTTTGAAGGTGGTGTGCATAACTTTTTTGTACAAGTCAGTAGTCGAGGGGGTGCTTAATTTTTCACAGTTCAATTCTTAGAAGAGGAGTTATGCATTACTTTTTGTACAAATCAGTATTGTAGGGAGGCACTTTCTATTCAGCTTGATCCTTTGTACGGAGGATGCATCACTTCCTTTACAATTCTCATTCATAATCAATTCATGATATGGGAAATCACACACCTGCAGCTGTTGTTTTTTCTCCTGAGAACAATGCCAATTATCTTTCTGCAGACATCCCAGAATTGAGAACGTTTTATACTGAATAGTATTTGTATTATTTTTTTGTTAATACTCAATCGTATAACATTCAAAGCCAGTTACCAAGCTAATAACAATTTTAAAATACACAAATAAACAATGTCTAAATAAAATTAAATCTGAAGTACAAAGTACATGTGTTTTAGAGTGGCTCCCGTCACAGCCAAATCCATGTTATGTAACCCTTCAACACTTCAACGATTGAATGAAGATGAGCTAATCCCCCTGTAGAGAATGCAGTTGGCACTCATTAACTATGTGATCTGTGTGAGCTTTCATTTCTAAGATGATAAGAATCAACTGTGTCCAAAGATCTGTCATTAGTTCTCTTAGAGATGATGACAAACTACTAGCAATGTAGGACACAAATTAAAAGGGATATACTCAATACTAATATTATAATACAGGCTGTTAGCATCTCTTATTGATAGACCGCTTAGAAAGTGACATACTAAATGCACTGAGTGGTAGAAATGAAATAGGGAACTACTCTTCTCTAACTGTGACATTCCATTTAAAAATTATGGCAACTAGGATGACAGTAGTCTGTGTGCTGGTGGCGCAATAGCAAGCCTCGCCCACTACGTCATTAGCAGCAATGACCATTCGTTGATTTGATTAACACTCATGAGACAAGCTTAGAATGATTAAATTAAATCATTATTTACTATTTAAATAACAATTAATAATAACACAATGAATAATTATGTAAACAATAAATATCAATTTAAAAAACTTGTACAGTCCATTAAGTTTTTTTTTTTTTTTTTTTTTTTTTTTTTTTTTTTTTTTTTTAACTTAGCACTGCTGCAGAATTTGAACACTTGAAGGCTAGTCATGCATATAACACTTGAAGGCTAGTCATGCTCTTGATGTATGGCTGCTGAGTGGTGGAATGATTCCCCTCCGCTACTGAAACCCCTACATTCGTTAAATATAATATGCAGGTCACTTTCCGGCCCAATTATAGTGGAATAATTAATATTTATTAAAATTAGTCTATGATGTCCACCTGTGTCAAGTATCATGATCTGGATGTCTGAGAATATAGGAATTTTGTATCTTGTTGTGTTAGTGTGGATTGTTTTTCAAATATCATACATCAAGAATCCACACAAAATTAGGCAACACACATTAATAGGCAAACTTGGAAGGTAAGAAACACATATATTTGCTAAAAGGTCTATAATTCTGGTTGGTTTCAAGAGAATTTTGTGAAAAAATCTAGGAAGGTACAAAATGTAATTTATAAACGAGTATTAATCCTGAATGAATTGCAGTTATAGATAATAATATTTGTTGTTATTTTTGACAGTAAGTGTATTCCAACTGATATTTCAGATTTGTAAAATTTGCTTCTGAAAACACACGACTGGTAGAAAAACTGCTGCAAAAATCTATTAGATTTTTTTACAAAAATTAATTTTACAGTGAAAAGCTAATATCTTGTCAGTAGCCAGTAAAACATTTACAATTTTGTTAGTTTCTTTTGTTTTGTTTTTTTTTTCCTAATAACTGTGTTAAATCTTTTTTTATTTTCAAACTGAACAATTTACTGAAAGCTTAAATTAACCTTTTTAAAATTCATAGAACAAAAATATTGCTTTTGGAAACATTTCACTTTTATTGACAGCCAGAAATTTTTATTTTATGTTTATTATATTTTTGAAAGAAAGAAAGAAAGAAAGAAATTTATTTCCCAAATATATACATATACATACATTTACTACAATATTTCGTTGGTAAAGTGAGAAATATTCAATTCCTCCTAGCCTTTGCCTGTTTGGAGGCTTTTTTAAAATTCGACAATTGAAATATTTTTCAAACGGCATCTACAAGTACAATATAATATAATATAACTATTCTTATATTTATTGAGTATAATCAATATATTTAAACTAAGTGTCTCCAACACTATCAACTTAATCTGGATTCACACTAACGATGGCAATAGCTTCACACTCTAATCTAAGGATTTTGAAATATTCATTTGTAATTAAATTGTACAGCTGATTAGTGTCCATTGTATAGGAGGCAAGTCTATTTATATAATTGATGAAGATAATTAAATACTGGTATGGTTTGATTAACTGAGATATCTAAATTCGGAGACTTCCACGGTCAGTATTCAAACTACTTACACTAAAGTAATCCTGGTTAGACCATGTCTGATTGCTATGTACACTATGTAATATTGCAGACGATTTGATTACATTGCAGCACTCGTCTTCAAATATCAACACTCTGCTACTCGATTCACAGAGTTATCAGCTCACCAATGGATACTAAATCTTGTGACCCTACTAAACTGAACAACAGACAGCTCCTTTCCTACCCCTCAAACATCAGCAAACTTTATATATACAAATTGGAAAACTGCATTAAAATTTGAGTACATCTTTGTGGATCGAGTAGCAGAGTGTGTCGCCCTAAATATGAGTACCGTAATGTACTCGAAACATCGGCAACATGTACATAGCAATCAGATACAGTCCAACCCGGTTACGATAATGTAAATAATCTAGTTTTAATAGAAATTTTGACTAAGATACCTACTACAACTGAGGATGAACGGTTCTTATATATCTATTGAAACATTGAGGAAGCATAAATCCAACACCAACAAATTAATAATCATGAACAATACAACACCAACAAATATACATGTTATTGTACTTTTAGAATTAATTTGGCACTATGGCTGAAGATTATACAACTTGCAGGATTTTTATAGAAATTGGTCATCAATTCTTTGAAGACACAGGTAGGAAAGATACTTTAGAGTTTTTAAGTAGATTTTTATTCAATTCTATCTTAGTCATATTTGACATGTTTTGTAAAAGATGAATTATAGTAGCTCAAAGGTAGAGGTATTTTCAAAGGTCCCAATTTATGAATGGATTTTTTTATTACTAACAAACTCATTACAGCCTGTAAACTACTAAGGTTTACAAACCCTAACATCTTTGAGCCGTTACTAATTAGAGTCATTGAAATTGATTCATCGCACAGAGGAGAAAGAAACAGAGGTTGCATCCGATAGTGCACAGAATGGGTGTCGAGCAGTTGGTTCTCTGTATGAATGGATTCAGTTCTCAAGCAAAAACCAATAACACTTAGTTTTGTACTGAATGAGCTGACTGGTTTCACTATGTGAAAAAACGCTAAAAGAAAATATCCAAACAATAAATCTGAGTTTTAAAATTTTTTACTAATCAAATAAAATGATCATTACTTGTAAATTATTTATAGTAGCTTGCTGCCCTTGCTTTGCTACCTGACAACAGAGCCATGTTTCCAAATAGAGTTCATTTTTAACTAATCGTATTTTGAAAACTGTTCCATTTCTTTTGAGGGATTCAAACTAACGATTTCTAAATCACCTAATAAAACAAATCTTAACAACTGAATAATAAATCTCGTTTCATAAAGATAAACCGAAACCACTTAATTATTTAATTGCATATTTTACCACCTTGCTCAAATCAACAATACCTCCAGAATAAGAACACAATGGTCAGTCTTTTGTCATGAGTTGTATAGCCTGAGACTCCATACTACAAACACATCATTTTCCAGACATGCTCCATGAATTGTTTCGGCTTCAACTCAAAATCGATTTAGTAATCACAGACTGCTTTTGTTCGATTGAGTATTAGGTGCATATTCCTTCCATCAGATGGTTCCCAGAGCATTGTTCAATAAATAGTTATGTATTATATTGTTTTATATAAAAAAAGTAATAAATATACTACACAAACACTGACAATTTTTATATTATGCCGAAGAAATTCTTGCCGAGTTAAGTAGTCCTGACAGTGGAATTGAAAGGCTTCTGTATAGTGGTTATGACCCTCCTGCCTACTCAAACACCCATCATTTATCACTAAGTTTGTCTGCAAATAATCCTATTTACTAATTTCTATCCATACCTTGTCACCTGATTATTTTTCTTAAAACAACTAAACCATTTTGAATGTTTTCTAGGAAAATCCGGTAGACCTCCAAGGAAGAAAAATAAAAAAAATCATCATGGTTCCTTGGTAAGTTATTATTAGTCTATTGTTATCCTAACTTCTCGCTCCTAGAACTTTAATAACTTTCCTAACCAAACTAAAAACATCTGTCTATCCCGTATTAAGTGGTTTGATGTAGATTCATTCTGGGTTGGCCAGTCAACCCCCAAATTAGTTATTATTGCACATTTGTCCGTTTTATGACAAAGTGAGCCAAGTGGGTGGTGAGATAAATTTTACTTTTTATATTTAAGTGAGGGAAAAAAGTCTACGCAGTTTCCCTGCACATAGCACTTACTCTCAGCTTATAACTCCACTCTGATGCAATTATGTAAAGAGTGTTGAATATCGAAACATTACAGTATTCCACTGCAATCAGCAAATATCCTCAGACTTATTGTTTCTACTTTGTACTTACATTGTATCAACTTGTGTGTGATGTTTCACTTGATTGGAGTTTGTTCCGTGGCATAATGTGCTAATAAAGTAGTTATTAACAAATTATTTTTATCAAATTTTATAAAAGTTTTTAATAGTTAACATATTTTTCTAGGACCAGCCAGCCACAGGGCCAGTACCAAATTTGACCATGAGTACTTCTTCAGGCCAAATAGTCAACCGATCTCAACCTCCAACTCGGAAAAACTCAACTTCTGCTGTGATTCCTAACCAAACAAATGTAGAAACAAGTAAGTAGGTTAATATATTAGACAACGTGGAGTAAAAAGATTGTACATTACGAAGACATTGTTACGATTACTTACAAAATTTTAATTTTTTCTAAACAGTTTATCATACTTTAGTGGTATGAACAGAAATCATGTTTTCGTCACTAAAAATCATCCTAGAAATAAATTGTTTTTAAAATTTTAGTATTCAAGTTGTTTGTTTATTAATTATAATTTATTGAATATGTATTTGCATTGTTACTAAATGTCAGTGGGTTTTTAGTTATAACTCAGAGAGAAGGAGATATTTAAATATTGGAATACATATTAGAATTCCTCAAATGATATGAAATAGACCCACATTAAGTATTCGAATTCTGTAACCTCATTGTTTAAAAATACAGACCCTTTTCATTGGATTAGTTACTATGTCATAAGAGTCTGCAAGAGGCTGTCAGCCATATTGGTTTTAATCTCATAAGAACAACGTTCTTTTCGAAACGGACAAAAGATCACGTGTATCCAAACAAAACAAAGATGTTATATTTAAAGAGATTTTTTCAAACAAATTGCATTTGATCAAGAATGAAATAATGCGTTGGAATAGCTTTGCGAATTACTAATTAGTTTAATAGAAAAAAATATTTGGTTTGAAGTTTTTATTTTCATTTATTTTTGTAAACAAGGCGTATGTATTCAAAATCTCAAAACCAAACCCAATGTGTAATAAGATAACGTTTAAAATGACTTCTCATACACAACTTTAGGTCAATAAATAATGGAAAAAAATATGGATTCGCAAATAACATTCTTCTTATGGAATTAAAACCAACTTGGCCGATAGCCTCTGCAAACTCTTAAGTGACACATAACAAAACCCACCACACTTCGATGTTTTTATATGGGTCTTCTCTAACATTTTCACTATAATAATTTGTCTGATTTACTCTGATTAAATCAGGAATTCAAATCAAAACAGTTCAATTTTTAATCTCTTCTAATTACCACACATTGTTAGTTCATCTGGGCCTGGATGACCAAACAATGTGAGGTAGTTGTAGCCAGCCATTCTGGACCGGCACTCTAGAGGCGTGATGCTAAAATACATCTAGTTTGCTGATACCACATTCAAAGTTAACAGAATCCAGCTGACTGCTCCTCTCGTGGCATCTTAGTATCACATCTTCAAGGTCGTCCATCACCTCTGGTGGACAGGTCCAAAATGGCCACAACAACCATACACATACTAGGTTGGCTAGACCTTTGAACCTAGTATGTATTTTGTCATGGATGAGACATGTATACAATATGGAACATAATGCAAATGTATAATTTCATTATAAATTGGATATACATTTCACAACATTAAATTTATATTTTTTATCAGACAGTAATTATATATGTCTAATTTACTTTCCCAAAAGTAAGATGTAAAAATCATTTTTTTATAATAAAACACGCTTGTTTTTTATAATAGGCATATTTTTTAAGTTTGCTTTATTCTCGTGATGACTTAGTCAACAATTATACAAAAAACAATATAGTCTAAATGTCATTTTTTAGTGCAGAATGGAAGGGGTTAGTTAAGTAAACTACCAATTTTTCGATATTATTGAATTGAAAAAGTAATGGTTTTTTAATCTTGTGATTGGAGGAGTAGCCATATTTAAATCAAGTTTGATAGACAGTACAGTTGAAGATATTTCAATAAATAAATTCAGTATTGAATTGGTATTTGAAGCGGCAGCAGTCAAGATACAAATCCATAAGAATAAATGGCTCTGTGTATCAGCCTCCAAGTGCATCTTTAGATGAAGGACTGAGAATGCTGATGACCTAGTAGGTTTTTTACCAACTAACAACAATGCAATAGGTTTTATAGGTAGGGGTGTACGAGTAGCTTGAAATTCGAGTTTTTCGAGCTTTTAAAAAACTCGGAACTCGACTCGAGATTTTAAAAAACTTGAAAAAATCTAATCAAGTTTTGCCATATCTTTGAGGTAAAACGCTATAATCAAGACAAAAGTCCCATTTGTATAATAGATTATAAAGATGAGCATTTTATGTAGGCAACTGTATTTAAAATATGATCATAATATCGTGTTCGTAACCGGAGATGTTCTCGCGATGTATTCAGATTCGTTATTCACACACAAGTCTCGATCGTATGGCCATGGCGATTACGGCAAAAAGTATTACCGTTATTTATAAAGAAGACACATCCTCGTAAGCTGTTCCAAATAGCTGTCACTAGTTATTCATACAAAACGTCATAACTGACACAAAGAATCAGTTATTGAACCGTTTCAAAACTTCGTTACATAACTTTTACCAACATTTGAAATTAACAGTTGCATTTATTTCAGGTCCATCCTTTAAAAGTTCATGACTAAAACTATTCTAAGACTGATAATTTCAGACACATTTAATTAAATCACGTTCAATCTGTAACAGAATCTACGCATGGAACGTAAACTATTGAAATTGAAAAGCTACAATAATTTGAGATAGAATGCCAGGAACACTTCGTTCTGGCACCGTTACTAATAAAATAACGATTAATGTAGCTACTACCAGTACATCGCCGACTCGATGAGTCCCAATATAAAATTTACTGCTAGCCGTGGATTCGATTTGTTATCCATTTTGTTTTGAGTTTTTGTTGACGTTTACGCTAGAGATGGGAATTACAGTTACTTTTTCGATGACCTGTTACGTAATTCTATTATGTTCTGGTAACGTGTTATAATAATCTGTTATTTTTGTAACCTGTTACTCAACGACTCGAAGCCTTGTTATGGTTGGTCTATATAACGTTCCAAGTTACCAAAGGTTATGAAGTTGAAGTAATGCTGTATGTTACGTTCATAATGAGTTACGGTCATTGCGGCTTTGCTTGACATTACAGAGTTACCGCTCAAAGTTCGTTCTGTTATTGATAATTTAACTGTAACATGCAAGAGTCTTAAGTTTCTTTCGTAATTAGTGATGGGATTACCTGTTCTTTAAAGTGAACAGTGATAACCGTTCCTGCTCACTTGTAAGACTTGTGATTTCAAACAGTGATTCCGCTCTTTTCGCTCCAACCGAGATTTAAATGTCAATCACTTAGACCTACGGCCTACTACACCAATCGGGACGCTTCGAGGTTATGTATTTGAGATGATCCAAACTTAATTAATTATTAAGCGAACTAAATAAATAGTATTAGAGTGTGTTGCTTACTTCATTCGTGTCGTCATTTTTAAAAGTTAAGGGTTAAATACTTGACTCGAAAAAAACTCGAACTCGATATTATGTCTTAAAAACTCGACTCGAATCCTAAAATTGCTACTTGCACACCCCTAATTATAGGTGGCTTTAACATTGACTGCTTAAACAGGTCATTTGAGAAAGAAAGAGAAAACATCAAACTAAAAGAGGTACTTCTATCTTACAATATTCATTGAATGTCTTTGTCACCAAGGTTTACAAAGAATTCAGCCTCTTCAATTGACACTTTTTGCTCTTAAATGTCCCCGAAAAATACAAGCATAGAGATTGTGAACACTGGAATTTTTGATCATACAGATCACTACTTAAAATAAAAACTCCCTGAACACGTTAACTACCATGCCTAATATTTTAAAATTTTCCCCGGATGCCAAACTCAATAGCATGTGTACACTTGCTCCAATAGCTACCAATAGATATTATTATTGATAAAAAGCAAGAACTTATTAAATAAAGGGTAAATATTATGCAATTTATGCTATGGACGATCGGACCGACACGTTTAAATTTCGTCTCAGACTTCTATAAAAACATATGTGTCGGTCTGATCGGACAACGTCTTCAGTTGATCGCAAATATGGTTGTTTGTAAATATTGAGTCAGTGTTATCGCTGCTACAATGCACCCATTTGTTTTAATGTGCTTATCTGTATGTCTTCCTATCTTATCTTTGTTACTGTTTCCTGTCACTGTTGTCTCGACTACTGGATATTAGTTTGGGGAATTTAGTCCTTCGTTCGGTTTGTGATTTTCAGTAAAATTGAGGATTAATTGGGATCGTCCGAATAAGATAGATTACTAAAATTGAATATGAGCGAACGTTACACAAATACAAGTTTATTACAACATGACCATGTAATAATACAAATATATTGATTTTAAAATAATTGTGTGTACGTTTTTTGAACCATTACAATAAACTATTTGAGAATAGCAATAACATTCCATCTAAATTGAAATTATTTTACTATTTATTACCTTAAAATTAAGATAAAATATACATTTTCTATTTATTAAAAAGCGAAAATAAGTCCCAAAAATATGATGTAAAGGTTTACAGTTTAGTTGTTTCAAATAAAATAGCTAGTTAATCTTGATTTAAATTTTCATTATAAAACCGTCTCAGAAAATGGATGGGACTGGCGAAATCAGTGACATTTCCATTGAAATTCATGGACATATTCACAATGTTATAATTGAAATACAATTTTGTAAAATAGTCCTTTCTATAGCTTGGGATCTCGTAAGTCATCATAGTGATCGAATCTGCTAGAATTCAGCTTGATGTTCTAGAGCAGTATACAAAGCAATGCAGTGCCTGACGCGTTGGTCTACTCGGACCGACACAATACCGCTACAGGACAGACTACGTTGATCCAACCGTACCGACATGGCAGTTAACGTGTTAATGGTGAAGACAATACAAATATCTACTCACAGGAGCTTCAATAGCCAAAATTTACAACAGATTAAGGATCTTCTAGAAATCCAAAAATGGAACAGAGTAAGGGATACATCAAACATAGAAGAGGCCTCCTCCTTAGTTCATAAGTACTATTACTGCCACCATCGAATTAATCTGCCCTATAAAAAAGGCTCGAGTTCCAACTAACAACATGAAACAATTTGTTGATTCATGAGCTATGGCCTTAAAAAAGCGGTTCCAAGATGCCCCTGCAAAAGACAGGCCTCGTAGCCAATTTTAATAAGACACATGACCAACAATTAATGTCTCAGAAAAAATGCCAGTGCAAAATTAATATCTGGATCACCAAACAAAAGTAAAGCAGTTTGGAATAGTATTAATAGCGAAAGGGCTACAAAAAGCAGAGAGTGAATCTTGCAAAAACGTGCTATAAGGATATTAGCTGGACTGAAGCCAAGAGACTCATTCAGGCAATGGGGAATATTTACAGTCCCCTCCATCTACATAACTGAAGCAATCATGTATGCAGTAAAAGAGGATCTACCAAGATTTACCCACATTCACCAATATTGCACAATACACTCGGGCTTCAACCTACCTGTTCACCGACTTGCTCTATTTCAAAGAAAATCATTCTCTGCTGGAGCTAGGTTCTTTAACGCCCTACCAACAACTCTAAAGAAGAATCTGAAAGACTGGTTCATTGACAAAGCATTTTACACTATTGATGAATTTTTGTTTAGAAATTATGACAGACCGAAACTAAATTTTAAATATTTGACAGTACAAGTAAACGTCACACAACACAAATTTATTACAATATAAGCACAAAATGCACAAATATTATGGTGATCGATTTCGGTGACCACGCTCACCTTCCTCAGACCAGAGGGATTCACAAAAGAAATCCCTCTGGTCTGAGAAAGGTGAGCGTGGTTCACCGAAATCGATCACCATAATATTTGTGCATTTTGTACTTGTATTGTAATACATTTGTGCATTTTGTGCTTATATTGTAATAAATTTGTGCTGTGTGACATTTACTTGTACTGTATATATACCAACACGTATTATATGCTAATTAACAAACTATAAATATTTGATTGTTTTATATTGACCTGTTGCTTAGTTAATTAGATTTATCGTTTTTAATTTGTAATATTGATGTGCAAATAATGGAACACTTTTTCTATTTTTTTCACTTTCTGATTGGTTTACTGTTTTTCTTTCAGATAAAAAACCGCCGGTAGTGGCGAGCCATTCACTGCCAGCTCAGCCTCCCCGTCCAACCCCCGTGGCCACAGCAGCCCCCATCGTCACCAAGAGGCCATCAACCAACCAAGTAGTTACCCCTACGCAACCAGTCGAGACACCAGGTGATATTACCGCTAATCCTACTAATAGCTCGTTAAGAGATCGATTCTGTCAACATCCTGGGTTGCAGTTAAAAACCTACATTTTTATTTATTATATTTTATTTTTATTGAAATTTTATTTTATTGTAAAAATATATTTACAAGTAAATAAATAAAAACTTGTAAATAAATGTTTATTTATTTACAAGTTTTCAATTTAAAACTTGTAAAATATTCTTTAAAACCAGTTTTTCACTTTGTATAGCTTTAGGAATCTTGCTACGAGTCTAAAAATAGACTTAATTCCCAGAAGTAAGTCAAGTAATTAAAAATACCTAGACTTACTCAGTTGCTTTCAGTGATATTTTTTTATTGCTTAAACAGGCACAGTCAACACCCAGAGATAAAGTAAGAACTGATGTGACTGTCTTGACTGGCTGCACAGATTGTAATGGAAGTGAAATACAAGTAAATTAATTAGTGATACATTACTTTATTAGGTTAATATTCATTAACCCCCCTCATGCTCATTATCACGTGTAACTAAACAATGCTGATAATGAAAACTATGAATTTGTAACTAATTTTATCTATAAAAACAACAGAGTAATCTTCAATGTTTCGTTCACTTATTTTTATTGTAATCACTTTTCTGTAACAGAAATCAAATTGAAACTTAAAATTTTGAATATTAATTTAGTAATAATTTAGATGAATTGTAACTGAGGCTTAAGTGGTCATTGTAATAATTATAATCTAGATTTAAGTTGAGTGAAGGTTCATCTGGTTCTGTGAACAGTCCAGTTGACAAGTTTATAGCACTGAGCTAGATCTAAGTTACCACTCCTGATATCTGGGTTTCTTCTATCAGCTCATGTAAATAACAAATACTTCTCTTATTCTAAAACACAATTGTATATTTTTATACCAATGTATTTTTTTTTTCTTTTTTCAAATAAACCACATTGTCAAAGTATCTTATTAAGTACATCGAAGCCATTCTAAGTCTAGTAATTATATTTTGTTGTGTCAACAGGTGCAATATTAGAAGTTAAGAGCGAACCAGTTGTGGAGCCTGCCTTACCAGACCCAGTCCCTGTGCCAGCAGTCCCTCCTACCTTGCCACCTGAAGCCATGGAGGCAGTCAAGAGTGAGTCAAACGACACCGCCATGGTCACCCTACCATCAGTGTTTGACCCCTTACCAGAGAGCCCCAAAGAAGAAAAACCAATATTGCCTCAGCCCCAGCAAAATGATGGTATTACATTGAATATTCCATTATGTAACAACTCAATTTGCTTTGGAAATCATTAAAACTTAATGATCTTGAACTAAGAGTATCTTCTACAGTCAAAATTATAGATAATGCTTCTACAGTCACTGGTTTATTGATAGTGGTTTTCTATCTACTTAGAAAATGACCAAGGTAATTTGGCTTTAAAAGATTATTTCAACATAGAGTAAGAATGTAATCAAAATATTATTTGATTACATTCTTGTCTGCGAAAAAACTCTTGTCTGCGAAAAACTGTGCATTGTTTTTTAACCAGTTACAGTGTTTTCAGAATGAATGTCGTTATAAAATAGTTTAGTACGAATAAATCAGGATCCTTTTTGTACTTGATTCGACTTTTTGACAAGAAAACTCACCTGATTTTAACTGAATATTTGAGATGTAAAGAAATGCATGTATTTCTTGATTTAAATTAAATTTACAAATTAAGTGTAAAGTGAAATTAATTATATAATAAATTTGTATCCACAAGTTTGCATTGTTTCTTATAAATGTTTGTGTTAAAATAAAAAAAAACTGAAGGACCAATTCTTAAACAATGGAACAAGCTTTTTCTTAAAATCTGTTATATGGTTCTCTAATACAACTTGAAACATCTTATATATCAAATAGGCACTATACTAAATTGCTTCTTCTTTCAGGTATAGTTAATAATAATTCAATAACAAATTCAATATCAGCCGCAACACCGGTTGTCATCAATCCAGCAATGCCTGTCACTGATATGAATAAAAACTCCACATCATCGACTAACAATTTTGCAGCTGCCTTTAAACCAAAGGTAAGATTCATTGGTAGATTGTTAAACACATACTCCACGATTGTAAATATTTAAACTGTATGAATGTAGTTTTATATAGTCTTAATGAGTTCTGCTGGTTAATAGTCAAGTATTGTTATTTATAATTACTAGCTAGTATTTGCTCTACTCCTCAATTGTTAGCTAAAATTTTAAAATTGCTTTATTTGCTGATTTTATATTGTTACTATTTCTATTTATAATTGTGTTTTACATACCAAAATGAAGTTGTTTATGAATAATTTAAGCAAGCAATACACTAACGTGATTGATTAATTATTAGTGATTAGTTATTAGTAGGGGTGTGCGAGTAGTGATTTTTGAGTTTGAGTCGAGTCGAGTAGTTGGCATTTTTTTTCGAGTATCGAGTATTTTTGGAGCGAGTATTTACCAGAAGGATTTTCTGTTCACCCAAGACAACTGTAAAAGGCAGACACCATACTAAGCCTATGTTAAGTTTTGCCAGATTCGTAAATATATACTATCGTAAAAAAAACTCTGAAGGGAGCACAATATTGTATATCTTGAGCGCTTGTCTCCTTCCTGTCTCATGGATAATTTGTTTCCGGTGTAGATGAATCACAACTAGTGCCTGATAGTTTTTTAAGTTAAAATTATCCGATTGACTTAGTTTTTTGACATTTATAATCAGTAAAAAAAGTACTTCCCAGTAAAACACTAGAAAGATTTAAATTCCCACCAAAAAATAAATTTGTACCTTCCTAAATTATTTCCAATTGTGAGTCACCGGATGTAAAATTTAGAGGAGGCTGTAGTGATCTGGATGCGAGGTTGCCTATGTCAATTTTCATTAAAGTTTGGCCTGCAAACCTCAGAGGTAAAGTTAGACTGGCTGGACTATAGTGCTCCATAACTGCAGCCAAAACAGCTAGTAACTTGAGACACGATTTAACATTGGATGAGAAATCTGTGTGTGTGTGTGTGTGTATAAAATCAATTGTGTTATCCTTACCTGGTTCTATTGAAGATCAAAATCATTTTTCTCTGTATATTGTGAACATACAATATTTAACAGAAAATACTACTGATGTTGCCAAAAATGGTTTATTGATGCTTCACAGAATCAAGATTGCATTAGACTACAAATGTCATAAAATGTGTGGATGTGAATATACTTTTAAATAAAATCCAAAACAACTAAAAAGAGTGCACAAATGTAAGATTTTCTTTGTGCATTGGCTTTTATTGGAAATATAAAATCTCAAAATCAACAACAACTTTTTAACTATAAGATTAAAATATTTGTTATATCTATATTAGTTCTTCAAATTTTGATATCTTCTAGCCGGAGCCAAATCTAAAAAATGCTAGTTCATGGTCGTCACTTGCACAGTCACCTACCACCAATGCTGCCGCTACCACTCCAACAACGGCAGGGGTTGGTTTAAAGGCAGTAGCCGATCAATTCCAAGCATTTAAAAAACAAGCCAAGGAGAAAATTCAAAAGGTAAAATTCATAACTACAATTCATAAAAACTAAATATTCATAACTTAAAAGTTAATAAACTTTGTAATAATTGGTTTTAATCTCTATAACTTGGCTAAAATATTTAGAGCTTTAAACTTGACTAGGCGTAGTTCATCCTGGAATCATGTCCTGTATGCTTTATGTTGCCTATTGACCCTCTCAGGTTCTCAGCACGCTTGACGTTAGATGAGAAGTTCTCATAAAAATTGCAAAGTGCAAGTACAATGGCTTAAACTTGAACATAACTAATTATCAAGTCTTTTAGTTATGATATTTAAACTATTTGTATTCGTTTACCTTGATTGTTTGTTGTGGATTGTTCAGAATTCAATTATTTTTATAAATTAACAAAACATTTCAACAGGTATGAATAACTCCTTCTCAAGTGTTACTATCTTAATTAATTAGGTTTGAACAAAAAGTCAACAACAAAGATCTAGTGTTTATTCAAATATATATTTAAGGTAGTAACAACCATGGATGACAGGAGTTTTTATAGTTATAAACCTTGTTAAAATGTTTTGTTTTAATTTTTTAAACATTCAAAGGATTGGAAATCTCCAATAAATTATCAATCAGCAGAAAATGTTTTTTTTTCTTTACTAATCAACCTCCGTGTTCATTAGCAAAGAGCTCTCATAGAGCAACAAGAAATGAGAAGACATCAAAAAGAGCAAGCTGAGAGAGAAAGATTAAGGCTTGAGAATGAAAGGCGTAGAGAAAAAGAAGAAGAGGAGGCTCTTGAAAAAGCAAGGTAAGCACTTTCTCCTGTCACGAGCATCTTAGCATCTTGAGTTATAATAGCATTATATGTTTTTAACATTTATAGTGAGAGTCAAAGGCTGCATAATAATAGTATATACATAATAATATAATAGTAAATAATAATAATAAGTAAATAAAATTTGCTCAGCTACACTCATTCAAAATCCATACACACCATATCTTGACGATCATCGTCTTAAGAATAAATCAAATTAAAAATGTATAGTCATAAATTCTTTATTTGGTCTTAACCATAAAAATGGTGGTGTTTTTTATCGTAAAATATTTAGTTGGGTGGCAGGGCCAAAAAATAAAATTTTCCATATCAGAGTAAAAAAGAACAAATAGTTGAAAATGAGGATTTTAACAGGTAATGAGTCAGTAATGTGTAATTGATAAAATTATATCGATTTTTTTAAACACTGACGAGCGCTTTCTATTTATGACATAGTTTTTTCACTATACTCATTTTCCAATAAACTAAAATTGTCAGTATTCACTGTTTCTATCATGGCATGTCTTGGCTTCTGAGGTCATAATCTACTAACAAAATAATTTAAGTCCCAAAAAGAATAATCTGACAAAATTAACAACAGTTATGTCTAAAGTAAATCACAATCATCAATAGCAAAAAAATTTTTAAATTAAACTTTTTTGTATGAATTCAGTAAGATCAAATTAACTCACCTTAGAAGACAAGTTCACTAACACCAGAGTAGTAGTAACATTCACAATAGGAACACATAATCGCAAGAGTTTTCAGTGCCGCTGGCACTTTCTTCAGGTGAGTAGAAAGAGACTGACATGGCTTCCACTGTTTCTGGGTAGGTGGCTGTGGTGGGGGTTGCTTGGGATTGTACATCCATAGAGCAACACTCAGGTATTGATGCAGTTTTTTTTTTCCGTTGGTATATATATATATATATATATATATATATATATATATGAAGTTTGCTGATGAGGAAGGGGTTGAGGGGAAGTGGTCTATCTTATGTTCAGATAAGGTGGGTCACAGGATTTTGTTATCCATTGGTGTGCTAATTCCATCCTTCGGAGTTGGGAACTATTGGAAAGGATCTGATTACTATAGTGGTGTAACGCTGATCAAAATTTTGTTTATGGAGAAGAGTATGTGCAGAGACAGGTTTTTCAGGATTTTAGAATTTGCAATCATGTCTATGGGCATTCATGCGTTTTCAAAGGGTTTCACTGGTAAGGCCGATATATTGGGCAGGACACTGGAGTTTATAAATTAAATTGGTGGAATCACAGGAGTGGTTTCCAGGTATCTTGTAGCATAACCTTCCAGAGGTGACATTGATTTTAAAACACAAAAGGTGACACACGGAGTTTTTCTCCAGGTTATGAAATTAATTTAAAACACATATAGTTTTTTTAAATTACGGATATTTATTGATTATAATATGATCAATTTATACTACTACACTTGTATACATTAGATTTTAATTGTAAAATATTGTTTTACTTTTTAAAAAATAATTAAAAAATATAGAAATTGATTATGCATACATGTGATTGATAATTAATATAAAAGTTGTTGAAAGCCAAAAATATATAAATTAACTCATGTTTGATACACAATTGCTAAATACTAAAGAAATTAAACATTTTTACAAGTATAAATCACTTATATAAAATTATAAAATACGCAAAATACGGGTACATAGTGGATCAAGTTTTAGTTTTGAACAAATTTATAATACTTTTATACTAACAAATAATAATAATAAAAAACTAAATATATACAAGTTGGAATATACAGTATGTATTATAAAAGCATACTTTAGGACTATAAAAGCATACTTTTTATAGTCCTGCTTTTTCAGAGTCCTACTCATTGTCGCTCACATCGTTATTTTCTTGTGTGCAATTGGTGCAGTGAACTGGAGCTGAATGTTCTTTGCAAATAAAGAATTTGCAAGTAGCACATCTTGTCTTAGAAGCACGATTTTTTCTCCAATCACAAGCGTAGCACCTCCCTGAAGTTACCTCCTCAGCTGGGGGTTGCCGTGCTTGAGCTGGAACATCAAGAATATCTCGAAGACGTTTCTTTACCCATGATGGTGTGCTTTTTACATCAATTCTTGAAGTCATTTGTTCTTTGCATAAATCCTTTGCTAGTTCCTGCAAGAAATGTCTTCTCTTCATATTCGGTGCATTGGTATTTTCTTTTAAAATTATGTAACTGTTCAAGCATGATATATTTAAAAGGGAATAAAAAACTGTCATTGACCATCTGTTTGTAGTTCTTGCAACAGAGTAGTGTTCTTTGAATTTGTCAACGGTATCAACACCTCCCTTACTTGAATTGTAAAATAAAATGATTTCAGGTTTCCCATATGTTGGCGAATCAACATTGTTGTCAATTGCATCGTCACTATGCATAGAAGACAGAAGTACAACTTGTTTGTTTTTTTTTGCCTTGTAGGAAACTAATGTGAATGATTCTTTGAATCCAAACTGTGAAGCTCCAACAGGTACTTTTTTCAAGTCAATGAAGTTTGGAGGAATCTCCTTTTTGATTTTTCTTAGGGTTCCAACAAGTGTGAGTCGGTGGTTGTGTAAAAGGTCAGAGCATAATGGGACAGAACAAAACCAATTATCAACCGTCACATTTCTCCCTGTCCCAGAAATTGGTTGAATCAATCGATTGACAACACTTTGACCTGAGTTGTCAATTTTAAATGGACCATCTGGTTGACTTCCAGCGTAAATCTCCAAATTACTGGTGTAAAATGATTTAGCACAGCACATTGCAAATATCTTTACACCATATCTGGCAGGTTTAGACTTGATATATTGTCTAAACCCACAGCGACCCCGAAAAGCCTCTAACATTTCGTCCACGGTTACAAAGGGACTGACATTGTAATGTTTTTGGCAGTTTTCCACAAACTCCTCAAAGATATCCCTTATAGGCGCCAGTCTGTCTATGAGCTTTCTGTCTTCTCTCGTATGAATATTATCGAATCTCAATGCTCTGAGTAAAAATTTAAATCTGTATAAGGGCATGACTAGAGGGAAAAACTCAATACCTAAGCTGTCTCTTGACCAAACATCTTCTAGATTTAAATGTGACATTTTCATCACACCAAGCATATATAACAACCCTATGACAGCCCTTATTTCAACAGAGTTTGTAGGCTTACAATGTCTGTCTATATTATAATTATCCTTGATTGTATCAATGTAGATATTGGTATTAAAAGTAATTTCCTCAATCATATTGTCAGTAAAAAATAATTTCCATACCTCTAATGGTGATTTGCAATCCCTTGCTTCTCCTGCAACATAACTGGTTCGAACTCTCACAACATTCCTTGCTCTAGAACGTCCCTGGTTGGATGGTGGTTCTAAATCCCATAGCATTTTCCCATCTTTACTCAGGTAACATTGTTGTCCATTTCTTCTTTTAACAATATTGTTTCCTTGAATTCGTAGAGCTAAGGGAATTTCCTGAATGTCATCAGAGTCACCATAATCCTCAGTTTCAATCTGAATTACATTTTCAGTTAGTTGCTCATCTGCAAAGTCATCTTCTTCTGTTCTTGGGATATCTTCCTGGAGAATTCCAAAGCCATCATCATCATCATCACTAGCTATATTATCTTCATGTCGATGTTCATCTACAAAAAGCCTTCGTACACAATCACCAGTTCTAATCCCGAATCTCGCTTCCTCTTCTAGAACAGTGTCAAACAGTACATTGATCCGTCTTTCTTCTTCTGAATCCATTTTCACATCAAAATACTACTATTTACACTAATAAAACTACTATATATACAAAACACTATTACAATTAACATTAGAAAAATCAAAACACAGATAGTGACACACGGAGTTACTCTCCGGGTTATTGGTCTCGTCAGCGGTGACACACGGTGTAGTACACCGTGCCGTTACGGGATCGTTTGGTAGACTAACACAATGACACTGGGAAACAAAGTGGGGGCTGGAAAGGATTCTCGGAAAGAGGCTCGTGAAGTACACGAGGTTTGGCGCCGCAAAACGCACTAGAACTGACATAATTTTACAAATTTCATAGTGCCCGGAGAAAAACTCCGTGATGTCACCTCTGGAAGGTTAAGAAGGTAGTGGAGCTGGTAAAAGATGTGGCTGGGAGATGAATAGTGCAGGTTTTGCAAGACTTCTTGTACAAGGATTAGAACCGGGTGGTTGCTGGTCTTTAGAACAGGTCAGGATGTTGGGATCAGGTAACTTAGGATGGACCAGGATTTGGCAGAGGTTTTTGTTTTGTCTGAAAGCACAGTAGGAGGTTTTTCAAGGAGATCTTTGGTGTGGGGGGAAGCTTTTAAGATGTTGAAGCCATCTTTCAGGATTTGGTTGGGTTTCTGTAGGCCATGGTGGTAATTAGTGACAAGGGTTAAGCATTGGGAACTACTTCTGGTCTAGGGTTGGTTTTGGGACTGGGCTAAACAGATTTGGTTTTTAATAAGGTTGGTAGGGTAACCTCTCTTTTGGAATGCACTGACAAGTTGGTTATTGTATTTATTTAAGTTTCTGGGAGAGGAAATGATACGTTTGGCACGGGTGGCTAGGCTATAGGATAGGGAGCGTTTAGTGTTGTTGGAGTGACAGCTGGTATAGTGAAGGTATTGTTATTTATTGGTAGGTTTGATGTGAATATCAGTTTGAAGGACACCGTCCTCTAACCGAATTTCAACATCAAGGAAGACTATGCGTTCAGGAAAGGATTGCCATGTGAAATTCAGGGATGAAAGGTTTGTAGGCTTTGAAGAAAGGTTTCAAGTTTGGTTTCAGAGTCAGTCCAGATCATGAAAATATCATCGAAAACAGAGCCAGCAGAAGGGTTGGACAGGTTGTTTTGAAGGAAAGTCTTCTCCAATTTTCCCATGAACAGGTTGGCATAGGAAGGGGCCATGCGGGTACCCTTGATCTGGAGGTAGTTGATGCCAGAACTTTGGAATTGGTTTTTTCCAAGAATGAATTGTCAGTTTAACTAGGAAGGAAGTGCTAGGTTTGGTGTTTGGAGGGCGTGTATTGAGGAAATACTCAATAGCAGCTAAGCCATGAGCGTGGTGGGGTATATTGGTGTAAAGTGAAGTGGCATCAATGGTAACTAGTTTGGTGTTAAGGTGTAGAGGTTGGGGAAGATTGGAAAGGAGACTAAGAAAATGATTGGTATCCTGGATGTGGGAAGGAAGTTGCCGTACAAGAGGTTGGAGTTTGTCATCAACAAAGGCAGAGATACGTTCGGTACAGAATTATAGCTGGCCACAATACGCCTACCAGAGGGATGATGCCTTTGTGGATTTTGGGTAGGATATAAAACTGGGGTGGAATAGGCTTTTCATTGATAAGCAGGATTTGGCTGACGGTGGTTAGGTATTGGTGTTAAGCATGATGAAGGAGGAGATTTTAAGTTCTTGGTTGTGTTTTTCGGTTGGGTCGAAGTCAAGTTTTTTGTAGGTGGAGGAATTAGACAACTGGAGGTTAACTTCATTGATATAATCGGATTTGTTAAGAATAACAGTGGTGGAACCTTTATCGGCAGGAAGGATCATTATGTTGTCCTTACTTTCACTCCTGAAGTTGAAGATGTTTTTGAGAACAACACCATCAATCCTAATCCTACGAACCTGCCTAGTGCGCTTCAAATCTCCTTCCAGCTTTGACCCACCACCATAACCTGACAACATAATCTTTCCTGCCGATAAAGGTTCCACCACTGTTATTCTTGACAAATCCGATTATATCAATGAAATTAACCTCCAGTTGTCTGATTTCTCCACCTACAAAAAACTTGACTTCGACCCAACCGATAAACACAACCAAGAACTGAAAAATCTCCATCATGCTAAACACCAATACCTAACCACCGTCAGCCAAATCCTGCTTATCAATGAAAAGCCTATTCCGCCCCAGTTTTATATCCTACCCAAAATCTACAAAGGCACCATCCCTCCCCCTGGTAGGCCTATTGTGGCTAGTTATAATTCTGTTACTGAAGTATCTCTGCCTTTGTTGATGACAAACTCCAACCTCTTGTACGACAACTTCCTTCCCACGGCCAGGATACCAATCATTTACTTAGTCTCCTTTCCAATCTTCTCAACCTCTCACCTTAACACCAAAGTGATTACCATTGATTCCACATCCCTGTACACCAATATACCCCACGCTCATGGCTTAGCTGCTATTGAGTATTTCCTCAATACACGCCCTCCAAACACCAAACCTAGCACTTCCTTCCTAGTTAAACTGACAATTCATTCTTGGAAAAAATCAATTCCAAAGTTCTGGCATCAACTAACTCCAGATCAAGGGTACCCGCATGGCCCCTTCCTATGCCAACCTGTTCATGGGGAAATTGGAGAAGACTTTCCTTCAAAAACAACCCATCCAACCCCTCTGCTGCTCTGTTTTCGATGATATTTTCAAGATCTGGACTGACTCTGAAACCAAACTTGAAACCTTTCTTCAAAGCCTACAAACCTTTCATCCCTGAATTTCACATGGCAATCCTTTTCTGAACGCATAGTCTTCCTTGATGTTGAAATTCAGTTAGAGGACGGTGTCCTTCAAACTGATATTCACATCAAACCTACCAATAAATAACAATACCTTCACTATACCAGCTGTCACCCCAACAACACTAAACGCTCCCTATCCTATAGCCTAGCCACCCGTGCCAAACGCGTCATTTCCCCTTCCAGAAACTTAAATAAATACAATAACCAACTTGTCAGTGCATTCCAAAAGAGAGGTTACCCTACCAACCTTATTAAAAACCAAATCTGTTTAGCCCAGTCCCAAAACCAACCCTAGACCAGAAGTAGTTCCCAATGCTTACCCCTTGTCACTAATTACCACCATGGCCTACAGAAACCCAACCAAATCCTGAAAGATGGCTTCAACATCTTAAAAGCTTCCCCCCACATCAAAGATCTCCTTGAAAAACCTCCTACTGTGCTTTCAGACAAAACAAAAACCTCCGCCAAATCCTGGTCCATCCTAAGTTACCTGATCCCAACATCCTGACCTGTTCTAAAGACCAGGAACCACCCGGTTCTAATCCTTGTAACAAGAAGTCTTGCAAAACCTGCCCTATTCATCTCCCAGCCACATCTTTTACCATCTCCACTACCTTCTTAAGCTACAAGATACCTGGAAACCACTCCTGTGATTCCACCAATTTAATTTATAAACTCCAGTGTCCTGCCCAATATATCGGCCTTACCAGTGAAACCCTTTGAAAAGGCATGAATGCCCATAGACATGATTACATAGTCTAAAATCCTGAAAAACCTGTCTTTGCCCATACTCTTCTCCATAACCAAAATTTTGATCAGTATTACACCATTAAAGTAATCAGATCCCTTCCTTCCCATGCCAATAGTTCCCAACTCCGAAGGATGGAATTAGCACACCAATGGATAACAAAATCCCGTGACCCAGCTAATCTGAACATAAGATAGACCACCTCCCCTCAACCCCTTCCTCATCAGCAAACTTCATCACCAACGGAAAAAAACTGCATCAATACCTGAGTGTTGCTCTATGGATGTACAACCCCCACCACTGCCACCTACCCAGTAATAGTGGAAGCCATGTCAGTCTCTCTCTCACACACACACACATACACTCACACATACACACACACGCACACACGCACACACACGCACGCACACACGCACGCACGCACACACACACACACACACACACACACACACACACACACACACACACACACACACACACACACACACACACACACACACACACTCTCTCTCTCTCTCTCTCTCTCTCTCTCTCTCTCTCTCTCTCTCTCTCTCTCTCTCTCTCCCCCAAAATATACATCATTTCAATGATATTGTAAATAAAATGGATACCTTTTGGGGAGGGGAATATTACACCGGGGGTCTAGGGGTTATCGAGTTCCCTCCCCCAATGTCATCACACAATTTGCAATTTCACTTAACGATGATCATTTCGATATTTTCACTTATAAATATCCTAGTGTTTTTTCTTTTTTCTCTAACTTAAGGCATAGGGACAGTTATTATCTTTTTCTCTAGGTCCTGTGAAATTAATAGACCTTTAGAATTTTTTTTATGTGTCAAACCACAGTTTGACACTTAAGCTAATATAGATTCTTCTATTCATTATTATTACTAATTATTTTCATTCATTGTTCATTACTCGTTAATATATGGGCGAATGAGTGTGATGAACAAGTGTTGTCATTGTTTATAACTAAGGTCAATTGTTAGAAGAAAGAACTATTTATTAATAGCTTAGTAGCAAGGGCAACTAAGGGATCTACATCTTTACATGGAATCCAAACCACGTTGTGTTGGTCTGATTTTCAGCTAACTGACAAATCTGACACTCAGTTCTCTTCCCTACACAACTTCTGAACCCTGACTACCATCCAACATGGACATCCCAGACTTTTCTAGTAGTGTCCACGTCGATGGCAACTATTGAGCGGAAACTGTTTCGGTATTAAGAGGACTGAGCATTGAATTTATCGCCTACAATCTCCTCAACGCTTTTTCCACAATTAGCTGGGTTATTGTCTGAGTTTACTTTCATTAGTGGTTTATAATTAGGTTGTATTCCTGTCTCCAAGTCTCAAATAACAAGAGACTTTTATCCCAATTAAAAAAATTTTTGATGATAATATCTTTGCAAAGTTACGATCTGGAGTTTTAATAATTTTACAGTCACATGTTGCTTAGTTCTTTGTGATAAGCAATTCTGCAGTTTAACACACTTGAATGCTTACAAACAAAACATTCAAACAATATGATCTTATTCAATATGTAGTATTATTGTTTATGTTAGATGACAAAACAAAATAATTTCTAATATTCAAAAGTCAATAGTAGCAGATCAGTATTTATTTATACTCATGTTTATCATTTTAAAAATCATTTACAGGAAAGCAGCTGCAGAACAGACAAGGGTCGAAGAAGTAAAAGTAGCATCACAGGAAGACAGCTGTAGCCCAAGTCAAGTGGAAAAATCGGCTGCTGAGAGGGAAAGGCAGCGGTTACGAGAGCAGGAACGAAGACGAAGAGAAGCTGTAAGTGCTGATTAATTTTAATTAAAAACATCTTGTTTTGAATATAAATGATGAATTATTATTTTGAAAACTACCATAATGTGTGAGTGGTAAATATATTGTCTATTGAAGGTTAGAAGTATTAAATTTTTAAATAGCATAAGCTATAATAATTGTTGTGAGATTATTTTAAAAAAGAATTCTCCTTCTGAAAGTCTCACAAATATTGAATCCTCCAACTCTTTCTACAAAAGAAATTAGGCATGGGGATTAATCTAAGCATTAATGTAATAGGAGGGATAGGGCATCACCAAACTTAACTGAGGAGGCAAGTTCACTAACACAATACACAAGGAGACATAAAAACACAACACAAAATAACATTTTTAGTGGCATTGGCACTAATTCAAGTGAAGGGAGAGACTGACTTAGTTTTTTAACTGTCCCTGGTTCATGCAGTTTATATGTAAAACAATTTTCTAACAGTTGTAGAGTAGGCAGAATTGGTATTTTTTTGTCTATCTCAATTTGAGATAAGGAGGGTCAGGATTTTGTTATCCATTGGTTTGCTAATTCCACTCTTCTAAGTTAGGAACCAATACATGGATTGGAAGAGATATATATTCTATTGGTGTAACACTGATCAAAGTTTTGTTTATAATGAAGAGTATGGATAGAGACAGTTTTTTCAAGATTTTGAACCGGATAGAGACAGTTTTTTCAAGATTTTGAACCTTACATTCATGTCTATGGTGATTCGTGCATTTACATATGGTTTCACTTGTAAGACCAATATAGTGAGCAGGATAGTGATGGCATTGAAGTTCATAAATTGAGTTGGTGGAGTCACGTGTTGTTTCCATATATCTTGTTGTGTCTAGATGGTAAATGATGACGTGGTTGGAAGTGGAAACAGGTTTTGCTAGATGATTTGTTGCAAGGAATACAACCGGGTATCTGCTTGTGTTATTGGAGCAGATTATTTTTGTTAAGACCAGGTAACTTAAGATGAACCAGGATTAGCAGCGGGTTTTGGCTTGTCTGAAAATCACAATAGCAGGTGTTTTTAAGCTATGAGGGGATGTTTTTAAAATGTGAAATCAGTCTTTCTGGATTGATTGAGATTTTGTAGGCTGTGCTGGTAGTTCGTGAAAGAGGTAAGCATTGAAATCTATTTTTGGTTTGAGATTAGTTTGAGATGTCAACCTTATACAAAAACAAGTACAAACAAATTTGTTTTTGTATAAGGTTGACATAGTAATCTCTCTTTTGGAAGGCACTGCCAGGTGAAAATCACAGATAAAGTGTGGGTTATGAAGAAAGGTTTTAAGATTGGTTTCGGAGTCAGTTTAGATTATAAAATAACTATCAGTGAAGTGGAACCAGCAGAGGTATTGGATAGGTTGATTTTGAAGAAATGAATTCTACAGATATCTCAAAAAGGGTTGTTTTAAAGTGGTTACGTGGGTACCCAGAGCACTTACCTTGATCTGAAGATACCAGCACTTGAGTAGAATGTTAGATTTGGTGTGGAAGCAGCTAGGCCATAAGCATAAGGCGTCGCCTACCTTCAGATTGAGGGTACTGCTTTGGATATCCACATAATCTCTTCAAACTAACCTTGATACCTTTCTTCATAAACAACGGTCACCTGACAGTACCTTACAACGTTATAAAAACCAAATCTGTTCCAAAACTAATCTTAAACCAAAATTAGATCCCTATGTTTTACCCATTTTCAGCAACTACCACCACGGCGTACAAAAACTCAATCAATCCTGAAAGACTGCTTCAAAACATTTTAAAAACTTCCCCTAATACCTAAGATCTAGAAAACCCTGCTACTGTGACTTTCAGACAAACCAAAATCCCCTGCCAATCGTAGTTCATCCTAAGTTACCTGGTCCTAACAAATATGATCTGCTCCATTAAGGAGCAGATACCTTGTTGTAATTCACACAACTAAACATCTTGTGAAATCTGTTTCATCTTTCAACCACGTCATCATTTACCACCTATACCTAACCTACAAGATCTGGACAACACAACACATTGACTTCAACTCAATTAATCAACTTCAACACAAACACTGTCCTGCTTACTATTGGTTTTTACCAGTAAAACTCTTTTAATGCATGAATGGCCATAGAAATGATTGTAAAGTTCAAAATCCTGAAAAACCTGTCTCTGCCCATGCCGTTCACCATAGCCAAAATGTTGGATCAATGTGACACCACTAAAGTAATAATATCCCTTCCATCCCATGTATTAGTTCCCAACTTAGAAGAATGGACTAGCACACCAACGGATAACAAAATATTGTGATCCGCGACCAGCTACTATTCAACTCCCAGTCATATCATTTATTACCACAAGTGACAACCAAATTAATTTGCCAATGCCCCACTTACCCATAAAGCCTTCCTTAAACACATGAATGTACATAGACTTAAACGCAAGGTTCAAAATCCTGAAAACCCTGTTTTTACCCCTCGCCCTTTTCCATTGCTAAAGTTTGATCAATGTTACACCAGACTCCTTGGACCGTCCCATGTCATTAGTCCCAACTCGAATGGATTTAACCTACCGATGGATATGATTTCATGGCTGTCACATCTCTCAACCATTAGAAACCTTTCTTATATAAAAATTGTGCTATAAATTTGTTTTTTCTGGACACACTCCCCTTACTGCTCCGCACATGAAGATACTGACAGTGGCACTGAAAATGTTTGTACTGTGTTGTGTCCTAGGTTTTCTTATGTTTGTGTTAGTGGTCTTGACTTGCCATGTATGTTTGCTAGTGCCCTATTTCTTCTATTGTATTAATGGTAAATTTAATAAAATTACATTTTTTGAGTTACCTATTTTATATACAGGCTAGATTAAAGGGCACTAGGCCAGGAATTAGCATATTGGAAAGATAGGACATTAGCAAACTTACCTTAAAAGACAACACCACTGGCATTTTCTTCAGGTGAGTATAGAGAGAGAGAGAGAGAGAGAGACTGAAATGGCTTCCACTATTGCTGGGTAGGTGGTTGGGGTGGGGGTTGTACATCCATAGAGCAACACTCAGGTATAGATGCAGTATTTCAGTTAGTATATATATGAAGTTTGCTGATGGGGAAGGGGTTGAAGGGAAGTGGTCTATCTTATGTTCAGATTAGGTGGGTCACGGGATTTTGAATCCCACGGGATTTTGAATCCCATGACCCACCTAATCTGAACATAAGATAGACCACTTCCCCATCAGCAAACTTCATATATATATATACGAGGCGTGTTTTTAAAGTAAGTACCGTTTTGGAATCCCGCCGCTGTAGCACTGCGGTCGGCGTTCAGCGCATGCGTGCTGGGTACTACTATCTATTAGCGAGCCACAGCCGCCGTCACGGATACAATCAACTGTATTTAAGGTCACTTATGACTGTTTAAAATTCCTCCTCCGTGTACATTTTCTTAACGCTAAGGGTGTGGAAGCAGTTGATACTCATCGTGAGTCTGTCACAGTGACAATAAATTTGGTTTTACAAATCATAACCATCACGATTCAAATGGTCTAGGAATGTGAGAGAACTGGTTAAACATTTTTTGTGTGATTCTCATCAAACGTTTGTTTTTGTGATTCTCCGTCAGCACTTTGGGAACCTACTGTAAGCATAACGTTCTGTACTTCAAACAGTCTGTCACAATGTCAATAATCGCACTTCTTGACACTTGAAGACACACTACATAATGATGCATTTGTAAAGCATCTGTTTTCTCTGAATTTTTTCATCAACCTTTTGCAACAAGCCACATCAGTAATGAGTGAAAGTTTCCGACTTCGTTCATCATCATACACATTCGCACAACCTTAAAAGCTCTCACTCATTTCCATACCATCCCATCACTCATTCTGTTTTATCAATAAACTTCACAGATCTCTCGATGAATGTCAGCTGCTTTCATGCCTTTATCGTTTGCAAAAACTTATCACAACATGTATTTTACAGTTGGCGGCATTTTTAATCAGAGAAGGAATTTTAAACAGTCATAAGCGACCTTAAATACAGTCAAATGGGTCCGTAACGGCGGCTGTGGCTTGCCAAAAGAAAGTAGTATCTAGCGCTACAGAGGCGGGATTCCAAAACGGTACTTACTTTAAAAACACGCCTCGTACTAACTGAAATACTGCATCTATACCTGAGTGTTGCTCTATGGATGTACAACCCCCACCACTGCCACCTGCCCAACAATAGTGGAAGCCATTTCAGTCTCTCTCTCTCTCTCACACTCTCTCTCACTCTCACTCACTCACTCGCTCGCTCACTCACTCACTCACCCTCTTCACTCTCTCACTCTCTAACTCTCTCACTCACATAGTGCATTCTAAAATTGAATCTAGTAAATACTGCATCAGTCAAATGAGTTTCCCACTTTTGTTGCAATATTGCTGTGATAAGTTATTTATTGAAAAAAAAATCAAAAATGATTTTTGTACATTTCTGTTTCATCCTCTGGTGCTACAATGGTTTTCCCAAAGCACTTATGTTGTTTGTTTCTATAAACAATTTGAGTCTGTGTCGTTATTTTTATCTATGCTCCATTGTACTCATTCAATATACGAGGTACGTCCAGAAAGTAAGTTCCGTTTGGTAATAAAAATAATTTGTCTATAGATACAGAAAACATATTTATTGCACTAAAATCTACAACTCTTAAACTACTTTTCTACATAACTGCCGAAATTTTGCAGGCATTTGTCATAGCGTGGCACAAGTTTTTCTATGCCTTCTTCATAGAAGGTTGCCGCCTGTGTCTTCAACCATTTGGAAACATTTTCTTTCAGCTCTTCGTCATCGTTGAAATGTTGACCGCCAAGGAAAGACTTCAGATGTAAGAACAGATGAAAATCGCTAGGAGCGAGGTCAGGGCTGTACGGAGGATGGTCAAACACGTCCCAGCCAAATCCCTGTATGAGGTTTTTCGTCACATTTGCAGTGTGTGGTCGTGCATTGTCGTGAAGAAAAACAACACCTTTGGACAGAAATCCTCGGCGCTTATTCTGTATTGCGCGACGCAATTTCCTCAGTGTCTCGCAGTAAACTTCTGCATTGATTGTTTGACCTCGCGGTAAGAACTCAATTAGTAAGATGCCTTTCCTGTCCCAAAACACTGTGCACATGATTTTTCGAGGTGTCAAGATTTGTTTCGGCTTAACCTTTGCTGGAGATGAAGTGTGCCTCCATTCCATTGATTGCTGCTTAGTTTCTGGGGTGTCATAAGAAACCCAAGTTTCATCTCCTGTGACTATCTGTGACAGAAAATCTTCACCGCCTTCATCATAACGGTTCAAAAACTGAAGTGCACTACCCATCCGTTGTGTTTTGTGTTGCTCAGTAAGAATTTTCGGTACCCAACGTGAGCAAAGTTTTCGAAATTTCAGTTTTTCGGTAACAATTTCATGAATTAATGATCGTGAGATTTGGGGGAATTCCATAGCGAGAGCACTCATTGTAAACTTACGGTTTTCCTTGATCTTTTCATCAATCGTGTGAACCAGTTCTTCTGTAATCAAAGATGGACGCCCACTTCGTTCTTCATCATGCACTTCATTACGTCCTTCATTAAACTGTCGGATCCATCTTCTCACCATTGAATCACTCATTGCATTTTGTCCGTAAACCTCGCAAATTTGCCGATAAATGTCAATCGGTTTCACTTTCTTAGCATTCAGAAAACGAATCACAGATCTGATTTCACAAGCGGCAGGATTTTCGATCAACACCGACATTTTAAACAAGCACAACAAAGCGTACAAGACTGACAGCGATCTCAAAATGGCACACGTTTCTTCTCCTTGATACAGAGCGTCTGCCGCGCATGCGCAGAACTGCGATCGCAGCGCTGCAGCGGATATAAATGGAAACGGAACTTACTTTCCGGACGTACCTCGTATAATCTTTATTTTATTGCTCGTTATTTTTTTCTGTTCCAAATAAATAATGTTTGTTGGGTTTCCAGATGGCAAGCCAGATTGACATGAACATGCAAAGTGACTTGATGGCTGCTTTTGAAGAATCTTTGTAAAAAAGAAGTGGTGTGGTTTTTGTATTTAGATTCATTGCCTTTGTACGTTTTTGTAAATAAAATGTAACAGTTATCACTTGTGATGAAAATGAAATCGAATTTATATTTTGTGTTTTTATTTGTAAATTATTTTAAAAATCGATCACAAATTCTTAAGTATCAATGTTCTATTAAAATAGTTTTTAAACGTTTCAGACCAACATTGTGAAGATACTTTCAAGCTGGTAGTTTTCAGATGAGGCCTAACATAAATAAGTGCTCAAGTTTTGGGACTTATCACATTGTCTATCTTCTTTCTCTTTGTAATCTAACATTGCTGCCAAGGCTATGGTGGAATTTCCCTATTATATGTAACTGTATTATTTGTAAATTATTAACAAGGAAAAATAATATATATTTATAAATAGTATTACGTTTATAGAAGTTCCCTTCATTCTGACAAACATACTTTTTACTGGATAAACACTAAAAGTGTATGTAATATATAGTACATATATAAACTGTAAAGATTTATTTGTCATGATTATTTAGAGGTTTTTTGAAATTTTTATTTCTTTGAAATATTTTAGAAAATCCAACATTAGTAATAAAAATCTGTATACTTGAACTCAGGCATAAAAAAATATTGATTAGAAGCCTTATCTATAAATTAATAAACTGGTGCAATTTTGTTTTTAATTAGAAATATAATTGCTAATTTTGTCCCAATAAAATTGTATTTTCACTTTGTTGATATATCCTAGAAGCATAAATTAATATTAGAACAAAGAAGAGGACTTTAGGTAAGAAGCGCAAGCTGTCTGTTGATGTTTGTGTTGGTTATAAAGTCCAGACAGTTCATTGATATTGTTTGCGTGGTACGGACAAATCACAAACACTGTAATATATGAAGTAGGCTACATTAAGTGTCCATTAGCATGGTGTATAAATACCTGTATAATATGACTTAGTATTTTTCATTTATTTGTATCGATAGTTATGTAAATTTTAATACAATACAAATTGTTATATATATATAAATATATACTAATAAAGAAGTTTTGACTAAATTTAGTTAAAATTAACTGTAAACATAACTTTGTTAATAGATTTTAATCTTTAAAATAAGTTTTTTCAGTGCAAGCAATCTTTATGTAAAGTATTTAATTAAGTATTTATTTTTGTATAAAATCATTTTGTCGCTTATTTCAGTGGTAAGTGCCATTGTCGGGTGTACTTAACTTGTACACAAAAACTTGCAATACAAAAATGTTGCGCAGTTAACGTACTGATTTCCCAGTTACGGTCAATAGGTTGTATTAAAGTAGTAGACATGGATTAGTGCGTTTTGAAAGTGAACCGTGTTCATTTCCTATGATTTTTATTCCAATTTTTCTGTAAATTGGTTTTAATTAAATATATTTATTTATGTATTAAGGTAATTTTTATCGGGAATAGGAATTATTCAAATTATTTTAGTACTAAATAATTTATATAAGTTATTTTACCTGTTGTTTTACCAAAAATTCTATTTCTAATAGTTTTTGTTTTTAATAAAAACTTTCAATTTCTTATTTATTTTGTAATGGGTCTTTATTATGTTGTTTTTGAAAGAAATTTTACTGTTCAGATTAATCACAAATTTTCTCTTTTATATTATGTTAATAGTTTAAATTCTTCATACATAAATATGAAATACATTTATAAATCGTTATATGGTATAATTATTAAAAGTACCTTATATTTCAAAGGATGAGTAATTTTTCAACCAGGTCTTACCTCTGAGTACACCATTAATATATGTTCACTAAATTTTGTTAGTGCATTATTATTATTTCATTTCTCTATCAAATTATGCATCTGTTACAAGTAAATGTCAGAACCGTGAGATAGTGACAGTTGTTTTGTTTAAGCAGATCAATGCTCACTATTTTTTTAGTATTCTGACACTAACATTTTGAGGCAATATTTTTTTAATTACCAACCCCTGTACTTTACGTTAAGAGATCATACCAATAAATGACAAAGCAAAGTAAGATTCAGTCAGCCAAGAAGATAGTACAATGACGCAGGTCTTTTGAATCCAAGATTATCAATATCAAATATTACTCTTTGGTAATATATAAAGGACCTGTGACATTTGAAACTGTTAATAATATTTTATGATTTAGTTGCACTGTAATTTGTTACACTTTGTATTTTGTTAAATAAAATAATAATTGAGTAATTCTGTTTATTGTTTTCACAAGTTAACCTGAATTTCTTGGTTATAGAACTTCCCTTCATTCTGAAAACGTACTTTGTTCTGGATAAACACTATAATGTATTTCTTATTGACTTAGGTGGCTAAGAATGTTTTTTCACATGTTTTGGTTTCAATCTTGAATAAATCTATTTCTGAGCTAGTGGCCCCTAAACCATATTATTCAGGGTGTCATATGAATCCCCCATAAACAAATCCCTCATAACACTCTTCTAACTTGATAATCCTAAACAAATAGAAAATATTCTTTGACTACAAATTATATGACTGAAATTTATAGTTTTCTCATATACTAAATTTTATTGAGGTAAACCTGGCTAAAGTTGCTATTAATGTAAAGTGTAATTTTACGTACCATTTATGAAGTTATCATCTTGCATGTACTCTACTTCACACTGAGAATGCAGAACGGTAAAGCCGGGTTGACATGATATGAGTGTACTAGGCCGGATCGAACTCGGATGTTGCGTGTGCATCCCTCGGATGTTCCGAGTAGTTTGGTCCAGAGTGGTCGGACAGCGCTCTCTACTAACAAAATTTTATGTTTTTCGAAAATTGTAGTCTAATGGTTGTTTAATCTAAAACAGCAGCTATACCTCTTCTCAGTATAATTTCAGCCATCGTTTTAAGAACACTAGATTTTATTTCAATCAAACAGTAGCATCAGTACGAGCACAGTCCATCATGTCAACTCTGCCATCCGATCGCTTGTCTGAAAGCGCTTGTACCGAGTACCAAAATTATACTCAGTTCGGGTTCGCTCATATTGTATCAACCTGGCTTAAGCTCATGAGCAATTCTAATCAAAAGTAAGTTTGAAAGTTTTAGGATGCAAAACAAGCCAAATATAGGGGCAATAACTAGGCATATAAATATAAACTCGGCAGAAAAAAATCTTCAAACCTAACTCTGAAAGTTATCATAGAATGTATTAGGGGTGGACAAAATAATAATTTTCCGTTACTTATTTTACTATTTACATAATTATACAAATACATAATTACAATACATTAAAACACGGCCATCTTCTTGCGACCGTCCCTTTGGTCTTGTTCTCGAGCCACCAACTTGTCGCTATTTTGTAACCTAAGAAGTTCAGATTGCGCTTCTCCAAGTTTGCTACTTAAAGTATTATAAGTAACAGATCCTACTTCATGTCGCTTTAAAGACTGGTTGTATTTTTCTATATCTTTTTGTATTTTTTTAATATTCTCTCCCAACCGAAATCTTTCCACATTTAATCCTTTCCTTGAGGAAGATGCAAGTTTTGTTTGACTTGAAGAATCAGGATTTGAACTGACATGACCTATAAAAAAAACACAAAGAAAATTAACTTATCATACTTGTGAGCACATAATATTAATTTTTAAACTGATATAAAAAAACTAAGAAATTGAAAGAAAAACTAATTTAATTTTAACTACTACTTGAATTTTTCTTAATGGTTTTCAGTGGCAGCTTGTGGCCTAGTAAAGTGGGGTTTTACACACAGGTAGAGAGTACCCAACAAGTAAAAGTGCACAAGTAAAATTTTGTAAAAATTATACGCTTAAACGTGTATTTTAAACTATTTTATAACATATTTTAACGTAGTTAAAAACTATACTTAATCTGTTATAAATTGTTTCCAAACTAAGTTTTTAAGATATAAAATAGTTATTGGTTGGCGTAGCTGTTCAAACAAAGAACAAGAAATGTTATTATTTTAACAATTAGTCAAGCCAAAAAATAATACTTTTAAAATGTGTTATTTGGTTAACTAATCTTTGTAGTTTAAAAGAAAATACTAGTTTTAAATTTTTCTGTTAGGCGCATTATTAATAATTTTCCTCTGTTATATAAATAAAAAACATCACCTGTACTGCCAAGAGTTATTTGTAAATAATTATTCAATTGAATAATTATAATAATAATACCTAAATACAAACTGTTTGTATAGGGTATGCAGAAAAGACTTATATTACATTGTCATGATAACTTTATATATAGTAGGCCTACAGTAAGACATTACAGGCATTGTAATTAAAAAAAAAACTGTTAACAGCTTTCTAAGTTAAAAGCTTAAAGTTAAAGTCCATCCTTCTGTCTTTTTTGCTGGCAAACACACCAATAACTTTTTTATTTATTTATTTATAAGACGCCGATCGTCAAGATATGGGCGAATATGGATTTCGAATGAATGTGATGAGTGTATATGAGCGAATGTAGTCATTGTTACAATCTAAGGCCGACTATTCCTTAGAAAGTGTCTTTAATTAATAGCCCAATGACAAATGAACAGCCGGTGGTTATCAGCTGATCCTTCTCAAAATGTATTGACTCTGATTGGGATCGAACTGAGAACCTTTAGCACATGAAGCTGGGATTGAACCAACTACGCTACCGACCAATTTTTTCACTGTGCAACCATAACACCGTGCGAGCAAAGTGGGAGTGGAGCACACAGCTGGTTTCTATTACAAAACTGTCCCCACCATCGCCTTCCACACAGACCAGCTGATAGGCCTTGCATATACGCTATTGAGCACAACCGTGACTGTGCGACAGTACTTCGGGGGATGAGCGGAAGCTACCTGAAGGTGCTTCTTTGGGTTTTCTTAAGTTTAAAATCACATATTTAGTAAATTCAATGTATAAATAATTTAAATTAAACTTTAAATGCGGTTCATTTTCTTTTTACAAATCTCACATGTGATTCACGTGCTCATATGGAGTAGCCGCCACTGATGGTTTTTTAGTATTAAGTTACAGCATGCTCTCTTTCTTCATCTTGTAAAATTGAACAACCATGTAAAAGTATTGCAGTATTTATAAATGGTACTGAACTTTGAAAGAAACAGAAAATGTGAAAGCAGGAGATAGACCTTATAAAACGATCATAAGGAGACCTTTTCAATAATATAATATAATACACAGAAAAAAAACAGACACAAATTTTCAGTACCACTGGTATCTTCTTCAAGTAAATAGAGACTTACTAGATTCCAAATATCCCCTGATAAGTGGTGAAGGGGGGGGGGGATAATTCACAGACTATAACACAGTTAATTTGTAAACAATGAAGATGATAGTTGAAGGGGTAGTATAAGGGTCTATCAGATGTTGATATTTAGTTACACGACTTCATTTTCCATTGCTACTTCCATCTCATTAACATCAAGTGGAATAGATCTGATTACTTTGCTGCGTAACATCAATAACAAATTTGGCTTAAAAAATTGTCTAATAGGGGCGAAGTTAGGACTTATCCCAAAACTTCTTTGGATAGCACCTGTTATTAACTTAATTAAACACATGTGATTATCCTATGCAGTACCTATAATCAACTTGGGTACCCACTTGTGATAGACTTGAGCATCACCCCATTATTAACTTAGATAGCCAGCCACCGTAATCCACTTGGGTAGTATCAGTAGTTGAAGTCATCGATAATCAACTTAGACAGCCACCCATGAAAACTTAAATCACCATCCATGATAAAAATGGGTCACCACATACACGTACAGGTCACCAATACACGTACAGTGGTAATGGGCCTCCAACCTACACACAAACAAGCTGCTCCTGTGGGTATGAAGAGGAGTTTGGGGAGAGAAATATTTTTCAATAAACTTAAGCATTGAAGTTTTTATATATTATTAATCTACTACTCTTTTAACGCCAGCATAATTTTTCATAGTGATGCTAAAAACGTCAGGCATATTTTGGCTTAAATGTAGTTTTAACTAGAATCTACATTTTCCGGTGACAACTGCGTCAAGGTACTATCTAAAATATTTAATTATTGTACAATTGTACCTACTGTATCTACAATATTTAATTATTGTATAGTACCTTAGTGCGGTTGTCACCAGAAAATGTAGATTCTAGTTACAACACCGGCCGCTTAAGCCCAAGTTCTAAAATGTAGTTTTGTTAAAAATTTCATAGCATTTTTATTAACTGTCATACAGTAATGAAACCAGTTTTTGTTTTGTTGGGATAGAGTTGTACCGCAAGATAAAAATAAAATATTTAATGTTTGCCAAATTTTTTATACATTTATTTTTATAAATGTTTTAGTTTGTACTATTACTAACTGTACCCGCCCGCTTCGCTGGTCATAATCATAAAACAAATATTGATTTTGATTATATAATCGAAATGTGCAGCAAGCTATCAGTTTACACTGTATCAAATTTATATCCAAGTGAGAACAGCTGATGTTATGTATAATCAATGGTGAATCCAGAAAGGGGCTAGGTGGGGCAATAGCCCCTCCCCTTGGGTGTCAAATTCACACCGGATAAAACAGTGGTTTGTTACACAATTTTAATTTGTTAAATAAAATAACGATACGTTGTGATCAATCTGGATAAATATGTAAAATAGAAAATAAAATTATATATATTTTGAAAATGATAACCTGTGGCTAACCCAGAAATAAATAGTACGTCAATGCTCCATTATCAGTCGCAGACGACACAGAGCAGACTCCTTCGGGATCGTTTCGTTCCATGAAAAACGCCAAAAACATGGGTTTCTAATTTAATGATTTGGCCCGTAATAATTATCGTAGCATAACACTTGATGTGTTATTTGATATATGAAGATCTAATCTAGTGAACCATAAGTTGGTTTTTGTAAAAAATTGAGTATTTTTATATTTCTTTACAGTTAAATATGTAAAACTTTAAATGTTATTCTCGGCAATTTTAATTTTAAAAACTCAATATATCAACTTATGCCCCACTAGATCAGGTCTCCCCCCTATAAAATGAGACTTCAAGGGTTACAATACAGTAATTAATACAAACCGTTCACTTGAATTAGACACACGTTTTAGCCTGTGAACGACCCGTTATAAATATGTTGTCATTGGCAGCCCACTGAGGCAATGATTACTTAGGGATTGTTTGATGTTACAGTTACGCATTTTTTTTTTTTTTACTTGCCACACATCCAGACACGCATGACTTTTTTACGCAAGTTGTTTCTGGGATACATTATTTCACAATTTGGTTATGTTTCGTGAGCTGCGCGATCCATGTTCACTCATATATCTGACATAACTATATCTCTTGACTCAAAACTACAATCGAGATAGAGTAGTTTTCTTCGATCTAAGCAGGGCATTAGATAACGTAAACCATGACTTGTTGGTGAAGAAATTATCTATGTACGGAATTAGAGGATTGGCCCAAGAGTGATTGAGATCCTACCTAAAGAATCATAAGCAATACGTAGAAATAACTGCTACGGATAATTATGGTTATGTACGTGCTCATCGTTCAGAGGAAAAAGTCATTGCCAGTGGAGTGCCACAGAGATCTGTCCTCAGTCCAGTCCTGTTTTTGTTGTTTATTAATGATTTGCCACATAGTATAACACCAGGCAAGTTATGTCTCTTTGCGGGCGACATGTCATTATTTGGCACTAGTATGGAGGTACATGGATCCAATGAGACTAATAATTTGCTCCAATGGTTTGACGAAAACTTACTTTCACAATGCAGGCAAAACTAAAATTCTTGATTTTCACATAAGTAAAATAGAGTACAAAATAACATTGGAATAAATATTTTTCTGGGTGAAAATCAGATAGGAGCTGCTCAATAAGTATAATTTCTTCACAAGTATAAGGTCTTCATCTGGATGCTGCACTTAATTTTCATTCTCATGTTGGTCATATGTGGTCGAATAAGCTCACGACTTTTCCTCCTGCGCTGCCTATGTAGGTTTGCCGGAGTGGAGTTAATGCTTTCTGCCTACTACCTCCAGAAGTGTAGTTTACTCTCATTTTAATTATGCCATATCGATTTGGGGAGCCGAAAACTCAAGGACCTTGTTTTCCGTCTCCAGAAACGCGCTGTGAGCGCAATCTTTGGTCTCCAAATACAAAAATCCTGCAGGGAAATATTTCATGTCAATGACCTATTGACATTTCCCTCAATTTATATATTATCTTGCTTAATGTTTGTCAAGGAGAACCTCTTATCATTTTTTAGCCCATAACCACTTTCTCCGAAACAGTACAGATTTGAAAGTTCCTCCACCGCACGTCTTTTTCAAGGATCACCTTTTTTATAACACCGTTAGATTTTTCTTCAAATTACCTCTTGAACTCAAGTTGGAGTCAAACCTTTCGAAATTCAAAAATAAGTTTAGAGCCATACTCGTAGATAGATCTTAATACAGCGTTCATGAATTTTTTTTAGTTTTAAATTGTAAATCGTATGAAATAGTATACATTTCATTTATAAATAGTTTTTTAATTAGCATGATATGTGTTGGTACAAATAAAGTACAAGTGAGCATCACACAATACAAATTAATTACAATATATGCACAAATATATTACAATACAAGTACAAAATGTGCAAATATTATGGTGATCGATTTCGGCGAACCACACTCACCTTCCTCAGACCAGAGGGACTCACAAAAGAATGGAAAATGGTATTCAACAGCTCAATTTATAGGCCTACGACCACGTGACCTAATTGGTTGGAATTGTCAAAATGGTAGCTGCTGTGATATTATTGGCTAATTCTTACTGGCTGTTACTTCACTTCTTTTACTCGCTAAAAATACATCATTAAAAACTATTTCGGAACTAAAATTAACCTGTTCATTCATTAGTTTATCTCGATCCTTACATTATTCTTTAAAAATAAATAACTCTTCCCATGCATTCATAATCCTACCCTTATTACAAACTTTTAGAATATCTAAACTTGCATCTAAGCAGAGACATGGTTTTTATATCTTTTGTTATAATTTACAGTCTGACCTATAACCTATGTAAAACATTACAATCATTAGAGTTAATCCTATATATTCCTGAATTATTGAATTTATCTTCACTTTCAATATTTGGGTGTAAAATGTTGGAAATAGTATTACAAGTCTTAAAAGCTATTGATAAATTGAATTTCTTAAATCTAACAGCAACTCTTTGCATAAACGGTCCATTGTAATGGATGGATACATACTTCTTTTCTTCTTTATCAGATTTTTCTTTTTTAAGTGTTGTTCGTTTATCGTCTCAGACCTTATTTTCTATTTTATTTTTATTCCACTTCCAATTTCATCAATGATTGATGCCTTGTATCTATTTGCAATAGCTATTGATTTTATTACATTTATTTCCTGTTTTCTATCTGCAACACTTAATGGTATTGAATACAACATACTTCTGAAGCTAGCTGTTTTGTGAGATGGGGGATGGACAGAACTGTTATTTACTGTACAATTGGTTTGAGTAGGTTTCCTGAAAATTTTATATGAAAGTTTGTTACAATCACGAAAATATTTTAGATCCAAAAAGTTGATTTCATTTATGGATTCAAGTTTACTGGTAAATCTAAGCTTCTTGTGGTGACGATTAAGTACATTTAACATATTGGGTGAAGTGAATAAAACCCAAGTAAAAGCTTGAAGCATTTGCTCACGTGTAAAGTAAAAGCTTGTCAACCAAGTGAATAAAGCAGTCAATAACTTAAAACCTTTTACTTAACGTTGACGAGGAATTACTGGCAACTTCGTGGAGCCAAGTACATACTTTTGAAACGCTGCAGTCTTTACATACTTGTTTAGCATCCGTTAGTGTGACGCTTGCTTACCACACGTGTGTTCACTGTTCACATGTTCTGCTCATATTTGAGTAGTGATTGAGGGACCGACTCACCTATAGATGTTCCAGAGGGTACCTTAAACTGACCTGTTTGAAAATCAAACGAAGAAAGATGCAACAAAGACAACTATGTAAAAGATGGTTCTATAGCTACCATAGAAGATGATTCTGCAATAAAAGCCCTAGCTTTTTTGTAAAAAATAAATGTTCGATCACCCAATCTGTTATCCTGTACCTAAAAAAAAGTAATGAAATAAAAAATATACAAAAATAAAAATTGTACAAGTTACGTGCACATGAGTACGTAAACTTGTACGTGCACATGAGTACATAAACGCGGGTGCCTCCCCGTATGTATGAGTGTGCGCATGCTGCTTGCACATGCTCACGTTTGAAGCACACTGTGTATAAGTGAATGTGTTTGAGACGTGTATAGCACCAGAGGGTTCGTACGTGTATAACGAGTTAGTGAGAGCCTCCAATCTTTATGTTTCATTTATATTTTCGGGATTTAAAAAAATTATTTTCTTGTTTTGTCAAATTACATTACATTTCTTTATTTTCATGATTAATTCATATTTACATTTCATATGTTTTATTTTAATATTTACTAATTCACATTTATTTATTTACTTATTCCATTCAAATAAAGTATTATTTACTTATTCAAATAATAAATACTTGATGCATTATAACATTTATATTAACATATTTAAAAAAATTTGTGGGTGCATGAACGCCACCATCTCAGACTCAAATGTCACAAAATTCAAATGAACAGTGTTATCTGCATGCAGCAAATACTTCCCAACGTTTCTCTAGAAAAACTACTTATTCCTGCGTAGAATATTTTAAATATTACTTTACAATTAATAACTCAAAAAGGCTACTAAACTTATTAATAAACGAATCCGTAAATTTGTATGACTATTAAAAGTGACAAAAATATATTAAAATATTTGCAATGACATTTTAGTAAAAGATGCTAGCATGGGTCTGGGCAGACTCGCAAATCCACGAGTAAATACTTTTCCTTGCGAGTAAATACTTTTTTATTCACCTCATTTCTAAGTAAATACTTTATTGACTAGTAAGTACTACGAGTATTTACTTTTTTCTTGTTTTGTTCACGTACTCGCAAGTATTTCCTTGTCACACCAAAAGTAAAAGCTTTTACTCGTTTTTATTCACTTCACTCATTATCTAAGTCATTACATGATTTCTCGTTAAATAAAACCAGAATATCATCGACATCACGGGATATCATATGTTCCTTTTTTAATTTATTTACAGAGTCTTCATGATGCTGTAAATAAACTTCTGAAAAAATGGCTAACAGTGGACTACCCATAGCTAAACCATCGTTTTGCAAGTAAAATTTGTTATTGAAACGGAAGTAATTTTGTTTCAAGATAGTTTTGCGCAACTTTACAATCTGATTTACATATATGCTTGCACATTGTTGTTCTATAAGTTTTTTCTTAACTAAGTTAATCACTTCATCAACTGGGATATTAGTATACAGATTACATATGTCAAATGAGGCTAACCTAGTCTTATTACACAATTTTTCATGATTTACCTTAACGACAAAGTCAATACTGTTCTTAACAGTATATTTATTTTCAAGGTTCTAAGCAGATTTTAAAATATTGGACAATATCTTTAATAAATTGTAAGTAGGTGCAGATTTAAAATTTACCAATTTGTGAATTTTCTGGAATGCCATTCATTGTGGGTGCCTTACGATTATTCATGATTTCTAAAACGAACATTGTCTGTAATAACTTAGTACAAGGCTTAACAATTTTGTTGATCACATCCTGATATTTATTGGTAGGATCACCTTTGTGCTCTTGGAATTTATTTTCCTTGATAAAATCTTCGGTTTTACTAATATAATCTTCTTTCTTAAGAATTACAATTGCGTTGCTCTTATCCGCTTTAACTGCGACTAGATCTTCGTCCTGTAATTTCTGTTTTACATCTAAACAAACTTTATAATCTAGAACCTGATTTAAATCATTAGTTTGGACTTTCATTGTTTTGCATATTTTATTTACGTCATATCTAATTTTGTTTCTATTGCAGTCATTTAACTGAGATCCACTGCATTGAATATCAGTGGCTAAAATATCAGATTGTTTGCTGTGATTTGTTATAAAATTATGTTTGGGTCCATAACACAATACATCATTTTCAGATTTACTAAATTGAACATTAGTCATATTACATACCCTTTCATGAAAAACGTGACATTCATCACTAACTAAATGACTTGTTAGATTATCATTATTACTTACATTCTTTAATCTTTGCAATTTCTCATAAAGCTTATTTGGATATTTAGATTCCATTAAAATGAAATTTTATCATCAAGAGTATCGTCCAGCAAAGACCTAGCCCTATCGCCATATTCCTTGACAAATTGCATATGAATGTCATAAAACTCTTAAATGTTAGTTTTTTTTTTTTTGTGATATAAATCTTTCCCCATATAATTAATTAACATAATATTTGCACATTTGTACTTGTATTGTAATATATTTGTGCATTTTCTACTTATATTGTAAAAAATGTGTTGTTCACTTGTAATTTAATTCATTTACACAACCATAGCAGTTACTTTATTTTTGGTCTGTAAGACTTTCAATGTAAATATTGATTTAGTTAATGCAATGTTTTATTGTCACTTTAACTAAATAAATGACTTATCCCCAGACCTTACATATTATGACTTTTGGCTATTGGGTGATTTGAATAATAAATATTTTTGTCGAAGCTCCTAGATATATCTGAACTTAAAAAGTCTGCAGAGGCTGTACGCCATGTTGGTTTTAATCCTGTAAGATCAATGTTATTTTCAAACCAGAAATACGATCCCGCATATTCTAATTAAATAATTATTTCTAAACAGATTTTCCAATCAAATTGCATTTGATTATATTAATCTATGATTGTTGAACCGTTCATTTAGCCGCTACAGTCCAATTAGATAAACGCTGTTTTTGGCATTTAACATTTTTGGCACTAAAAAGGCTGCCATCTTCGATTTAATACGAATTTTTCAAAATCCCTTCTTATTGCACATCTACATCATAAGACCTTTGACTCTACAAAATTTCAGCCTGGTAAGCTTAGTACATTTTTAGTTACAACGATGAGCGAATGAGTCAGTCGTATTTGCCTTTTATTGGTGTCGATAACATACCATAAACTTTAAACCACCATCTATGTTAGTTTTTTAAATCTTGTAAACATTTAATTAGTAGCAGATACATAACATTTGAAGCATTTTTTTTTCCCAAATTTATGCATATTTCAAAAATCACAATTTACCACAGTGATACTAATCTTTTCATTTGAAGTTCAAAAAAAGGTTTAAAACTACTATTTCTATATGTTCCTTATATACTATAGCAAAGGGTTTTACCAACTTTTGTGAAATTTGATTGAAATTAAAGACTTCTTAAACAAAGAATAGTGAACAACTGCTATATCAAGCGTTGGCGTTAAAAGGATTAAGCCAAAGACAACTGTACAAATGTCACCTCAAAATTTGAAAAGTTGCCATTTATTGTAAAATACATCAAAAAATTATTGTTTGGCTATGAAGAAGAGTATGGGTGGAGAGAAAGGTTTTTCAATTTTAAACTTTGCAATTATATCTACGGATATTCATGGAGTTACCAGAGAGAGAGAGTTTCACTGCTAAGAACAATATATTCAACAAAGCAACGTAGGCATTGAAGTTGATAAACTAAGTTGGTGTGGTTTCAAGGTATTTTGTAAGTGAAAAAAGTGGTAGAGCTGGTATATGATGTAGAAGGGATAAAACTATAAAAGGTCTTACAAGACTTTTTACTGTAAGTATTAGAACTGGTTTCCAATTGAACAGTTTTGATGAAATGAACGAATGAAATGCCACTTTATTGTCACAATACTGCTGGGAAAACAGGTTAAATATTTTTTTAAACTAATAATAAAACTAATTTTTTAGTCATTAGGAGTGCTTATTTACAATTGTTTATTATCAGTAAAATGTTCATTAATTGAATAATATATTTTGGACAAACGATGAGACATTACATTATTTTTAAATGTAGCCATTTATTGATTCTGGTAGGTAGATTATTATAAAGTTTAAAACCCATATAGTAAGGAGATTTTTCAAAACCAGAGTGGAAGTGTTGGGTATGCAAATCATTTTTAAAGTGGGTAAAATAATGATGTTCACATTGATTTTCTTTCTGAAGAACTGAAAGTTTGTTTTTAACACATTGAATGCTGAAAGACTACATAATTATGTAACTTAATGGCTGACCAAAAACACTATCACTTAGTACAGTCACCGCTCCTACAAAAATGGTGGCAACAGAAAACGGACACAAAAACTGGCACAATAAGCGGCGAATGACACAACATTCCTCGGCAGTAGCTAAACCCATGCTAAACCAATGCATTTGAAGCAGGAGCGCTACATAAATAAATGTACGCTGCCAGGCATGCCACTGCCATACTACGTTAATTAACATAGGCAGCATTCAACATGTTAAAAATATAAAAGTTTTTAAAATGTAGAGATTTGGCATTATCAGTAAAGCAGATTTTTCAAAAATAGGGTAACATGATCTGTTTGAATTGAAGGACAAAATTCTTAAACAATTTTTTCCAGTTTGAAAATTGAGATTGCATGTCAAGATAGCCCCATAATTCATTGCCGTTAGCATAATATATGATAAGCTTAGTGTTTAGATCAATAATATTTCTTAATACATACATCTGAAAACAGGCTGTATTTCGTTTCTTTATAGTAATTTCTATGTGTGTTTTCCAGGTTAAATTCTGATCAATGTTGATTCCTAAGAATGTTATTTATATAAGATAGTAAATCACCATCAGAGGACAAATGAAAACATAAACTTTCTTGATCTGTAATGTTTGAAATGTTATTGTTTGTGTCTTTGAACTATTTAATTTCAAACCATCTTGACAGTTCTTGAAGTGAAAATTTGATTGTTTTGATCAAGTAACTTAGGATGAACCAGGATTTGGCAAAAGTTTTTAGCTTGTCAAAAAGGGAGAAGGTCTTCTTCAAGTAAATCCCTGTGACGAGAAGCTTGAACCACTTTTCAGGATGTGATTGAATCTCTGGAGGTAATGGTGTTAAGCGGTAAGCAAAGAAAATTATTTTCAATTTTGGGACTGAGCTGAACGGATTTGTTTTGTTCCCCAATAACTCTCAATTAGTGAGAGGTTATCAAAACCCCCCATTTTTAAAAGAGCTTAATTTTTTATGTGGAACCCACATTTTAATTGTACATTCACAAAAACCATACAGGTCTACAACATACACACTGAAACAAGAGAAGAATTGTTCACTGTATATTGCAATAGAATCTTGCTATGTCAGCACTGAGCTGCCCAAATCAGCCACGGATAAAAGGATTCAAGTTTTTTCTCCCGGCATGTACATGTGATTTTGGGTAGAATGATCAGTTAAAATTTTGAAAATAGTTGTAACCTCCACGAAACACTGTCAAACTCTTACGAAAATTCTACCTCCTTCTCTCTGACTGTACCAGAAACATATCTAATTGTCGTCAGTACAAACAGATTGAACTGATTGCCTCCTGTACTTACATAGATTAATTAAAACAAGACAAAGTAATTTACCAGCCAGCTTAGTGTTGATAAAAGAGAATAGGTTCACTTGGTTTCGCTCCTTCATAGCCAGTCGCTGTTGTTGTTTCAAAAGTTGGCGTGCTTGCTTTTTCTGCCGTTGCTCAGCCTTAAACATGTTTGCGTCTCCACCTGCAGCTTCTCTCAATGCCATACATGCATCTGAAACATCACATAATAAATCATCTGCCTACAAATTATCAAACACCTTTCATTGAAATACTTCTGGTTTAAAACATAGGAAATTATAAGCCCCCAAACACATAAAATACTCCATTGAAAATTATGTTATGTAGATTTTAAAAAATATAATATCTAAATGACTTCATTTAAAAATGTAATTGTTTTAAGCCTCCACAAGATTGATTTGATTGGTTAAAAATAGGCTGCTTAGACTGTGATCTACTCAAAGGACCAAAGCAAGAGTAATGCAGTGAGTGGTGGAAGTAAGATAGAGAATTATTCGTTTCAAACCCCTTTAATAATTTAATTATTACTAGAATTACATGAATGATTTTACACAAACATGTCTGCTAACATTAATCAATGTAAATCCACGTAGACATGTAGTAGAGCCAGATAATTTTTTTTTATGTGTATGCTCTTCTATCGGTAACAGCTCAAAAAACTGCCAACACTGGTTCTTCCATCTATTATCAACTATTTCAATAACATAAATATTTGACGAAGTCAAGAAGTGCCAGCATATGGCCATTGCCAAATTATGTGTTTATAATTTAGTAAACAAAAACTATATCAGCTTATTTAAGAGATTATTACGTTTTATATATACATAAAAAATAATTTACCAAGTGATTTCCCTGGTGGATAGGCCGTAGCTTCAACAGGCTCCAGGCGGCCTTCTCCAAACTTGCCCAGACCACAACCAACCACGTAACCCATATTAGCCATCAACCGTGATCCTATACCCTAAAAAATTTATGAGTAATAATTTATTTTTTAAGATCAATACTCTCAAAGAAGAGTTTTAAGGAAAGGTGTAGGATGACGGTCTAAAAAGAATTTTTAACAAATTAAAATAAAATATGACATCATAAAACCTATCAAAGGATTAAAGTTTACTAATAATATAGAAAGGCATACTTTTACCGCCCTCTCTTTATATGTTATTGACCAACCCACGCACACATAATTAGGCTATTTATACACGTAATTGTGTAATTGGGCTTTCTACAGAGCAATTAGAAATCAAAAGCTTTACATCTGTAAACATAGCTCAAAAGTATTTTCATAAAAACAAAATAGTTTTCAACAAAACAAAACAAAAGATATGAAGTGAGAAATAAAGATTAATTAAAACCACTTCCAAATTCACAACCAATCAACTTGGGGTAATTTTGGATGACCGTTTGTCATGCTTTGTATGGTTATACAACCATATAAAGCATTTATTTATTTGCATAAGATGGCTACAGGGGAATCCCAAAACAGCCATCTTGACAGCAAAAAAGTTAAATACAAATATTAATTACAATAGATAAAATGAATAGACTAAATTGTGTAACAAGCTAGGCCCTGCTTTATTTGCAAGTGGAAGAATATGAACAATATCCATCATATCATGTTGGTATCTTTTCAACTATCGTTAATGATGTGCAACAGGTGTGGAACAGTGATGATGTCCAAGGAGGTACAATCTGCAAACACGCTGTAAGGATATTAGCTAGACTGATTCATATAAGGGTACATTCTGGGGATGGGGAATACTTATGATATACTCCCTCTATATAACTAGGGTAATCCATCATGTGCAAAGTACAACAGAATTTACCACATTTCAACTATATCCACCAACATTGCACAAAACGCTCCTAAAACTTTGACCTAACTGTCCATTGACTTGCACTCTTCCAGAAAAAGTCATCCTATACTGAAGCTAAGCTCTTCAAAGCACCATCAAAAGAATCTCAAAAATAGCCAACCAACATCTTTATAGAACAAGCAGGTAGACTGGTTCATTGACAACATTTTTACACCATTAACGAATTTTGGTTTAAAAATCACGACAAAAATTATATAGTAAATATTAGAATTTTTTTTCTTGTTTTAACATTGTATCCATCATACGTGTATTAACCCTTTCCCATCAAGGCCACTACTTTATCTTGTACTAACAAATTTTCAACCAAAACTTAACTTTAGTTATATTACAGCTATTAACCTAAATTTTGTTTGTCTTTTAAAACATGACTGTGAATTTATTAAGATCAATAAAACAAATATACCTTTTAATTTTTAAAATAACTATGAAAATAATAAAAGGGAAAAGCCAATTTTGTCATATTTTTACACACGTCAACCACTGACAGAATAAAAAACAGTCTGACGATACCAACAACTTAAACAGAATCTAGTATTTTAAATTATTTTTCATTCTAAATCAAATAAAATGTAATAAACTTTACTTTTCCTGGGTATATAGGTTATATTAGATGGTAGTTCTAAGTTTTCCTAACACAATCATTCAATAAAACATAATTAAAAGTTATTTTAATGTCAGTATCAGTATTATTTTACTGTTGCTAGAGTTAACCATTAAAAAATACTAATTAATATGCATAAACAATTGTTTATGTTTTGCCACATTGAACCTAAATACTTTCATAATCCACATTTTAATATAACATTTTTCACCAATAGAAACATGGTGCACACTGTCAAAACCTCTAAAAACTAAATATCTCTTATAATTAGCCTAAAAAAAACTAATAGATAATAATAATAAAACAAAAATACTTTGGACAAATCATGATAAACAATGTGTAGACAATACTCCCTATTGACGCATAGGTACTGATTAATTGTGAAATACACGATTAAAATAAAATTTATTTGTAATAATCTGTACTTCGATTAAATAAAACTGCTTTAACAACATAGTTTGCTTAATTGTTGATAAAAGATCGCAGCACGATGAGAACACTGAGGAACCAACTTATCAACATTGTTAAGGCGCAATCATTAAAGAAAGTCCACTAACTGTACTAGGTACTACCGGAACAGATTAACTTAACACTTTACTGAATTAACGGCTGAAAAAAATTATGACTCTCTACAAATTATTTTACCTTGGTATGCTTCTCCCAAGCGCCAAGTGCTGTGCTTGGAGGATTCTTTAACAAACTGAGCTGTACAAAGTATTCTTGAGGTACGACATCATCGTCGTCACTGCTGCTACTGCTGCAACTCTCATCTTCTGTACCCTCACCTGAAAATCAACAGATACAAAATTTAAACAAAACCATTTATACAATTAACCCTTTAAGTGTCAAGAAACTATGTATCATTGAAGGGCTAAAAAATACTTTTCAGTTTCTTCTGTCAAGTTTTTTCCCCAAATATTAACAAAACTCTTTCCTTTTACTGTTAAATAATTGACCATTCATTGTCTGATATTGTTAACAGTTGATGATTCAGAAGCACCTCACTAATTTGAATGGCTATAAGCAACATACTCGTATGAAATGACCAATTTATTTTCTATTACATTCTTATTTATAAGTGCAAATTAGTATACAGGGTGGAAAAAAATATGTAAACGCTTTCACAACATATTTATTTTGTTAAGATAATTTGAGTTTAATTTTTTGGGTAATTATGTTCCACAAAATATAATTTTTTATCAGAATAATTTACTTGAAACCGTTAAATAGCGGAGAAATAATATTGTTCAAATTATTGTCAAAATTTGAAATTTAAATGACCCCTACTCTGGAAAGAATAAACCTTTTGAAGTCTGGTTTGCAGCAATTAATTTTTATTGAATAGACCTTTCATTTGATACCAAACTCGACCTAGGCTTACATTGAGGATTTTCGTTCAACTCCTCTTGGGCCGTCACCCTGAAAAGATGAAATTTCATAAATGGCGTCAAAAAGTACATTCGTTGTAACCATAACCATATTAAAATTTCACTTTTACAATTGAGGTTATACAAAAGTTGTAAAAACAACGTTTCCATATTTTTTCCACCTTGTATTTATTACTTACTATCAAGTGGAAGTAGATCGTGCAAGTCTAACTCAACAGTTTCACATCCTTTAGACTCAAACTTGACAACACAACGGCTGTTGTTGAGAACTTCTTTAACCTTAGCACGATGCCATAAATTGTCTTTTTGTTTGGCTAACACTTGGGAGCCATCTCTAATAGAACTGAAGTCTGGTTCCCTGTACAAACACATAACAATAAAAAGTATCAACAGTCTTCAATAAATATCAATTTCTTTAACAATTTTTGTTAATAAACAATTTTTGATTGAAATCCTGGATTATATTTGCAGGCCAACTATTAATATTTTATTAAGGTCTTTAAGTTTTTCTTTAGTGTGTATTAGCATAGCAACATCGTCTACAAATTCTAGTACATTTATCTTCTTTCCTATCTTAATTCTTGTTTCTGAATTGCTCACCTTCTGCTCATACTTCTTCTAAAGCCATTTTGAACAGAATTGGTGACATAACATTTACTTGTCTTACTCCAACATCTACTTGGAAAGCCTCTGATATTTGACCCTCTACTTTTACCTTGCATTTTGAATTCTGAACGCTTAAAAATGTCATTTTAAATAATTTTTTGGGAATGCCCTGTTTTTTCATAATTTTCCACAGTTCATTTCTGTCTACACTGTCATAAGCTTTGGTGAAATCTACAAAGATACAGTAAAAGGACTGTTTATATTCATAGTATTTTGCCTATTGCTTCTTTTAAGATGTAAATGTGGTCTACAGTACAGTAGATAGATCTTCCTTTGATAAAACCGGCTATTTGTTCTCTAATGACACTAGGTGTGTATTCTTCTAATCTTCTTTGTGTTATCTTTGATAGGACTTTGTATATTACATTTAAAAGTGAGGTGCCTCTGTAATTATTACATTCTTATTTTCAGTTTTAATTTTAGACAAAGTAAAGAGAGAATGGGAAAAAGAGCTAAAAACTCGAAAGTATTGGAAACCAGCACTGATTAGAAAGAACCAGTGACAAAGTAGAAGTCTAGATCAGCTATACCACTGAGAATGCCTCATCACAATACTGGTGAAACTCCTGTAAGTACTGTAAATAGTGTAAATGTGCACCTTGACGCAGATATTATTAAACATCTAGATTCTATAGATAACATCAGCTTTTTATACCTAGAAAAATCATGCTTAACTTTTGCAAAGGACATCGCAATGCTTTATCAGAGTATGGGCAAAAGATTTGGTGATGTAAATATTGTAAATAACACCTTGATGCAGTCATTACTCGAAGCTTTAGTTTTTACCACTGTACGCATATGAGCGGTTGGGTACGCATGGTATGTAAGGGTTAGGTATGGTTGGGTAGGTACGGTATAGTAAGGATGGGTAGGATGGTCAGTCCCACGTAACATGTATAGGAGGTCAATACCACTGTGCATGAAGAAATCATTCAAATCTTATGTCGCAATTCACTTCCCTCTTAATAAATCCACTCATCGTAATCTGTCCAGTCTTAAACGTGAATTTAAGGCTGTTCTTGAGCAGCTCAGTCAATTTGAGTCTTGAGTAAATCTACAAAAATGATATTAAAAGAATATTTGATACTAGAAAATAATCTGTTAAATAAATACCTGTATTCTCGTATACTAGGCAAAGGAACAAGTTCTCCGTGAGAGTAATGACATTTGTCATCAGTAAATCTGCACTCTCCATCCAGGTAGTAAGGGCAAGGTAACATGTCTTTCTCAGTGGGATTAACAAACAGCACTCTAACCTGGAACATACGAAGAAACTTGTATATATATAAACATATATAGTATTTTTTTATAACATTAGTGGACTTGTAACGTTAGTGGAAACACAGTGATTAGAATTTCTAACTTAACACATATTCGACCTCATGAACAATTGCCTGCATAATATTCAATGCCCAGGTTTTGAATGTTTTTTTCTTATGCTATGGTATTATATTGCTTTTGCATTTATTTCCAGTAACTTAAAACATGTTTTAAATCATATTATAGAGTAAAGAGAAGACCTGCTAAACTCTAATTCCAAACATTAGAGAGATGAGTCGAATTCCAAATTTTCAGATATTGCAGAATTCAATAAAAATAGGAAGTTATAACTCTCAAAGACAAGGTTACGGAATAAACGCAAGACCTTGCCAAAGGTGAGAGGCCTATATCAAGTAAAGAAGTTGGCAAACCATAGATCAAACCAAAGGTGGATTTCGTGAAATTTAAGGTGAATTTACAGCAATACCTTAATAAATAATGAAGATAAATTCAGGCCAGTGTCTCTTTTACACAACCAGAAATTGTTTCAATCAACTGAAACAGATTTGTCATTTTTTTTTTTATTGGTTCTCTTTGAATTAAAGAGTTGACCATAGTTTAGTCTAAAACTTTCTTAAAGTTTAAACCGGAATTTTCTCCCAAGACTCAGTAGCCCAATAAACAACATCCTCAATAACTTTTTTATTTTTTGAACTAAAGACACTATGTTATCTTCCATGAGGGTTCGCAAAAACTGCTTTTGGTATTTTTGTTTAAGTGACTGCAAAAGACCTTGATCCATAGGCTACAGAGTAAGGGTGTCACATTTGGAGGTAATAACACTACTTTAATTTCACCGCTAGTAAATTCTTCGGTAATTTGGATGGTGATTGTCATTTGAAAAGCACTGGTGGTGCAATGCTCTAACCCAGCTACTTGGTGACAAAGTGTTGAGGAGATTGTAGGCGATAGGTTCTGTTCCCGGTTCTCTTAATACCGACATGGCATCCCCTCAATAGTTGCCTTCGACGTGGACACTACTAGAGAGGTCTGAGGTGTCCATGTTGGATGGTAATCAGGGTTCGGATGTTGTGTAGGGAATAGAACTGAATCAGGCTTGTCAGTTAGCTGAAAATCAGACCCACACTATGTGGTTCGGATTCCACGTAAACCTGTAGGTTCCTTAATTGCACTGGCAATTAGGCTATAAATAAATAGCTCTCTCTGAGGAACAGTCAAGTTAACCTTGGTTAGTAACAATGACTACACTCCTTCATCTACATCTGCCCCTCATATTCGCCCATATCATTACGATCGGCGTCTTACTAATGAATAGTGAATAAAAGGATTTGACGTGGTGGTAAATCCATTGTCTTAACTAAAATTTTGTACGCTAGGTACAAATTTGTCATAAAAACATTCCTTAAATAACTTACCATCCATCCATGTTTTATTTTGGTTTCGCTAAAAAACAGGCAATGATTTCATGTTAATGTTTTTGAAAGTTCTAGGCTTAGCGGATTTCTCTATCAATATTAATGGGAGCTTGTGATTTCCAGAAGCATTAAAGCATGTCATTACTGTTACTGTCACACAATCTTTGCTCATTTTATAAACTGGAGCACAGGTTTCTCCTTTTGACACCAAACACTTGGAAGGGAGTGCCCTAAAATTGAGGCCGGTCTCATCAGCATTATATAACTGCTGTGGAGAATAATCCTCTTCAGATATCAAATTCACTAACGTATTTCCTTGCTGCTTCGTAGTCAAAAAAGATGCTCTGCAGTAATCGTTAATTGGCGTATCCAATGGTGCTTCTTAAACCGATCAAGCCACACAATACTAACGTTGAAAGAGTCATTGCCATACAACAATTTTTTCAGTTGAGTGGCCTTTTCTAAAAAAATACGCCCACTTAGAGACGTTCCTCTCTCTCACTCTCTTTGCCGGGAGAGGTAGCACAATATTGCTCAAACTTAGCACGATTTTTTCCAGTCAAAAACTGTAACTTTACTCACATTTTACTCCGCAGCCAATTTTGTTACACACTCACCATTATCTAAAGCTTTAGAGCCATCTAGTTTATCTTTAAGAGTAAAGGTTGTGTGTTTCGACTTTCTTGCCATAACGAACGGTGCACAAACTTTAACAAGCAAATAATGAAAACAGATGAAACCATGTTTGCACTCCAACATCAGACGACAAACTGTCAGCGTCGGCTGCGATGTTACTATGAGTCAGCATACAGTGGCATAGTATGTTCGGTGCGGCGAGGATGAGGAAGTACAGTTTGATCCAGTAACTTGCTCCTGTGTCCTGTCCGGCATTTTGCATAGCAGCAGAGCTATTACATTACTTACAACAGTGAACTACAGTAGCAGCAGAGCTATTACATTACTTACAACAGTGAACTACAGTAGCAGCAGAGCTATTACATTACTTACAACAGTGTATTGTAAACTACTAAATGTACATATTTTACGTTATGTAGTTTGCAATATAGTCAACAAACGAGTTTAAAAATACGCTAGTATTATAGTACAATAGACCACTTTTCTTGTTTTAAACAATAATTTTCCTGTTATTCCGAACAATCTTGTAATCCGAACAGGGCTTGGTCCCAATTAGTTCGGATTAACGGGACTCTACTGTATATAGAAATATGTCAAAAAAACTTAAAACTTTTGTAAAAAACTAAGACAAGTGATACAGAGAGTTCAGATGAAAGAAACATTGACTTAGATGTTGAAGAAAACATTTCATCCCATCAACATGCTAATCTGATATGCTCTCTTACACTTGTAGTAGCATTTGGAAACTGTGTAAACAATGACTCTCCATCTCAGAACTCCTGATTCTGTTCTCAATGACCCTTGAAAGCAAAAAATCTTCAATATAAGTACCGCAGCAGCAGTATCACTGTAGCATGGGGCACAGATAGTCGGCTTGCAAGTGTACATCCGTGGGGTTTTTTATGATAAAATCTGGAGCAGAAGATATGATCTCATAAAAATAGAAATAATGGCTTTTTTAAGGAATAAGATAACAAGACTACATATAAGACTTGTATATCCACAATAAGAAAATTGTGATACATTATTTAATGGGATGCAATATACATGGTGCTTTTAAGTAGTGTGAAATACACACACCTGAATATGATTCAAGTCTGCGACTTTCTCTTTGGTCTCTATATCCACAATAAGAGCATTGTGGTAACTTTCGTCTCCCCAGTGCTGTTTGTGAGGAGCTTGGCACTTTGAGCCCTTTAATGCATTTAGATCTTCCTAGAACACAAAGAAGATAATGAAATTACTATCTACAATTTATAGATTTAAATAATAGACATAAGCTTTTAATTTACTGTGAAAAAGTAATTGAAGACAAAAATAATACTTAAATACAAAGTAGAATAGAATAAAATAACATTTATTGCCCGTTTTTACAAAAACAGGCAAATTGTCAAATTTATCTATAAAATAACTTAAACTACCCTATCTATACTAATAAGGTATCTATAGTTTATATGGAAGAGAATCAATAAGGTAAAAGGTGAATATTACTGATAAAAACTTACAGGCCAAGGTTTGACTGAACCTGCGCTATCTCTAACTAACTAACTAACCTCTAACTAAGGGTCTAACTAAGGGACCGAGTTAATGGTACAAGGACTTGATGCCTTGTACCATTAACTCGGTCACCAGCCCGAAGCTGACTTAACCCATTGGAGCCTAACTATTCTACATGTCTTCACCATATTTTAATTTACATTTAAATGTCCTCTGTATAGAACAAATTTACATGTACTATATCAGTTACTTCACTTATTTAAGTGTTCTTTTACCTATTAATGACCTTTTAAATTCAAATATTACACACAGTTAAAAGAAAGAAAAACTTTCTTCCCCCACTACAAGAGAAAAAGTTGCAAAATATGTTTTGTTGTGTGCTAATAGAAACGCGTCACAGATCAGCGCCTCTATACAGATACATGGAAAAAGTACCAGCCTCAACTGTACTCAAGCTCACAATCCTACACGGGTCACCAGGAGTAATGTCCTGTTGAAGATGGAGCCTCTATGTACTGTGGCGGCCTTGTCTTAGCCAATACGAGTCACATGTGGTTTCCAAATTGTCCTTTAACTTGTCATTAGTATTCAATTAAGACACTCTGGTTAGTAATATAAAACTGCAAATTTGTACTCAATTTTATATTAAAGAACATAAAATTACGAAAAATAAAAAAAAAGATTATGCTGATAGCTTTGATCCTTCCCTTTAAACTAAAAACTAACCCTATTTATAGTTTAATTACTGAAAATTAAACTGTTTTTTAATCACGCTCTCTTTTAATTCTTACACACTGAAAGGAATACATTTATTTATTGTTATTATTTGGATAATGTACTTATTATACGATTTTTTGAAAATATTGTTATAGAAGATTTAGAAGCATTGTGTCATTATTATTTATTTAAGAATTTTGTAAAGTAAGAGAAGTATTGAAATTTAAAGAATAATTATAGTAGGTCTAACTGTCAATTTGAGTCTTGCAGTGACCATGCATTATATAGTTTATTTATAACCATCAGTCTGTCGATATCTAAGAATACATTTAGTTATTGAAGTTTTTGGGTTTTTAGGATTATTAGTAGATAATACAAATGTTTTCATTTTTCTTATATTTTCATGAAATTTGAAAAAAAGATTTGAAAAAAAGATCCAAAGTTGGATGAATAATTTTCTGTTGCTAAAGTTTTTTGCAATGTTTTTTTTAAACAATGATTTTGAAAAGAGCTTCAATAAATTATAAGGTGAGGAAATATATTTTTTAGTATAATATTTCTACCTCATTATAGTCTATAACTTTAAAAATTATTTTTGTTTGCTTAGTTATGAATAAAGAAACAATACAATTCTAAATTATATATTGTTTATAACAATCTTATAATATTAATACCCACATATCATAAACAATAATTATATTAAATGGATAAAACATTGTAAAGGTTGATTCCTCAACCGTAATGAAATATACCCCAAGAAGAAAATACGAAGGCCTATAAAACTTCTGACTTTACTTTGTTTTTAAATAGTTTTTAACAATTTTATTAAAACATGCTCATTTACATCTGTGTTATTCTGTAACGTTTTGGTAATATTTGCTATAATGATAAGAATTCAAATGATTTTTACATTTTCTGATTGTTAACGCTAAATATATAATGTTTCTTTCATGATGCAAACACAGAATTGCACAAATGTTGTACCTATAGTTTGATATATTACATGTTTTTTTATTTAAATATAATTAACTTCATTTACAGTATGTATATTATTGGGTGAAGTGAATAAAACGAAGTAGTTACTTTAACTCAACATTTTTCGAGTTATTACTCGGTTTCAAGTGAATAAAACGATGATGTACTTAACTCAACCAAGTAATATCTCTAATTTTCGGATGATTAAGTAGTTACTTAGGTTTCATGTGAATAAACCAAGTAACGAGTCTTAAAAGTTAAGCAAGTCCTTGTAATTTTTGAAGTCATCAGTGGCCGTGCTTAAGTTTGAACAGTGCAACATGGCTATGTCAACGAATGTTTGTAAACTTTAACAGAACATAGAACGGAATGGAGGCAAGTTCAAAACTGCAAGGAGCTATTACGTTTCGATAGTGAAAATATTGATTTCTTAACTACTGTAACGAGTTTTTACTGCCAAGTGACGAAACAAGAGGAGGAGGCTTGTCACCACGAATGAAAAAGTTAAAAAAAGTTAAAGTTTGTCTTATTTTACCAGGCGAAGTTAGGGCTAAGGAGCCCTCTCTAACACTTAACCTGGCAATTAAATATCGTCTTATTTAACCAGGCGAAGTTAGGGCTAAGGAGCCCTCTCTAACACTTAACCTGGGGACCAACGGCTTTACGTGACTTCCGAACCACAGGAGCGGCAGGGCAAAAACTGTTAATGGTCATATCGGGAATCGAACCCGGACCGACTGCGTGGCAAGCCAACGCCTTAGTCCCTTATCTATGGCCGCTCTATAGATAAGGCTTTGAAAATGGAGATATTTGAAAGATTCTATGGAGATCCAGATTTCCGTCTGGTAGAGCAGAAGATATTAGAGTTCATCGTTCAACAGTCTGTAAAACCGTCGATCATGTGCTAAATAAGATTGCTGAAAAATCAGCAAACTGGATTAAATTCCTAGCACGGATCACAGAGCAAATTCCTTATTCAGTGCTCAACATACTTGGACATTTGACTCTTGACTCACGGTTATGTATTCAAATGTTTTAACTTTTACTGAAAGAATAATAAGATTACTATCATACATTTTACAATAAATTTGTTTATTCATTATACAAATAACTACTAAAACCATTTTAATCAACATCAACTTCCTACGTTCTACTCACACTTTCTCAACCGTTCACCGTCCATTCCCCTAATTCCAACTTTCTTATTGATCTTAAGATTATTCTAAAAAAAGTGTTATTTTATGAAATGTTAAAATTATACTCAACCGTATTAATGTGCATGCTAATTGTGATGCTAATAGACATATAATAGCACAACTGTAGAATGGCCAGGTAGTCTCCGTGATGCAAGAATTTGGAGGTGGAATACAGTAAAAAGTGTGATGTCACAGTTTAATGGATCATCATGTATGTTGGGAATTCAAATCAAGTAACTACTCCGTCGAGCCTTTTACTAGGCCTAGTAATAACATGTGAACTTCCGGTCTAATCCGGATTGTGCCGAGTATTTACTAGGCCTAGTAATAACTTGTGAACTTCCGGTCTGATCCAGATTGTGCTGATTATTTACTAGCCTAGTAATAAGTTGTGAACTTACAAACTGATCCGGATTGTGTCGAGTATTTACTAGGCCTAGTAATAACTTGTGAACTTCCAAACTGATCCGTATTGTGCCGAGTATTTACTAGGCCTAGTAATAACTTGTGAACTTCCGGTCTGATCCGGATTGTGCTGAGTATTTACTAGCCTAGTAATAACTTGTGAACTTACAAACTGATCCGGATTGTGTCGAGTATTTACTAGCCTAGTAATAACTTGTGAACTTACAAACTGATCCGGATTGTGTCGAGTATTTACTAGGCCTAGTAATAACTTGTGAACTTCCAAACTGATCCGTATTGTGCCGAGTATTTACTAGGAACATGTAGAATCTTTTTATTCACTTTAATTTTAGAAACAACTTTACCTACCAAGTAAAACCCCATTAAGGTACTTCATTTGATTCATTTCACCCATTATTGAAATAAATTTCATGATATGGGCTAAAATGTTTTATAAGGTGTACACAGGTTGATTTACATTGAAGGGAACAATATATTTACAACTATTGCAAACATAAATATCTTAAAAGTTATTCATGTACAGTGAAAACTCGATTGTCCGTCACCCTATTTTCCGCCAGGTTCTGTTAACCGTCAGTGTCTGGGTTCGTTGCGCCACGATATGACAGTCGCCATATGACTCATCTGTCCAGGAAGACGACAACTCCCTCTCCAGCTGTCTAGCCCAAGCCCACTTTTCCTTTACGGCAGACTTTACTGGTCTCAATGCAGTCCTAGTATTGTGTTATGAGAGAGTGTCATTGTGTTCTGTTTGAAATAAACTATGTTCAAGACCACTATACATATTGAATAATCTACAAGTACAGACTCTATATACAGTGTATGTACACTTATTGTTATCTCAGTCTTCTACTGTACCGTTTGCGCTGGTCCTTTACTTAATCAATGTTGTTATTATTGTGTTGTATAGTTTATTTCATGTTATTGCCTTGTATAGTTTATTTGATTATATTGTGTTGTATAGTTTATTTTATTATTGTTTAAAATATCTCAAAAACGGAAGCATGTTGTTTTAGAACTTTCTAAAAACATTGAAGTAATAAAACGATTACAAAAAGGTGAAAGCGCTAGCAACATGCAAAAATTTATGCTGTTGGATGAACAACTGTAAATGATATTAAATGGTGCAGAAAAAATTGAAGGGTTTGTTTGAAAAATGCAAACCACAGATGGTAATATAAACAACCAAAAAACAATAAAAACAGCAAAACTTTAAGTTGGATACTGTACTGTACCAGTGGTTTATTCAAACTCGCAGTCAAGGGATTCCAATTTCAGGACCTATAACAATGTCAAAAACTATGGATATAAACCAGAAGCTTTGTGTTGAAAGAGATCCATGTTTTAAAGCTAGCATAGGCTGGCTTCATAAATTTAAGTGTCGACATGGTATTCGACAATTAGAAATTACAGGGGAAAAGCTAAACCCTAATAGCGCAGTTGTTTTTCCCCTGCGCAGTTGTTTTTTTCTTTTTGAGTACAGAGAACGATTGTTGGAAGAAATAAGTGAGTGAAACTTAGTCAGGGAGCAGGTGTACAATTGTGATGAGACTGGCCTTTACTGGAAGGCACTTTCTGAAAAAACATTGGCTACAATTACAGAAAAATCTGCTCCAGGATTTAAAATGCAAAATGGTCGCATTACAGCTATGGTTTGCTCTAACGCAAATGGGATTCATAGATTTCCTTTACTTAATGTAGGAAAATCAAAAAAGCCTCGCTTACTTAAAAATCTAAATTTGAACGCATTGCCTGCAAACTATTATGCTCAAAAAAATTTTTGGATGAGCCAGGACATATTCAAGGACTGGTTTCAAAATAAATTTGTACCCAGTGTAAGATTACATTTGGAAGAAGTAGGCTTGCCGAAGATGTTGTTAGTAGACAACGCCCTCACTCACCCTGCAAGTGATCTAAAAAGTGATGATGGGAAAATTGCTTGTCACTTTTTACCGGTAAACACAACTTCCCTGATCCAGCCTATGGATCAAGGAATCATAGAAAGCATGAAATGGCGATATCGAAGAGCATTTATTCAGAAACTTGTTTTGTCGGAAGATTGCACAGGTGTAAAAGAGCTCTGGAAGTCATACAGCTTTAAAGATGCAATTTTCAATATTGCAGATGCTTGGAACGATCTTCCCGTTCAAACTCTAAAAAACGGGTGGAATAAGCTGTGGCCTGAGCTAGGAGCTGAATCGGAAAGTGAGCGAGAAAATGCTATTCAAGATGTTGACATTCAACAGCTTTGTTCTAAAATCCCCGGTAATGAACAACTGTCAGTTCAAGAAATCAACGAGTGGCTAGAAGTGGACAAAGAAGATGTCGGATTTGAAATCTTAGATGACGTTGATTTAGTAGATAATATTGTGAAGGACGATACGAGTAATGGAGATGAAGAAGTCGATCCTGAGGGAACTTGTAATATAATTAGTCATAATGAGCAGACACAATGTCATTAAAGGTTATTAACTGGTATGAAGTGTAGGAGGAAGCAGACTTTACAACACTTTTGCTGTTACGAAAGATACACAACATTGCTTTATGCATTTCGTCAAAGTAAGATGACAGACTATTTTAAGAAACCATAATATTACAGTGTGACTGTCAACTTATATGTTACTGCAGTTTAAGTTTAAGAATGTTGAAAATTAACGTTTGTGCTCATTATATAATGTACAAGCTTATGTTTTACATTAAAACTAGGCCTAATGTTTTGTGGAAGAAGTGTAATTGTAAATGAAGTATCGCATTCTATAACATGTTTCTAACCTTTTGATTCTTATTTTGTTAGTCAATGTGTACTATACAGAATTGAATTTTAACGTGCGTAAGCACTAATTATAAGTTCCAGCGATATAAGTGTAAGTGGCTGAATTCTCTATAATCCGTCTATTCTCCAATCCGTCACCGCCGCGGTTCCGACCCCTGACAGAAAATAGTATAAAAGTACGCACGACTACACATAGCCTCAAGCGGCTTAGGAGGGTCCCTGGTACTGAGAGACTACTGTACATATGACAACACCACGCTCTTGCTGTATTGGTTGCAACCCGATTAACTTCACTTTTGGCGACCCGTGAAAAGTAAAACATAATTAACTAAAACCTATATTTTCCGGTGACAACTGCAACAAGTTGCTATGTACATTATTTACAAAGTAACCAGACGTTTTGCCCATACTGTGATGTGGCATCCTCAGTGGTATCCTTGAGACTGAGACATAAAACATACTTGGTTGCTTGTGCTCTTCACAGTTTTAGGATTTAATGTTTTAAATTTTAGAAGTGCAATGACTTATCTGAAAATAAAACATTTTAAAGCGATTAAAATTCTTCAAAATTCATCAAAAGATAATTTATGTTTGTAGAGAAAAATCTAAATATAAATAATCATAAACGTTGGATGTACTTTTTATCTGACAAATCCAACATTTGATAAAAAAAAAAAAGACTAACCTGTATTTCTAGTGGTATATCTGTTTCATTTGTACTGTCATTAAATTCATCAGTTTGTAGGTTTGAATTTTCACCACTGTTTCCTTCCAGTTCAGCGAGCTCTGCCTGTAAATTATCAAACAAAGTGAAAATTACTTTACTGTTTGACTAGATATCATGACTGGTGATTGTAAGGTTTTTAGGCCTCCTTTACACATCCCACTTGAAGGAGTTTCATCTCAGTGTGCGTGCTGCATTGTTGGCTTTTTACATACAATACTCACATATGCATTTTGGATGGTAAAGTTAGTTAAACCTAGTCAAAATGACATTATTGCGAGCAAAGAATGTGCATGGAGAGGATTTTATTGAACAGCTATTGTTTTAGTTCTGCATATTTGTTGTAATATATACCCCTCCTGTCTCAGTAAGGGCCCTGCTATCTGCGATATCGATGGTAAAAAACTTGGTTTTTTTTTAAATGCACTCACGATAGAAAGGCTAAGAATAAAAACATTACCAACTACAATCAGACTAGGAGACATTTAGACAGTTCTGTACAATTTTATATTGAAAAGGTCTAACTTATTAGTTAAGTTTATATTCAATACAGGTTATTACTGAGGATTAATGATTTCCACTCTTGGTAGGCATTACACTTAAAGCACAAAATGTTAAAACTGTTTAAGTCTAAAATTCATTACTGGCACTACACAGAAAGAAAAGTATAATTACAAAGTCACACCCCCTTCATTTTTACAGTATTGAACTTACCTTGAAAAGAGCATATTCTTGTGAAAACTCATCAGCTTCAGTTTTTGAAGTGGATCCTGAATTATCTGTTGGGGTTTGTTTCAAACTGCTCAAAGTTTCTTTCGTAAGTGATATCAATTCTTCTATATCTTTCTCAAGAGTATACAAATCATTCTTGTCATCACTATTTGGTGTAGAATTAATTGCTTGTCTTATTTGTGCAAGCTAAACAGAAAACAATGCAATGACAAAAATGTGTTCTCAAATTAAAGAATTATGCTACCATAAACACAGTAATCAGGAATTAAGTTTAAAGAAGATCTACAAGCCTAAAAAACAGTTGGTTCTTATATTAGTGATTTTATCATAAAAACTTCTATATCACAAATTGCAAATTTGTATTTTGTAGTTAGTCGTTGGTTTTATTATCATCGTGCAATCTGCTAAACAAAATTTGCCGCAAAAGTAGATTTTCCGTCATAACTCAGAAAAATGACTGTCGTAAACCAGGTTTTAAACTAGTGTTCAGGTTAAAATAACGTGTATTCTTTAAAAATATATATATTAAATCATTAAAAATAGCTTAATGGAAATATGTTAAAAGATTTTAGATTTTTTTTAAATATAGCCTACTTTTAGTAGCTAAATAACATGCTTTGCATGAAATAAAAATTATCTCTTGTGGAAATAGCTTATATCCCACTCTTGATTCATTTCAAGTGAAGTTTTAATATTTTGTTAATGGAAATGAATGCATAGCTACAAAAATTTTCAAAATTAAGAAACATCCAAAAATGCAGAGGTAGGCCTAACTTGGCCATTTAGAGAAAGTCCCTGTTCTGAATGTGCCACTGCTCAGTTATATGGCAATCAGTAAGTTTGTGTGATATTACTGATTTACAGTAAAAGAATTGTATATTAAATTTAATTTAAGATGTACAGTATGTTTGTATCTGTTTGGGTATGTATGAATATTTAAATATAAATTTAGGTACCTACTTAAATATTTGTATATAATAAGATGTAATAATAAGTTTAAGATAACGCAGCTTAGAGAAGAGGTCTAGGAGAGTTTTTGTAAAATATTTGTAATTTGTGGTACATTTATTTGGGAAAAATAAACTTTACTATTGTTAATCACTTTCACATACGTTAATTTATTGTTTTGAATTTAAATGTTGTCATTTATACATAACTATTAATCTACATTTATGTACAAACCCTTGAACACCAGAATGTTGAATATAATGTGTAACAGAAGTATTAAGACATATGGACTTCTGTGATACTCATGTCCTACTGTTGTCAGAGAGTAAATAAGTTAGTGTTGATGAATGTCAGACCTAAAACATCAATGGTCTTTCTGGCATGTGTAATTTCATAATTGTATCTGCCTATAACTATTGCATAGATAATATGTTTTAAAAAACAAACTTACCTGTGTCTCATACTGCTTTAAGCTATCCAACAAAGTATCCTCTTGGTTGTCCATAGTTTATAATTCAACTAAAATCTTGTTTATAGATTTTTCTACTCTTTCCCTATATCATATTTAGACTAGCCTTGCATACAATTGAATGATCATGCAAGTTTATGTCAAACATTACTCACTTTACTTCTATTAAAAAAGTAACATGGTTAGTGAATTATTAATAAATATATCAAAATGCCAAGTTAGGATTATGTGTAATCCAAAGTTAAAATGTAAAAGCGACTCAGCTCACTTTTATTTAGGGATAATACAACACCGAAAACGTAAATTTAAATACATTAATACTACTTATAGCCGATATAATACAATTAAGGGAATAATTATAATTTGTAGCCGTACTAATAAACAATCCTTACGTTAACCTAACTATTCTGCCAAATTGAATTGACAGAGAAAAATAAAAACAAAACACAAGTCAGATCAGCGAACGTCATCTGTCAGTCGGTTGGTCCGGTTCAGTTCTCTTCGATTTCTCAGCTGTCACTCAGGGTTGCCAAACTATAATAAAGACAATCATATTGAGATTCAACAATCTGGTACTATCAAATAATATGTCTGTACATTATTCTGATGACATTGTCAGTAATAAGATAAAAATACTTTCGGATCTTAAAAATAAACACTAATATATATCTCCACAGCTTGATAGATAATCGTAAATTAAAAATATTCCAAGCCAATGGTGTTAGTTTTTAATTAGTTACACAGTGTCAATTTTGTATATGCTAAATATATAAATATTTTACACACAATCATGTAATTATATCGATTTTAGTCTCTATACGTGGGATTTGCAATTACTGATACCTAATTAACCCTAATGCCAGTGCCTCTCAAGACACCTAACAGTATTAATCAGGGAAGGGCCTCATGTTTTTTCTGCAGTACAAAAAAAGTTATCTTTACTTCTTTTCGTCACTGAACTCCTTGCCTTAAGAATTTGATCGCTTTTTTTCATAATGTGCATGATGTCTTGCCTTTTTTTCGTGTGTGGAGGGAGTGTAGATGCAGGTAGGAAGAAGTCAGATGGTGGAAAATGCTGCTTAGATTTCTCAAGCTTCTCACCCATAGACCCGTATAATATTGCTTGGACTTTAATCGGTCAGGGTAAGCCAAATCAAGATGAAACCAATCCTAACATGGCATTGGCCAATGAATTATGAAGGATTATTATTATGATTATTTCCTGGAAACTGCTGGTAACATTTTAAATAATATTCCAAGTCAAGATGCAACTTAGGATACCGTACATTAATATGATATTCATAGTAACGTCTAAATTTCAGGGGAAACATTCTGGATTTGGCTGTTATGTCGTCGATATTTTAAGGAGTTTAGAGGTGCTGGTAAACCTTTGCGACTTATAGTTTTTAGATCTAGAAGTGCTTTTGCTTTGATGAAATCAATAGTGGGTGAAGGGAAAAAAGAGGTAGGTCATCACAAGAGTCACTAGGGCAAACAGTTCCAAATAAGATTGGTCAATTGTTATCTTGTTTTGTTCTCATACTGCTGTAGTTGATGGAATTAAATTAATATAATAGTAGAGATATTATATTAATATCTCTACTGTGGGTAATAATGTGGAATTTTCTCCGAGCAGACATGACGTTGTTGAATGTTCGGATAGTGGACGCTTATATTCACTTTTTTTGTATCCAACAACTGAGGAGGAGATTGATAGAGTCATTAAAGAGTTGAAGAATAAAAAATCGGCAGGCATTGATGAAATATCCCCCGTCCTCCTTAAAAGAATTTCACAGTATCTACTAAAACCCTTGTGCCACATTATCAATTTCTCCTTCTCTTGTGGATCCTTTCCTAAGTTTTTGAAAGTCTCTGTGGTCAAGCCAGTATTCAAAAAAGGGAATGCGAAAGATTGCAATAGCTACAGACCCATATCGATTACATCGGTGTTTTCAAAGATTTTTGAGAAAGTCATGCTATCTAGACTACAGAAATTCCTGGAAAGAAATAAAACAATCTCTGAACACCAACATGGCTTTGTGAAAGGGAGAACCACTACTACTGCCATGTATGATCTCATCAACGAAGTGGTTCAAGAGCTTGATTCTAAGCATTACTCAGCGGGATTGTTTTTCGACCTAAAAAAGGCCTTTGACATGGTCGACTACAATATTCTACTACAAAAAATGGGGGCGGTAGGTATACGTGGCGTGGCATTGAGTTGGATCTCCTCATATCTCCTCGGTAGGAAGCAGTATGTGGAAATAAGGGCGGTGGACGAAGCCGGATATATTCGACCCTACTGTTCTGCAGATACCAACATAACAAAGGGGGTTCCTCAGGGCTCGGTTTTGGGGCCTGTTCTATTCCTTTTATACATCAATAATCTTCCTTCATGCTTATCTACGGCCAAACCATCCCTGTTTGCTGACGATACCTCCCTCTCAATATCTAGCTCTGACATCAATCATTTAGAACAACTATCTTTTTATGAGGCCAATAACTTGTTTCAGTGGTTTGACAACAACTTACTAGCTGTTAATTCTGAGAAAACGACACTAATAAACTTCTGCATGAGTAAGAAAAACTCCAAAGGTTTTAGTATTCTTTTAAATGAATCCATGGTACAGCCTACTCATGATGTCTCCTTCTTAGGATTGGTCCTGGACGAGTACCTTAGTTTTGGCGGCCACATTGAACACGTTTCAAAAAAACTTAGTTCAGGAATCTTTGTGTTGCGTAACTTGAGACATACATCGAACGCTGACGTCCTCCTATCTGTGTATTATGGGCTTATCTACCCCCACTTAGCCTATGCTATACCAATTTGGGGGTGTGAGAGTCAAAAGACTAAATTTTTATTTAAACTACAAAAGTGGGCTGTTCGGACTATGTTCTTCCTTCGCAGAGATCAGTCCTGCAAGACTTATTTCCAGGAGTCAAGAATCCTAACCTTGCCATCTATCTACATTCTAGAAACTCTCACTTTTGTCAAACAGAACTTTCCCAAATTCAATGTTTCAGTCCAAACACCATATCTATTACGCAACTCAAACAAGTTATCCATTCCTAAACATTCTACTACTTTTTTCAAGAAACACTTATTTTACAATGGCGTCAAACTGTACAATAGTCTTCCTCTTACACTAAAGTTGGAGTCAAACCATATTAAATTCAGAAATAAGCTCAAAAATGAGATAATTATGGCATATTCAGTATATTTATCAGAAATATATCTGAGTTGCTACTGCCGCCAAACACCAATTAATTTCTTGTATATTTCACAAAAGTTAATATTTCCTTATATCCTTAAAATGTAAAATGTCTATACATAAAAATGATCACATACTGAATTAAATTTCTGGTTTTTGGTCAATAGCTAATTCCCCTTGTTGGTAGGACAATTAAAGTTATAATTTTTAAACAAGAACGTTTTTTCTTGACGTAGTCCTAAAATCTTTTGAAACCAGGGAGTCAACCTGCTGTTTCACTCTGAGATTATTTGCGTGCTTTTGACTGTATTTCATATTATATTATAATAAATAACCTTAAAGATCTGACCTAGGGGACGGAACTCTCAAATTGGTAATATATTACTCAAGAAAAAGAAACGATTTGTCTGTTGGAATGGTATTTTTTTTTCTTTTTTTCAGCTTTTTACGGTGAATGTCAAGTGTACTCAGTTCTTACTACTTGTGGCTTACCTATTGTTCTGTCTTCCACATCCATCTTAGCTATGTTGCGAAACTGTAGTGTAACCTTAGCCTCAGCCATAAACTGTTGCCAAAAAAAAGCTTTAAAATTTATATGTAATGCTAGATTAATTTAACACTGTGGACCTTTATTTAGTTAAATTTACTCTAGCTGTTAAGGATTCAGACATTTCCACTCAAGCCTATGTTGATCTTTATAGTCATAACAATATAAATAATTCTAATTATTATTATTTTCCCCTATATATAAATTAGAAGCAAGACTGACTACATGCTATCTATTGGCTATTTCACTCGGGTGTGATAAATACTCTCCAGTTAGCTATAACCCACATCATTGGGGAGGGCGTGTCTCTACCCAAGCATTCTTCGAAACAAAATAAACCTCAATGACAGTTATTAAGAGTCTTCATCACCTTTGCCAAGTTAGCGATCTGGGGAGAAGCCTAGGATATGAGGGAGGGTAGAGTGGAGGGCTGTGCGGGGTAATTGTGCCGTTCTAAAAATATAGTTGCAGCCGCTCTGAACCGCGTCGCCCACACGCACACCTCTCGTCATAATTAAATAATAGGAAGAACAGTTGTTGGTTCAAAACCAACACCCAAACACGTCACCAGTCGACCAGCCCATGTTTTGTGAAAGGCTTGTAGTGCAGTGGGCTCTGACGGCCGGTGCGGTTTTTTGTCAAAACATGGTCTCGTAGTCTTCTGTTTCGGGCGCTATTTTTAAACGGATTTTCTTGAAACTGGATGATCGTTTAGTTGAAGAGTTGCATCATGCCTCTGGTACCTTAGAAGTTTGTAAATACTGGTCAAAAACCCTTGATTACCTTACAAAAAAAACCATATAAATCACACATTTCAGATAACAAAAATACATATTTTAATTATTTTTTTAAATATCAGGTCCAAGGGGCATGCTGCAACTCTTCAACTATACGATTGCCGAATTTTAAGACAATCCGTTGAAAATTAGCGTCCGAATCAGGAAACTACAAAACCATGTTTTTAGCGTTTTCAGATGGGTGATGAAGACACTTAATTTGTACTCACTTACATGATATCGTCACGTGAACAGGGCAATGACAACATATATAAAAGGCGTTCACAGCCCTCCCACCTACCAGTACACACAACCTAATGACACATGAGAGGACCACCAACCTTCCCATCTTGTATTCATGAAGAGTCCACCGCATACTCACACTACATGATAGGCCATCCCACTACTCTAACTTACTCACAATACATTTAGGGTTCACCAACCTTCTGGACTTATGGTACACGAAGGAACCACCCTCCCCACGTACTCACGGTGCATGAGAGTCCAACCCGCTCTCCCATCTTACTCACAATATATGAAGGGTTTCTCCAACCTTCTCATCTTGTGGTACACGAAGGGCCCATCTTCCCCACGTACTCACAGTACATTAGAGGCTAACCCACCCTCTCATCTTACTCACAATATATTAAGGGTTTCTCCAACCTTCTCATCTTGTGGTACAATAAGGTCCCATCCTTCCCGCGTACTCACGGTGCATGAGAGGCCAACGCACCCTTCCATCTTACTCACAATATATGAAGGGTTTCTTACTCACTAGTAGGGTAAGAAACCCCCTCACAAGAAGGGAGGATTCTTACTCACGAGTCATGAAAGGCCCACTTACCTTCAAATCTTATTCACGAAACATCGAAACATAAAGGGCCCAATTACTCTCCTTATTACTCACAAGACATTAGGGGCCCACTTACACTCCCTTCTTACACATAAGTAATGAAGGGCTCACCTTCCCTCCTTCTTACTCACAAGACATGAAAAGGACCCACTATCCCTTCTTCTTACCCACAAGACATGAAGGGCCCACATTCTCTCCCTTCTTACACAAGAAACACGATGGGCCTACTTACTCTCCCTTTTTACTAATGATATGTGAGGAGCTCACTTAACCTCCCATCTCAATCCTGATACATTACTTATCGTCACTCACTGTCCTTTTTATAATCGTTCGTATATTCCTACCACAAGTCATATGCCGTGGCGTAGAAGGGAGATTTAATTTGACATTTGTTACATCTTTGTACAGTGCCTGAATGCATCTTTATTTTTTAATCAAATCGTGAACCTCACAGAAATTATTGTATCCGTTGCCCTGATGATACAATCCCTGGGGGTTTGTGTTTGTGGTATTACACTTTATGGAATTCTTTTAAATTGCGATTATAATACGTTGCGACAAAACAACTTACTACAATCTAATTATTTTTTAACTAAACTTGTCTCTATTTCCTGATTATTAGTTAGAAACAAATGTGCATGTTTTTATTCTAAATTTATGTTATTTAAACTGTTTATTCGTGATTCTTACATATAAGATGTTAACGTTTATGAATTAGTTTTTAATTTGTTTGTTTATAAACACATTTCACCCACTGTATGTCAACAGTGTTTTACCAATAGGTACCGGGGCAACTTCAGTAAGATATTAGAATTAAGGTATCACAATATCAAAGTGATGATAGCGATTACCGCAAACGAGCGCCGCTGAGTGGTGAATCAGCGCCCCTTCAGCAGGCAATCTGTGTCATTAGCCACTATTCAGCATACAAACAGGATCGTGATGTAGCTAATTTACTGGCACAAAATGACCTTGATTGGAGAGTCTACCCTCCGCCCGGGGCCCCCTCCCCCCACTATCGGTGGTGTTGATACAGTCAACTGATCGTTAGCATACATTACATCCCTTAACAGTTTGTCTATGCATTTGGAAAGATAATCAGCTGTATAACTTTTTTGTTTTGATTGTCAGTTTTTTACTTCCTCTCATGTACGTTAGAATAAAGAAAGTATTGTGATCGTCTAAAATAACCTTTTTACAAGGTGGTCTAAAAATCAATTTAGGGCCCCCTGGATACAAAAAATGTGTGTTTTTCCTTTTATCTGTTTGGTGTCTGTCCGTATGTGCACTTCACTAGAGACCAAAATGAGGATATACTTTTATAAAACTTAGTATATAGGTGTATTTAGCCAACACATCTTCAGACCGTTTTTTTCAATTTTAGGTAATTTTAGTTTTAATGACCAAAAAAATACAACAAAATTTTCTCAAAAATGGCTCTAAGATTGTTATTGGATGTTTAGGAAATGTGTGAATTACAATTTAGAATATTTTAGTAAAAATTGCATGTCCCTAACTTTACTAGTTTTTACATTATAACATTAATTTACGGGCAAAAACAATAATAAATGGAATTTTACAAGCTTTATTCTAACGATTTTTAATTAATATTTCATTAAAGAAGCAAATTACAATAATACATATTTTAGTTACCACCCCAATAAGTTGGGGCTAAAGGCCGAAGGCCGAAAGCCACAACTCAAGATGTTGAAGGTTGTTTACATAAAATCCGACTATGTGAATAATTGAACAGCTGTTTTTGAAGATTATTTTTTACATACTTTTATTTAAGTATTTTTCTGTGCATTCATTAGAGATTTAATTAATTGAACATCTGTTTTTTTAGATGTGTTTTTATATCCTTTAATTTTAATTCAATTCAACAATATATGGGATTTTAATATGGGGATTATTTCGAAGAATGTAACCTTAAAATGATTAAATTTTGCCAAAAACACAATGAACAAAATAAAATACAGTAAGCGGTGGGTTTCTCCGCGAAAAACGCTAAAAACATGAGTTTCTATTTTAATAATTCTGTTTGTAACGATAATGTTATCATAAACTTGAAGTATCGTTTGATAGGTGAATACCAGTTAATTCTAGCGAGCCATAAGTTGGTTTTTGTAAAAAAATTATGTATATTTGTACTTGTTTCATAGCTAAATTTATGAAACTTTAAATCTCATTCTCAACTTATGGCACACTGTCCCTATAACTCATTACAATATAATAAAGATTAACCACACAGTTGAAATAGAAAAGAATTTTTCACTACACTACTATGAGTTTAGCTGTTTTCATTATGTGTTTACAACCTGCGAAACATCATATTTTCAACAGCTGTCTATTGTTTACTACCGAAAGTAACATTGTTTACAACCGAAAATTTTCCACAATCAACAACACCTGTTTTTATTCCGTAGTGTAGTGAAAAGTATCGTTAAAACTCGAGTGAAAGTGTTTTGTATGTTCTCGACCAATTGAAGTGTTCGACAAGTCTCGCACTTCAAACATGTGGTCTCGAACATGCAAAACTCCAATTTCCACTCTTGTTATGAAATATACTATTTTTGGCCGCTGACGGTAAAATTGCACGTCTACTATTGTTGTCTTTCTAAAGATGATTTGACATTTTGGGAAACGGCCAACGTGGAAAATATTCATTTGCAAAACTGTTACAATTTCACAAAATATCCAGTTGCAACAGCTGATATTAAGAGTCCAAACAAAACTACAAATGACGCCACGGCCTTTCCGTCCTCAAGAATAACAGAGGAAACTGTAGAGACGATGGGCGGTGCCTTAAGAGTCTGTAGAGGTCACCATATTGGATTTATATCCTATAAGAGCAACGTTAATATTGGATTTATATAAGAGCTCTTATTAAGAGCAACATTGAATCAGGCTCAGCAACTTAACGTTATGTCGGAAATTTTCAATTTTTGTATTGTTTGAAAGAGTGTAAAAGTGATCGAATACAATTTTTAATTTTTATTTGTGATTTAATACAAAATTTTGAGTTTTAGTTAATGGTTTTGATGAAAATACTAATAAACAGTCAATCTGTTGTGTAAGACCCGATGTGTAAATTGTACGCTCTTTCAAACTATAAAACAATTATAATTTTCTGACCAATCCTTAAGTCACAGTGTTGTTCTGAATTTAACATTGTTATTATGGGAATAAATCCAATATGGTGATTAGTTCTACAGATTCTTAAGACTGATTCCAAAGATCTAAATAACTTCTCACGTCTGTATAGAATTATGATGCAAAAGTTTATTTAAAAAAAGTACTCTCGTTTTCCCTGATAGCGAACAAAAAAAGCCCAACGGTAGATGGACAAAAATTTAAATAAGGTTATTTTCAAATTCTGTTGTGTAAGAAGGTTGTAAATATGAAAAAATTACGCTCTTACAATGTAAAGACTACACTTTTATTTTATTATTGTTATACTTTAAATGTATCCGAACCTATTGCAAATAAATGCATTTCCCATAAAATCTGGTCCAATAATTTAATAAACATGAAAAATGGATGGATAAACTAAAAGTAAAATTGTAAATTTTTGTAACAGAAATTGTCACATTTAAAATCTTCCATAAACTTTGTAGGCCATATATTATTGTTTTCTATGCAAAATGTATTCAACTCTTACATAAAACTTCAAGCATGATAAAAAAATGTGTATTTGGGTTGTAATTTCCATTACTTACAAAAATAAATTGTCATTTTCAATTAAAAAAATAAAGGAAGTAAGATATTAACGAAACCTAATTTTATATATTACTCGGATTAAAAAGTTTACATTTTATTTTACAAAATAATTAATACAGTTTGTAAACATAATGAGAAAGTAATAATACAATACAAACAATTTAATTGCACATAGAAATGTATTTATATTGGATTTGTATTCTCTATTGTTCCATACTTGCGTTACTCGTGCTTCTATTTTTTTGTTGGAGGATTAGTACCCGACTTACTTATTTAACAAATTCTTTATCGATCCATTTATTATACAGTATCTCCTCCAAGGTTATGTAAGTTAAAAGTTGATTTCTAACCATGACTAAGTCGTTTATAGATCACCCCGACACATGTTTAACCATTCTTCTTACGACTTCAGACCAGTGTTGCCAATTTATCGTACGAACAGCTTAAAGTTATCGTATTTCTGGCATAATTATCGTACAGTTGCTAAATTCTCTACAAAAAGTGATCTATTCAAAATAATATGAAAATATACTTTAATTAATTCATCCATTTATTTATTCTCAGGAAATTTAATAGTAAGAGTAATTTAATAACACAATAAATATGTAAAGTAGGGCGACTTTAACTTAGATCAATTGCATTCAACTTCTTTTAGTAAATGAAGCATAAATTAATTTCATAAAAAACTGTATGTATAATTTAAAGTAATTCAGTTGAATTTTTGGAAGTTAATTGTGTATGTTATATTGGATTTTAAAATGTTTAACACTTTACATTCTGTATGATTAAAGATTTAATTGTGAGTTTTATTAGTGTTTTATTTATACATTTTGGCTTTGTCTCTGTAAAGTTTGAAAATTGCTATATCAATATCATGTGTCTTTGAACATTTATTTTTTACTCCAGAACGGAAGCTGAATAAACTTTGTTGATTAAATAAATGGGAATATAAATTTATCTCAACGCACTTCTGACATGCTAGTCATCTCTCTAAATAAATATCAATGGACTCGTTACGGTAAGGTACAGTATGTAGGATCAAGTAGTTTTTCTTGTTGATTTAATTGCTTTAACTTCAATAATATCAACTCCGCTATGAGATAATATAATTTTGAAATGTCCAACAAATGATCGTAGAAATAGAAACATCGTACGTTAACGTATCGTACATCCTACGAAACCCTAAATGATCGTACTGTTGGCAACACTGCTTCAGATGGGCCTCAGGGCTGCCCGTGAACTTTATTCAATTCGTAGAGTAACGACTGTCAGCTGAACTGGTAATCGAAATCTTTAGTCACTGCGTCAAGACGCTATCAAAACTACGTCTCTTGAAAGTAAGTCAATTGATGTTACTCATGCAACGGCAAATATTGAATATCAACCAGTCGCGAACACGAATCCATAGACAATTTTTAGATGAAATACCGACTTTTTACAACAAATATTGAAAATTTACAGCAACAACTATGTATATAACATTAGTATTACGTAGTTTCCCTCCTAAACACAAATATAACACCCATTTCGTCCTACCACAGATAAAAACTGAGAAATTAACAAAACAGGTTAGGTTGGTTAAAGTTAGCTTGATTAGTTAGGTTAGATTAGGTTAGTTAGGTTAGATTGGGTTAACCCAACTACCCACCCACCCAAACACGGACAGTGGTATTGACCCAACCACCCACCCACCCATACACGTACAACGGTATTGACCCACCCACCCACCTATACACGTACAATGGTATTGACCCACTCACCTACCCATACACGTACAGTGGTATTAACCCACCCACCCATTCTACACGTACAATGGCACTGACTCATCCAACCCCCCATACACGTACAGTGGTATTGACCCACCCACCCATTATTACACGTACAGTGGCATTGACCCATTCACCTACCCATACACGTACCACTGTATTGACCCACCCACCCACCTATACACGTACAATGGTATTGACCCACTCACCTACCCATACACGTACAGTGGTATTAACCCACCCACCCATCCATACACGTACAGTGGTATTGACCCATTCACCTACCCATACACGTACCACTGTATTGGACCCACCTACCCATTCTTACACGTACAGTGGCATTGACCCATCCACCCACCCATACACGTATTGGTGGTTAGGTAGGAACTAGGTTAGGTAGGAACCTTGAGGTTAGGTTGGTTAGTTAGGTTGGTTAAAGTTAGGTTGATTAGTTAGATTAGATTAGGTTAGTTAGGTAAGCAATTTGTAGTCACAGTCAACATATACAAACCAAGCCTAACCTAACCTTACTTAATCCAACCCAAGTGGTTTTGTTGAGTGTTTTGTTGAATATCTTAGTTATTATTCATTGTATAAATAATTTGATGTTATATTCGAGTACAGGTGAAAAACTACATAAAATTATTGTAACAGCCCAAACATCGTTCTTGGAGTAAAAATGCTATTTCTCTTTTCAATGTTTCTGTAAAAAAACGGTATTTCCGCCAAAATGGATACGGTATAGTGTTTGTTTAATATTGACTAGTCAAAAAAATCTTGTAAATTTGATGGTATTCCATGTTTAACCGTAAGGTAAAACAGTTAGCTACATTAGAATTCAAATAAAATACCAATTGGAAATGTCACAAATAAAATTCCAATATATATATATATATATATATATATATATATATATATATATATATATTATAGAAACAAAAGAACACAAACTACTAAACGTGAAATAATTGCTGAGTAAATTTTAATATTATCGCTGACTTTTAATTAATACGAGGCAAAATAATAAGAGTGAAATGAAAGGCCGTTATTATTCACGGCGCTTTCATGTACGAAGGGCTCTTTCATGGCATTAAACAACGACGGCGGGGTGGCAAGCACCCTTGAATAGCGACTCCTGTTTAACCTGAGCTCCGCTATCATTAAAAAATGCGCAGCCACAAATTGGATCAACATAAGACGCTATTGGGCACGATAGTCATTAAAATAAATGAATAATTATAATATATACATCGTTAATGAGGGGTTGGTGGCAGAAGAAAATGGCAGCGTCCCCTTGACGTGTTGATGACGTACCACTAGAGGTGTCGAGGGGACGGGGGACACTTAAGTCCTTTATTGTAGATAGTTGTGCGTTTTATTTATATTCTATGCTTAAAATAACCTTTATTGTTTTATAGAAGTACAAAATAAAAAATGTCCTAAAATTCATTGTTTTTAGTTTTCGTCTCACTAGTATGAGAGATTTTCTTAAATAAATTATTTGAGTTATGATTTGTTCTTTTGTTTCTCTATTCAACCCGACCGATAGTAGTTCATTACTTTTTTAAAAGAAATACGGTACTAAATTTAATTTGTTCAACGACTGTTGACAAATAAATTTTATGATTGAATGTTCAAAGTTTAACAAAACTTGTTAAAAAGTATCTTTTTGAGGATATATAGAAACTTTCGGCTACTCTGTGTGCCTGGTAGAAGTACCGGTGTCTGACGCTCTAACCTCAAACATGTTGCGACTTGTATACTCAGTCCAGTCAACACGGAACCGGTTCGTTTACTCTAACGATCGTAGACTCTACGGCCTCTTTATCCTCGTTTATGACATAATCGTCTAAATTGGTCGTAGTGCATAAATCATCAAAAATTATACTCTAAATTTTTTAGGGGTGTTTAGGCTTGATATACTGAAATTTTTCTTGTTAATAGGCATATATATAAACCAAATATCACTGACTGACCGACTGATCACAAAATCTCAAAACCATCGAACGGATTTCCACGAAAATTTAAAGGAAGTTAGCTTTAATATCGAAGGGACCCACCAAGAAATGATTTTTCAAAATTCCATTCTTATGGGGTATAAACAGCCCCTCAAAATTTCATTTTTTCCATAAGAATAACATTGGGTTAAGTTTAGTAAATTAATAACAGCCGTTTTGTAAATAAATAAACATGTTTATTATATATATTTTATATTAGGCCTACTCTATTGTTGCACAAAGAGTTTAATCTTCACCTGTTAAAAAAACACACAAATGAGATAAACGCATTTGAAATAACCTAATTAATACCATATAATAACAAATAGGTAGCAACGTAAGTAGTGTGAGTGAGATACTGTAAATAAATTTAATATTGTAATTTTACATCATACCGATAATCTACTATTATTTGCAGTCAAAGTCGCATGCCGAGGCAGAAGGCCGAGGTGTATCCAGCGCAGCGAGAGCCGGGGTTGGCACGCGAAGCGTGCAGGGGTGTCTCCTAGTATCTTGTAAATGTGTACAACGAATCTGGAAGCGTCACCAAAGAATGTACCTGGAATACAAACCGATAATTTTGTTTATTATTCTGTGTTCTAAGCGTGCACAAATAATTTTTTTATTAAAAATTTAATGAGGTTTGATATTAATTTTATTTGTTTTATGTATATGAAATAAAAACAATTACTTTTTTTGTTCACCAATACGAATTTATAATTTATTTATATTTTGTTAGCAGGTTTGTAATGAAAATCTTTTTACCGTTTTACTCTTTACGTCGTCCGACTAATGATAAATTTAGAATTCTCACATTAGAGTACGGTACTTTATTGATTTATTGATAATAATGTATATATATATATATATACATATATATATATATATATATTATCAATAAATCAATATATCTATTTTTTTATAGTACTGGGAGCCGAAATTCGCTCAGTTAAATTGTGCAAACTGAAGCGCATCCTGAGAATCGAGGATCTCCCAGAGGATCCTGAGAATCGTTTGTTGTTTCTCTGCCTTGTAGGTTTTTAATAAAATTCGTTTCTGAGGTCTTCCGCGTTTACCTTTAACACACACACCCGTGTATTGACAGTGACATGCCCATAGAGTGAGCGGCACATTTTCTACTCTCTGTGGTGCCACAGAAGACCGGCATAATTTAAGTCAGTGGTCTATGCCAGGCAGTGACAGTCAGTGGTTCGTGAACAAATGAGCTAACAACGACAGAATTCACCAAAAAATGTGTATGATTGCTTTTATTCTGGATGATGAGGCAGAAAAAGTGGACAAGAGGTTGTGGGAACATAAGGCCTGAAAAAAGAGACAAAGTGAAAGGAAATTCTTTACTCTTTATAACGAATTAATTGAACGGGGCTAAATTTGTTGAACAATTCCGAATCTCAGAAAGTACCTTTAATATTTTATTGAATAATCTGAGGAAAACATCTGAGGAAAAAAGATTTACACGTTAGAGGAAAAGTGAGTAAAAACTTAAGGCCTTTAACGGCCTCTTCACATACATCCGTGTCATGTCAGTGACGTGATTTTTCTCAAATCACGGTAGCAGTACGGACCTATTTTTGTGCTCTGGTGGTTGTTTATTGTTGTTGAGTTCAGTTTTTACTCACTTTTCCTTCAATGTGTAAATCGTTTTTCCTACTGAGGAAAAACGCTGGAGAAACAACTGTGTTTTCCAGCTTATTCAATAAAATATTAAAGGTATTTTCTGACGTTCGGAAATATTGCAAACACTTAACCCCGTCGTCGATTAATTTCTTATTAAGAGTAAAGAATCCCACCTCACTTTTGTCTCTTTTCCATGCTTTATACAGCCACATCCTTTTGTTCCTTGTTTTTGCCTCATCCTCTTCTTCATACAAAATAAGAGCAATCATACACAACGTTGGTAAATTCTGTCATTGTTAGTTCACGTGTTCACGAACCACTGACTGTCACTGCCTGGCATATGTGAACAGAAGTTACTGTGGCACCACGGATAGAAGATCACGTGCCGCTCACGTCACTGTCAAGACACGGGTGTGTGAAGAGGCCTTTTAGCCCTTTTGTGGAACTTGTACGGATTTATCGTAGTCGCTAACCAGGAAAAAATTAAAAATGCTTGGAGCAACAAACAAATTTGTCCGGACGTGGCTTGTTTTAGAAAATAAGATAGCTATAATGTAACCACATACAATAAAACTAATAATAATGTTAAAACAAATTTAAAAAAATACATTTAATAGGTGTATGCAACAATTATACAACCTATAGAGGTTATAAAATGTAAATGCAGTGTATATATATATATATATTTTTTTTTCTGAAACATTTTCTGAAAATGAGAATAAATTTTGATCGCTCGTCCAAATAGTTGGATAAATACACGAACAACATTTCCTAAATCCAATGTTTAATAATTAAAAATAAAACCAAAGTTACTATTTTACTTTTAAGATCAGATGTATCATCCGAGTAAAACAAAATTGTTGTTACAACTACATAAGCAATCAGACTGAATCAGAACTGCAACCGTGTCAGACACTGGTATTTAGCGAGTGGACGGAAAGGATGTGTAGAAGTTATATATAATACAGAGTTATAATGTGAGGTAGAGTGGAGAAATGACGTGCTTGCTCACCTTCTCTCCGTGCTTTACATCACATCGACATAAAAGCTCATCCACCTACCGTTCTCCTAAGTTTTATAGTCTAGAAACCCCTATAAGACTACTTAAAGGCGATGAAAAGTAGTGCAATCATGTCAGAGTTGGTAGAAAACGAACAAGACATTTCACCATGAAATCAGACTAGCCAAACTGTCGCGTAGGTTTATGTTATTAGAAATAAATCACTATGTTAAATTGATGGTAATGTTAAAACGTGGTAAAAAGAAACGTTGAGTGGCGTTTTCTACCCTGTAGGAATGGAATTTCGGGAGAGCCTCCAAATTTCATAAATATCTCTGTAGTGGTTCCGGAGATTTCGTAATGAGTGAGAAAATCTTGTTTGAAATTTATACAGGGTGTAAATTGTTTCTGGAAACACCAGAATATACTCTTTAATAATCAAATTATAAATAGGAAACCTTTTACAGTCGTGATAGGGATTGGGCACATACTTTTTGGAACTATGTTTTGCAATTTCACACTAACGGGGGACATCTTGTTGAGGTTATCGTCAATATCCTTAATATACCTTGCGTATATTAAGGTAAGTGAAAAGGAAGCTTATACATTGCGATAAATCATTTTAAAGGTGATAGATAGTTTACATAATTTAATGCCACAAACCGCATCTCTAAGGAATCGCTTTATCAGAAAATATAACACTTTTTGAAAATTTTCTGACATTCAAAAATTTCATTTTAACTTGGTTCTTGCCCCAGTAATGTGTTACACAAACCAACACAAACAAATTGAAATAAAACAAAAATTCATTTTCAGCTGGTTTGATTACGTACAAACGTGCTAGCTGTTATTACAATAGACTTGTGTAAATAATGATTTATTTTATTAATTACTCAAAAATAAAAAAATTAATGTATGGTGTTAAAAAAAGCTTAACACTAACCGTATACCACTACTTGGTGTAAACGTAAATGTTTGAACTGTTTTCTTTCTCCTTAGTTTTATAATTAAGGTAAAATGTAATTTTTGAACATCAGTAAATTTTCAATACTCAAAGTGCTCTATTTTCTAATAAAGCGATTCCTTAGAGATGCGGTTTGTGGAATTAAATTCTGTAAACTATTACCTTTAAAATGATTTATCGCAAGGTATTGTCGGCACTGGTGGCGCAGTGCTGTAACCCAGCTACATGGGGACAAAGTGTTTGGGAGATTGTAGGCGATAGGTTGTATGCTCGGTCCTCTTAATACCGACATGGCGTCCGCTTGGTGGTTGCTATCGACGTGGACACTACTAGAGAAGTCTTAAGTATGATACCACTACAAGAAGAGGGTGTCCATGTTGGGTGGTAATCATTGTGCGGATGTTGTGTGTGGTAGATAACTGAGTATCAGGCTGAGTATCAATTATCTGAAAATCAGACCAGCACTACGTGGTTCGGATTCCACGTAAAGCTGTAGGTCCCTTAGTTGCCCTGGCTGTTGGGCTATTAATAAATTGCCCTTTCTGAGGAACAGTTGAACTCAGTTAGTAACCAGACTACACTCATCCACACTCATCCTACACTCATATAACCACTCATATTCGCCTTAAAATACGCACAACGTTGTGTCGGCGTCTCATATGTAAGAGTGTAAGGTATAGGCTTCCATTGAGAATATTGACAACACCCTCAACAGGACGTCCCCCGTTAGTGTGTGTAATGACAAAACATTGTTCCAAAAAGTAGGTGTCCAGATCCCTATCACGCCTGTGAAAGGTTTCGAATTTATATTTTCATTAATTCAGATTATATCCGGGTGTTTCCAGACATAATCTGGACATGATACACCCTGTATACTAAGGGTTGTTTAGTATAGGACGTGCGCCTTCATGGACCGTAGGTTCAGCCAGAGGGAGCTGCAGCGACAAACAAAGGGGCTGTTTTGGAGTAAACGTGACTTTTTAAAAAAGGATCAGACAAAAAGTGTTGAGATAAGAGGAATTAGAGAACTGTTTGTGCAGGAGTGGCGCTCTCCGGAGGCTTTTTGTGGTAACTGTGGGGCGCCAATTATATCGTGCCTTTGTCTCGACAACAATAATTGCTCTCATAGTCCGCCCACCCCCTCCCCCTCTCGTCCTCAGACAGTAAAGCGGTTTGATTTACTTCAATTTGGATTCATATCTCGTGTAAGACAAGTTTTAACAAAATGTTCAAATAGTTGTACTGTTGACCGTGGATTTATGTTTCAAGGCAAGTTTTAAACATGAGAATAATGTTAATTTACATTATTCATGTTTAAACATGCTTATCATGTATCTGCCTTAAAATATAGATAAACATATTTAGACAGACCTTATTTAAAATCAAGATTTTTGAGACAGTTCAAAATGTGTGCGTAAAAAAAGAGTCATTTTGTATTAGTCTGTAATGCATACATATTTACCAAAGCTTTACTACCTTCCTTTATTCGCTCTAAACAGAATATCTTATTTTTATATGGTTACTTTTCAGCTAATTCGTTGCCGAAAAAAAATAAAATTTTCAAATATCTAACTTAATGAGAATTCCAACATCCCGTTCAAAAATTGAGGTCCTGCCGGTGAAAATATAAACACAAAATCTGTATCCGGCGATTGGACGTAGCTGGTATATTCGGCCGTGAAATGAATATGAAAATAGTTTTTGCAAATGTATTTTTTTTTTAAATAACGAAGAGAGAAATTTCATGTTATAAATTTGATCAGCTATAAAAACACACAAATTAGAGAAAAAACGCCAACCAAAAATATACTGGAAAATATGATGAGCTGAAAATTAGTTTGTTACAACTATGCCGGATAATTTTTTACTTACGTGTTATTTTTAGCACATATGGAGTTTCAGCAGCGGAGGATACGTCCCACCGCTCCACTGCCGTACATCACGGGCATGATTAACTTCCACCATCAAGTGTTGAGTTCCGTAACAGAGTTACGTTGTTAAAAACAACTGTGATGAACTAACTGTACTACATTGTTTCATTATTATTATTTATTGTTTACATTATTATTGATTGTGTTATTACTATCATCATCAAATATTCATAGTAATTTAATTTATTCGTTCTAAGCATGATTCGTTAGTGTTAATGAAACCAATGGCCACTGCTGCTTATGACGTAGTGGGCGTGGCTTGTTATTGCACTGCCAGCACGTGGCCTATCGTCTACTTAGTTTCAATAATTACAACATTAAATAGAATAACACAGTGGGTGAAGAGTAGTTCTCTCTATCACTTCCACCACTTAGTGAATCTCTCTTGCACCAATACTTTCCGTAGATCGTAATCAGAGTGGCCCTTCTATAATAATGATATTGGTAAATAAAAACTGGACAATCACGGTAAATAGGTTTAATCTAAATGTTTATTAATTAACTCTATGCAATAAATTATTTACAAAACATATGGTACACATTGCAACATTGAACGTAACAATATATTTTAAACAGTCAGTTGGTCGAAATTTATAAACAATGTAATTCTCGTGCTTCCTAACCTATTGAAAAGACGAAAGAGCATACTTTATTTACATGTGACAAGTAGAAATGTACAACAATCATACAGTATTCAATAGCGATACACAGATCTCTTAGTTAAACTTGAACAATAACTAATCTACGTTGTAACTATTCACAATTAATTCAGAATGGAAGTCGTTTTACAAAAGGAACTTAAACAAAATGTAATGCTATTCTATTTTTGGCAACTGACTACAGTAGTTTAAAATTCGTTTCCTAATAAATTCCTGCTGATCGTAATACGATTTATAGAAACATGATGGTTTGTCAAATAATTTATTTAGGCTTTTATGCAGTTTCATGCCATCTAAATATTTTTTTAAGTATTGTCTGAAATGGATGTAAAATATTGGCTAAATTTTCACAAGAGATGGTTTTTCTGTGGGAATTTGCTTTTTACTGAAATCTTCAAAAAAACCACATTTCTAAACTTTTAGTATTTTTGAAATATTTTAATTAATCAATTATTTTTATTTTAACTATTTCGGTCTAAGATAGTTAATTATTTCTTGAAATGTGATGGAAAAACTACTTTCGCGGTGAATCGCGATTAGCGGCCATCACGCGGTCGTTATAAACACCAACTATTAACCACGAAATCTATTTCCCCAAGGGGACGGCCAGCACACGAATTTAACGTGAATTCCAATTTTGATATGTTCATTTTGGTAATGTTAGGTTTGTAAAAAGTGTTTTTATGGGTAAAAATCGCCATTTTAAAAGACCGAATAAATATTTGCTTCGAGTAAAAATCGTATTTTCCGATTTCCTCTTCTGGTAATCTAACTCAATGTTTAATCACTTTGAAACAGTAAATGTTACTTATGAAAAACCCAACGCTTTTTATTAACAATATTTAATTCGTTGCTCACCAATACAAAATAATACTGTATATACGGTTTACGCTAATTTTGTGACAAAAATAAACGAGAAATGTTGGTTGTAAACATTTGAGAAGTGGATCTGAAATATAAAGTAACAGTCGCAACTGTCGGTCAGTGTTTTGAAAATTAATTATAAAAATGATCAATCAGCTGTTCGATCACACTTAAGCTTAAATATTTTGGGTTTAACCGTAGATAAAAGTAACAGAGGTCGCTTTCTTATGGCCGCTAAGAACGTTTTTAATTGTATGACAACTAATTTACATCCTTATAAAGCTATATTAATAATTGATAGGATCATCCTTGAGGGTTTGGAGGTGAAAAGAGGAGAGATGACAACGGTGCTGGCCCTGCCATCCGCTCGGCGGACTGGGGAACTAACTACTCGACATCCGTTCAGCGTACTAGTGTATGCGACTTATGTTTCATTCTTCTCTGTGGTTTAACGGTCCTTCCATACTATGGAAAAGTAGGATTTCCATTTTATGTTTTATAGAGGTTTCGTTTAAGAATGTATGTCTTCAAAAAATTATAACACTGAAACTACGCTAATCATTTACTTAAATCTCACTTTCTTTGTTGTATATTAAGTGGGAAAATGTAGCCTACAATAAAACTTTTAAAATTATCATTTACATAATGTTGGTAAAATTAAACCTTAGGGAATGGTTAGATTTCAAAAGTTTGGTTAGTGATATAAATTGATTGCCTAATTAAAAATATTATTAAAAAGCTCCCTTTTGACTAAACGATAAAATTTAATTTTGATATTTTTGTTGAAGTGTGAAGTATCCTAGCTGTCTCGGCAAGTAGCAAGCGCAACCACTGTCGACAATACCGTAGTTTTTGTGAAATACGTATACGCCGGGTCCGGTAGGAAGACCGCAGAGAAAAACTAACAGAGGTTGCTCTTACAGCCACATCTTAATAGCAGTTAAAAGTAGATAACAACTAATCTTTATAAATTTGCAGTAATAATTATTTCGTTTATCCTTGAGGATTTTGATGGGAATAAGGGGAGGGAATGACAATGGTGCTGGCTCTGCCATTCCACTGTGATCTGGAGAACTAATTATTGGACACCTCACGTTTCTGATTCGACACCCATTCAGCGCACCACTGGATGCGACCTCTGTTTCTTTATTTTCTGTGGCAAAACGTAGTCGGTATCTGGAACCACTGAACAGAGAAATGTGCAACTTTCATTGTGGAAAGGAGTTTATAACGGACAACCATGGACGTAGGTGACGTTACGGAATATCGCTGCGGCGGTCGTCAGGAAGCTGCACGCTGCTGAGGACGGGGTTTGATAAGGCGAGCAGCAGTTGGCCTCAGCCTGTCCACTGTGGTGCAGTAGTTCCTTTTCTACCGACGCTTGCTGACGCAGCTGCTCCAGCCGTAGTTGGTTTTGTCTTTTCCATTTGGTTCTGAAATAAAAAGGTGTTCTTAGTATGAGTTAGTATTGTCGATTGTTGTAATAAAACGGTTAACGGACTGGTTATAAATGCTTACCTCCCCTTCTCCATCCCTCTACTTGATGTGTCATGTATACAAAAATTCTTACCTCAGATGTCTTTGAACAAATGTTACGTTCTGTAATAATTAATTGACGATATCTTTTTTTCTCTTTTCTGTACACACTAAAGAAAGTGGGGTTTCTGAATATTTTATCGATTTAAAAGAGATTTTGTTATATCAGTCTAAAATAAATGAATTCAATTACTGTTTAAATTTGATTACTTTAAGAAAATGGGTGTTTTTTTAATAATTAATTCTCTTACCCCAGAGAGAATTTTCTAACAGCAGTAACTCAATATAAATAACCATTTTTTCAATAGTTTAAATTGAACTGAATTATCTTAATTGTTACTGAATTGTATTTTGTTGTAATAGCTAAAAATGTCGTGTCAGCCATATTAAATAGCACAATGTGCAATGGCGAAGGGGATATTCCAAAGTTTATTTGGAAAGAATCAAAATTTATTCTTTCCAACATATCACAAGTACATGTATTTTTAAAATGTCCGTTGATTATGACATTTCCTGTATTAGAAAGGGTATTTTAAAACTATGTAGCTGCGTGAAATACGTAAGTCCGGAAACTAGCTTGTGCTAGTTTTGATCAACTATAACCACTATGGAAGATGAGTTATTGCATTTTTTGCTGATTTTTATAAGCTGATGATTACATTAAAAGTTTAATAATGTGTTGTTATCACTTAATTTAGTCTAACAAAATGCATCAAATTTAAACTTGTTTATTTAAATGTTAGCAATGCAATGTTTCATGCGTTGTTTTATGTTTAAATATTGTTTCATGAATTCCATTACAATTAGGATAGAAAAACGTGTTAAACAAACTATTTAATTTCGCGAAGGAACCTTGTCGTAAGGTTTCGATTTGTAATAAACCCAATCCTAAACTTGACTGAAAATGGGTCATTGGGGCCTTGTCATTTAAAAACTGATTAGGTCCATTTATAAAGGTAGACATTAAAATAATTTAAATTAACCTTATAGGTATATTACTTTTAGAGGAAATATAATAAGTAGAAAAAAAAATATTTCTGCTAGTGAGGTATCATTTTACAAAATACTTTTAAGGGTGGTAAAAATTTAGCAAAATTGTAAACCCTCATGTGGGAAAATATTTATTCTTTCTCAATTTATATTTCTCCTGGATTCATCATTAACAGAAGAGGCGTCATCAAAGATACAATCCCTTCTACTAACTAGGCCTACGTTTTATTGAGTTTTCAGAAAAAAAATAGTTTAGAATAATTAATCAGCTTCCAATAATTTTTAGTTCAAATATAAGACCGAATTAATTAAATCCTTTCTTCTTCCTTAGTCTACAATTCATAGAGTGGAATGATCGATCTATTATCAAAATTACAATTCATAGAGTAGAATGATCTATTATCAAAATTAATTCTATTTGACATTCCTTCTAAGTGTAAATCAAATTACTCCCTCCAGCGTAGTTGACGGCAGTACCTACCTGCGGTTCTGGTACCAGGTTTTCACCTGGGTCTCGGACAGGTTGAGGGCGTCGGCGACGTCACTGCGGTCTGCCACGGACAGGTACTTCTGGCAGCGGAACTTGCGCTCCAGGTAGGCGAGTTGGGCGTGAGTGAAGGCGGTGCGACGCCGGCGCGGCTTGCGGCCCTTGCCTGGGACGGAGTCCTCGGCCGCCAAGCCCAACAGTTGGCCGTGGTGCTGCAGCAACAGGGGCAGAGGCCGCTGGACTGTCCCCGCTGATTCCATCACAGCGCCTTCCTCCTCCGAGCAGTCACTCTCTTCAGGCCCTGAAACTGATGGACTTCCGGTCAGAGGGTCACTGTATGTATGAATGTAATGTTGTACATTCATGTGTTAATGTTAAAGACGAGTACGATTTCTAAACAGTATGGACAGTTAAAACAAATCTCCAAAGAGAGAATAAACATTAAAGCGAAAAGGCCTGTTTTTTAAGGTTATTTTCTTTAGTCGGTAAGAGAGTGCTCTGCTCTGAGTAAAGCCAGTACGAGAGTGATAAAGATAGCGAAAAAGGTAGTGCGAGAGAGACAGAGATAGTCAGATGGTGCGACAAAGAAATAGGCCTACATTGCGCTCTTTCTCAAAAACACACTGACTCGAAGATATATATAGTCAACTCAGCACGATCTACCGGCCACTGATCGAACCAGCGTCTTCAAGCTCTGCGATAGGCTGAATTTTTAAATGGGGTCTGCACTTATAATACATAGAGATTTGTGTATATATATATATATATATATATATATTTCATTCTATCTACGCCAGAGGCATTTTTACTTTGTGTTACGTTGTAAAGGGACAACGATCCAAACCCATCAAGCAAATTTCTAAGTGGACCTTCCGGTATTTGAACCCGTGACCCTCCGCATATGAAGCAGATGTGCCAACCACTAGGCTAGCAAGAGGCTTAATTTTTCAGTATTTTAAAGTATTCAGTGGTATGGATGTTTGTATTCATGTGACTCTGGAACATCAGTTACCTGTGATCTGATACTTGTTTGCTAAGCTTATATTTAACCTTCTGAACCAGGTTGCCTAAACACTCACTATACTTCTATATAGTGGATGTTTAGATCGTGTTTTCCCACTTATTGGAGAAAACCAGTCACAGGAGATATCATTGCAAAACGTATTTCTGCAATCGACGAGTGTGCTCACATAAATTAATTTATTCCTCATCCAACAATTTACAAACTCTGTGATCGATTTAGTCAGAACAGTTAATTACAATATTAATATTTAAAGTCTAGTCGATCAGCTATGGCCCCTGAAGGATTAGGTAGCCCTCCCTACCACACCAACACACACTCACACACTCAGGCGCGGCAAACGACCTTACCCTGTCCTTCCCATAACTCACTATAATTCTACTACAAGATTGTAACCTTTTAACCTTCCGTTTTTCTCTCCTGATATTGTTATGTTTGAAAGTACGTGGAAATCTGAGGAAAATGACACCGAATATTACTTAACTTCATTTTTCCATTGTGCTATAATATATAACCTGAAAGTGAAGGTTACATGTCTGTAGCGTCCGATTGCAACTGTGGAAATTGCTCATAATATTTCCCTGTGCTCAGGAAGATCAGAACATATTTCATAACAAAATACATCCACATCCAGTTATCCGTATAATAAACAGGACTATCTTGATAATATATAGACTACAAATATCAATAATTAGTAATTAGTAAAAATTACAATAATCTACCTTCTGAAATGTACAACTTATTGAGTTGTATTTATTCACTTATTAGTATAGCATTTTATTTTCCTAAATATAAACTATTTTAATGTTGGAAAAATAACTCTTAAGTTAATACTGCCTGACTTAAAAGTATTTTAGGTAAAACTTATCAAAATCTGACTTAATTGATAAGTCGATATGCAATCTTAATGGTCCTCTACATTGCTTCCTAATGTACGCAGGGAACCGTCTTTACAGGCTGTCTGTGGAACAAAAACTGCACAGTAACCACTGGGCGGAGGTAAATAAAAACAGCATAAAACATTTCTTCAGTTATTTATCCGTGAACCAATGCAAGTTTAAATTTTAATCGTGTTTTATTTGTTTTAGATCCTCGTAGCTGAACAAAAAGTACCACTATTACCTATTTTTGGTATTAATATACTAAAAAAACACACAAAATAAAAACTCATCAGAAAAACTTTTGACTTTTATATATACGAATTAGCAACAAATTTATACCATTTCAGATTTTTTTGCAAAAAAGAATTACTATCAATTTACTGAATTGAGTTAGAAATGTTGACATCGACAGCTTGATAACAAGATACGTCTGATATTTATAACATTTTTTTTTCATTCTGGAATTAAATTAGTTTGTTGTTAATGAATGTTAAAGTTTCACGTCTCTCTAATAGTTTTTATTTGGTGATATTTTTAATATCGCAACAATCCAAAGGTTCAAATTGTGGAACAGTTTGCATTCATGCAAAGATTTATAAAAACTATAATAATAAATAAAACACGATAAAAATTTTACACTGGCATAGTTCGACGTATAAATAAATATTTTATTTTTTATGGTATTTATTTACACCCAGTGGTTAGTGTGCAGTTTTTGCTAAAACACGAGTATCCGTAGTTTTGACTCGGGCAGTAATACAAGATTCAGGATGTCGTCTCGGTCGTGATTGATAATCTTCTATGTGATAAAAAAAGGTGCTGCAATGGTCGGCCATCTTGGATTCATCCTCTATCAAATCATGCTAAACGGATTTGTTCATATTTTTCCAGATAAAATTATTTTTTATATGTCAATTTGTAGGCATCGTAATACATTATTTTGATTGCTCAGCGGACTTTAATGTTTGTATAGGAGGGCGTCAAGGAGTTGTGTTACTGTAGTGCCCCCTCCTCCTAAAGAATGAGTACTCAGCCCCAAATATTCTTCTCACTATGGACTTTTTACCGAGATCGAGTTTGTGATAAACTACGACAGTGTTCTCTTAAAAATATATTAATGTAAAATATTTCCATAAACTGTGTTTGTACTATTGCACCTAAGTACGTATCTGCATGTTATCCCGGACGTGCGCTCCCCCAAACTACAACACTGTCTTCTATAGGCCGTTTAAAGAACATTTATTTTCTACGCTTTATTTTCTTTTTATTACCATTATGTTTATCAGTCTTCACTAAAATTGCTGAGGGGAGGATCGTAGGAACATGAAACAATATTATTTTATATTTATGGCCATAATTTGTGGAGGAAAACGTCTTGGGCAAAGATATTTTTACTTATTGGATATTTTATTTTTGATATTTATGTATAACGTTAAAAACTCACAATTCTGTACTAATATTGACAAACATGTTATGATTGGTAGAACGTTTCAATTATAAATTGAGCTATAGATACTTTTAACTACAAGTGACAAAGGACTTTTTCCTAACTTTTTCTTTTAGATTGTTCGATCAATTAAAAAAAATACTTGTACTATTAGACCAGGTAATTTTTAATTTATGCATATCATAGAAAGTGTATATTCGTTTTATGTATAATTAAAAGAAAAAAACAAGATTCCGGAGCATAAATTAAAAAAAGTTTGATTTTAGCGGTTCTCAGTTCGATCCCAATCGGAGTCATAAAAAATTTGCAAGGGATCAGCTCTTAACCACCGGCTGTTCGTTTGTCTTGGGCTATTAATTAATGACACTTTCTGAGGAATAGTCGGCCTTAGTTTGTAACAAAGCCTAAATACACGCATCTACACTCGTTGGAAATCCATATCTTGACGATCGGCGTGAATTTGTTTCTACCCTTGTTAAAAGTAAATTATTATTCATTATTAATTCTAAGACGCCGATCGTGGAGATATGGGTGAATATGAGGGGTCAATGAGTGTGATGAGTGTAGATGAACGAGTGTAGTCATTGTTACTATCTGAGTTCGACGTAGCTAAGAAAGAACTATTTATTAACAGCCCAATAGCCAGGGCAGCTATGGGACCTACAGCTTTACGTGGAATCCGAACCACGTAGTGTTGGTCTGATTTTAGCTAACTGACAAGTCTGACACTCAGTTCTCTTCCCTACACAACATCCGAACATTGACTACCATCCAACAGAGACACCCCAGATTTCTCTAGTAGCGTACACGTTGATGGTAACGATTGAGTGGACACCGTGTTGGTATCAAATATATATAATATTGATATAAATTATGTATGATGTGTATTGTTATGGAAGGAATAAAGATATTTTTATTTCATTTAATATTAAGAGAACCGAGCATATATCGCCTACTATCTCCCAAGCACTTTGTCCCCAAGTAGCTGGGTTGCAGCACTGCACCACTAGTGGCGACTTATAATAAAATATAAAATAATTGTATAAACCCGGGCGCTTCATTTAAATTTGCTTGAGGGGTTTGCACCGTTGACCCTTAACAAAGTTTGTAGTGTAGGCTAAGTAGAAATAGCACTGGAGTAAATAGCGAAAGAAATCAGCAAATTTATTTCTATCATGAATCGACACTGCATATATAGACGTTTAAGACTATGAACTTCATGTAGGTAGCTACATAGTTTTATTATCTTACGCTATTAAACTTATTTTTTTTCAGTATATCATAAAGAATGACTAACAATGTGTATACGCCTTCTTGATGCCCTTTAGACAGGCATGAAATACACCAGTCTTGCCGTGGTCGATGCAAGGGCCGAGTGTAGTCTGTAACAGGATTGTTAGGGTCGAAGGGCCCTTGTCACAGGGCAATCGAACTCAATTGGGCCCTGCGAGGGAGCTCATAATGGTCAGGAATTTGAGATCCAGGAAATGTCTGGATTTAAGGCGACAAACTACCCTGGTTGGGGGCTTATTCATCGGATCGATTTGGGAATTAACAAACGAAAGCGATGAGATTAAAGAAAATCAACTTAAATAAAAGAAAATGATTAATTATTTCTTATCATTTTCACCCACGCAAAAAAATTGGTTACTATACAAATTCAACCCAAAATGGTTATTTTGAGCTAGAGATGTACATTTAGGTAACATGTTTACTTATACAGTATGGAAAAGTACATGGAAAAGTTTTCACAACAACGTTATTATTTTCCATAGATAATTTAATGATTTAATGTTTTTTTAATAATTGTGTTCCTTAAAGTATAAGTTTTGATCAGAATAATTTACGTGAAACCGTTAAATAGTGGAGAAATAATATTGTTCAAATTATTTACTTTGAAATTCAAATGACCGCTAATCTGGAAAGGATAAACCTTCCGAAGTCCGGTTTGCGGCAGTTAATTTCTCTTGAATATACCTTTCATTTGATACCAAACTCGAACTAAGCTTACATTGAAGATTTTTGTTAAACTCCTTGTGGGCCGTAGAACAGCTGATAACCACCTCTGTTAATTTGTCGTTGGGTATTAATTAATGGCACTTTCCAAGGAATGGTTGGCCTTAGTTAGTAACAATGACTACATTTGCTCATCTACACTCATCACACTCATTCGATGTACATAGTCCCCCATATCTTGACGATCGGCGTCTTAAGAATAAATAAATTTAAAAAACCCTTCAAGCACAGTCCCATGTCTTAACTAGTTAAAACTAATGTGTTATCTGGTTTTGGAAAAACAAAATTGATAGACCTATATTTAGGACAAACCTTTAAGCCATATAATACAGTAATTATGCTTTTTGAATGTAAAATGAAGAAATTTGACAGTTTGGATTTTACCTTTGTCACAAGCCTTTAAAAGAGTTAAAAACTCACACTTCTTGTGCAACACCAAAAGATATCTTATTTATTTATTTTCAAAATCATTTCTTCAAGATGTAGGTGTGAACGTGACACTGATATTTATAACTTGATTTAGGGGACCCGTACTTTTTGTTCAATTTTGTATAATCAATAATGTTGCTTTATCAACCTTTGAAAATAATGAGGAGTATCAGTTGTAGCACATTGCAGATTTATTTGTTTTAAATGTCAAGGCATGTGTATATTATGTAATATGTAACCGTTCAGATCGTTTCTTTTTTGTACTAGTTAAGTAATGGAACCCCAAAACAGACGAAATGTCTTTAGGGGCCCTATATTTTCTTCTTAAAAAAAACAATTGGGTGTGCGTCGGACCACACGGTGGAAGTTATACTTCTTTGGCCATTCTCATACACCCACTCACGCACACAAACAGACAGGATATATAAATGAAATATAAGACATTTTTCAATATTATTCAATATATTTATCTTCAATATATTATACGGGACTTCATTATTATATTATACACCTATATTATCATTATCAGTAATTTCTTCGATTAAATTTCTTCGATTAACAATCGATTAATCGATAGTTCTTAAAAATTTGTTCTTACTTTTCAGCGTGACGCGGTTTCTCGACCAACATCCCATCCCATTTTTGTTCGCAATCATATAAAACTTAACCATTTCGAATATAATAATGACTTTTATTTAGAAAAGGACTTTGAAATCGCGTGTACATTAGTAAAATCCAAAAGCAACAAAATACAACTGATTGGTCTGTACAGGTCCCCAGATGGAAATTTAGACATTTTTATGGAAAAACTAGAATGTTTGTTACAAATGCTCTTTCGTAAGAAACACAATTTCATCTTAGTCGGAGATTTTAACATCAACGTACTCGACAAAGAGGACATTAAAACTAAAAGATTTAAGGATCTCTTAGATTCCTACCAACTTGTCTGGTCCGTAAATTCACCAACGCGTGTCACTCCAACCTCCGCATCTGCAATAGATAACGTTATAACAAACGTCGCGGCTTCAGAAGTGTCCCTGGTCGTAACGGCCATCTCCGATCACGATGCTCAACTGGTGACTCTAAGTCATAGTCCTCCAGATACAGCGCCTCCCCAAACTGTTGTCAGCCGTACCACTCATCCTGATAATATAAATGCCCTATGTAAATCGTTGGCCAGTGAAAAGTGGGATTCTCTTGATGACTGTGCCAATGTTGAGGACATGTTCAACACTTTTAATAACATTTTTATGTACCACTTGGATACTTCCTGTCCTCAAAAAAGGGTAACGAGGAAAATAAAACACATCCATTCTAACTGGATTACAAAAGGAATTTTGGCTTCCAGAACAAAATTAAAAGAGTATTACTCAAGGTCCAAAACATCAACTAGTGAAAAATTAAAAACTTTTTTTAAAAACTACAAAAGAATTTACAAAAAAGTGATTAAAGCAGCTAAGGCATACAACGTCAGTAAACAACTAAAAAGCTCTAGTAATTTATCAAAAACAACCTGGAAAATAATAAACAATAATATTAGAAAGGAAAAGCAAGGAGGTCCGAAAAAATTGCTGATAAACAACAATATAGTGAAAGATCCCTACGAAATTGCGGAGAAGTTAAATGAGTTTTTTGTAAATGTCGGAAAACGTTCTTCTTCTACCAACAACCGAGTCCCTGCAATGGATGTACAGGCATCCATGTGGTTGGCTCCTGTGGTGGAGGAGGAGGTGGCTGGAATGTTCAGGGACTTGAAGCCAAAGCATTCGACGGATACGTACGGTGTGTCTGCATGGCTCCTTAAACAGTGTTTTCATAATCTACTGAACCCATTAACCAAACTAGTTAACCTGTCATTTGAATCTGGTTATTTTCCAAGCCTGATGAAAAAAGCTAAGGTTATCCCTATTTTTAAAAAAGGGGAAACAAATTCTGTAAATAATTATAGACCCGTATCAATTCTCCCAATTTTTAGTAAGGTTTTTGAAAAATTGTTCCTACATAGACTTCTTTCATTTATTGATCAATTTAAAATCCTCAATAATGAACAATTTGGTTTTAGAAAAGGGAAAAGCACGATTGAGGCTGTAACTAAACTAGTTGATACGGTCATGGAAGCACTGGACAGAAGAGAATAGTAGTCTTAGTGTTTTCTTGGACTTGTCCAAAGCCTTCGATTGTGTAAATCACAAAATTCTAATTTCAAAATTACACAATAGTGGCATACGGGGAATTCCACTCTCATGGCTGAAATCATATCTTCACAACCGCTCACAACAAGTGGAAATAAACACATTTCTTTCAAAAAGTATGACTGTTGAGCATGGTGTCCCACAGGGATCTATCATTGGCCCAATCCTTTTCTTATTGTATGTAAATCATCTAAAGTCCTCATTGACCGAAGGTCAGATGGTACAATTCGCTGATGATACAAATATAACATTCCATGGAAATTGTAAAGAAACATTGGAAAAACAAAGTTTTATTAATTTGAACGTTTGTATTCAATCTTTATTAGACATTAATTTACAAACAAACGAGTCAAAATCCAATTACATACTTTTTTCTGGACGTAGAGCACTCCAAGAATGCGGTCCATCAGTAATACTCAATGATACTGAAATTGAAGAAGTAAATGAGACCAAATTTCTAGGAATACACCTTGACAGAGGACTCACGTGGAATGCACACATAGATGCTATATGTGATAAAATATCCTCTGGCATTTATGCACTTAGACATTTGGCACATTTTTGTAACACCCAATTATTGAAAATGGCCTATTACGGTCTTATATATCCACACCTGTCGTATGGAATTACGTTGTGGGGGGGTTGTGCAAGATTTAATTTTTTGAGATGTTTTATTTTACAAAAAAAGGCTGTGAGAATTATTGCAAAATTGGGATTTAGAGATTCTTGCAGAAATAGTTTTAAAATGTTAAACATGCTAACACTTCCGTCCCTTTATATGTTTGAAACAGTTCGATACTGTAAAAATAAATATACACTAACAAGGGGAAGGGACGTGCATGATCACAACACCAGGGGGAGGAACATGCTCAGAACCGGACAGCATAGGCTCCAGGCTTACGAAGCACTGCCGTCCGAAGTAGGGGCCAAGCTGATCAACGCGTTACCGGAAGATATAAGAGGCGAGTCCAACGGAACACTGTTTGAGGGGAAATTGCGGCGTTTCTTCGTCAATGCAGCTTTCTATAGCGTATCGGAGTTTTTGGAGATGACTGCGCACTAAAAATCAAACTTTTCAACGACTCCTGTGTAGGCTATTACATATATATATATATATATATATATATATATATATATATATATATATATATATATATATATATATTTGTTTTAACCTATTTATTTGTTTAACTTTACTTAATTGTGACGCATGCTATACAACAATGTATTGTGTTTATGGCAATAAAGAATATTATTATTATTATTATTATTATCCCAAAGTGTCTAACGGGCGCAAAGAAGTATAACTTCAAAAATGTATTTTCCTTGTTTTTCCAAGTAGGCACAAATCATAAATGTATTATTTATTTATTTATTTTGTCAGCCTGGTACATATTTTTATTGGTTATATTATTTTATTGCTATATTAATGTATGCATTGGATATAGCCTACTTGAGCTATATATTTTGTATGTGTTTACGTGAAGAAAGTAAAACTATTCGAATTTGAACGTGGATTTCGAATAAATGTTATGAGACAAGATATTTTCGTTAATTATTAAATAACCTTATGAAAATAAACAGCTGGTGGTTATCAGCTGATCCATCTGGAAATTTGATTAAGTGTGGTTGGGATTGACTGAATTAATTCAACTTATATAGCCGGGCTTTAAAATAAATATAACTTTTAATTATTTATTGTCAATCTTTGATTAGTTATCCTATTATTTTTAATATTTATATAAAATAGTTAAACCTTTTACTGTTAAAAAAAGAATCAAATTGAATTATATCAAATCTACGTTATGCAGAAAGTAAATAAGAAAATGTACAATTAAATTAATTTATTTACCAAAACCTTTACAACATGCGGTCCCAACAAGCCAACATGATCACATGGTATATTTGATAATTATAGTCTATGATTAATTAATTGCTGATTAATTTGTAACAAAGACTACGTTCACCTATCTTACTAATTATCAACTCTCTTTACGCGTCGTTTTATTTATTAGTTGCATATAGAATTTTTTTCAAGCACACATAAGAAATGTTCTTTTATTAGGCTATAAGTTTTAAATATAAAACTAACAAATGTGGCAGATTAGTAGTTCTTTCTTTCGTTTGTGTATTAAATGAACTTACTCACCACAAACTGGAAGTCAAAGTGTTAATTGTTTATTGATAGATTCCCTCGTGCTATTATTAGATCTAGGACACACTTTAAACAACTGATTGTGATCATGATACACTTACCTTCTCTATTGATAAGGACGTCTCCGAGCAGATCCTTGATCAAGAAGGATGTCTTCGTTGACGGCTGCATTATTTCGGCGAACATTAAATCAACTGCGGTCTAAAAATATTAAATTTACTCAACTAACCTCAAATAGTTAACGGATTTAACCGATTACATATCGCAAATCAAATGAACCAAATGTGTACAAATTAGATGTTTACAGACTGTCAATGAGGGCGAACTAAGTGCGCTGAGGTCCAAGACGTGTGGATGGACAGAGGCGCGGGGATGAAATGTCAAAGCTAAGCGAATCTCGCGCCATCTTGCGACGTATGCAATTAGAGCGGTGCCGCCGATCGGGCCGGCCCCCCGCAGTTAGCATCTTAATGTGCCATTAGAGCAGCCCCGCCATTGGTCCGTCCGACCGGCGCTCTGAGCTCTCATTGGTTACTCCATTTCATGAATATCAACGCCGCTCTCATGCCACATTCTTCCACTTCGAAGCCCCTCTTTTCATTGCTTCTCTACTGATATAATGGGGCAACTTGAATCGTTTCGTTTACCTATTCACAGAAACTGAATTGGATTCAGGAATAACCGGTCTAAAAGTAGTCGGATTTGTTACTCATTGTATATTAAAATACCGCATTATTAATGTAGTAATTAATTATTATATTCGCACTAATTGAAATTAATTTCAGTATTCCGTATTATAGGGACAGGATAAACTACATTTATCCTCTACGCTGTAGCTTACATACCATGGGTGGTTGAGAGGTACATCAACACGTACGTGTGGGTGGGCCACGTTTAACCTCTACGCTGTAGCTTACATACCATGGGTGGTTGAGAGGTACATCAACACGTACGTGTGGGTGGGCCACGTTTAACCTCTACGCTGTAGCTTACATACCATGGGTGGTTGAGAGGTACATCAACACGTACGTGTGGGTGGGCCACATTTAACCTCTACGCTGTAGCTTACATACCATGGGTGGTTGAGAGGTACATCAACACGTACGTGTGGGTGGGTCACATTTAACCTCTACGCTGTAGCTTACATACCATGGGTGGTTGAGAGGTACATCAACACGTACGTGTGGGTGGGCCACATTTAACCTCTACGCTGTAGCTTACATACCATGGGTGGTTGAGAGGTACATCAACACGTACGTGTGGGTGGGTCACATTTAACCTCTACGCTGTAGCTTACATACCATGGGTGGTTGAGAGGTACATCAACACGTACGTGTGGGTGGGCCACATTTAACCTCTACGCTGTAGCTTACATACCATGGGTGGTTGAGAGGTACATCAACACGTACGTGTGGGTGGGTCACATTTAACCTCTACGCTGTAGCTTACATACCATGGGTGGTTGAGAGGTACATCAACACGTACGTGTGGGTGGGCCACATTTAACTTCTACGCTGTAGCTTACATACCATGGGTGGTTGAGAGGTACATCAACACGTACGTTTGGATGGGTCACATTTCATGCAAACTGTATGATTAAAAACGTGCCTATCCACAATTATATCAACCCTTCGACCAGTATGAGTGGACCCTCTCGTCCACAAGTCAACTAATATTAGTGAAGATCCTCCCTTCCCTTTACCCTGTATGAGTTAAAATCCTGCCATATACTCGTCAACCAATATTAGTGAAGACCCTCTTATCCACTCGTGAACCAATATTTCTAAAGAGCGCTTGTATGATACATAATATCCATTCCCTCAAAACTTCATTTGTATTTTTAGGGGTTTCAACTAGTCATTCAATACATTTATTTGGTATAACAATGAGGAAAGCTGTGACGGCGCAAACTCGTGATATAGCTACATGTCTGTTTTGCGGACATTTCATCATGACCGATGAAGGCGCTATTGATATTGTCACTAAGTGATCATAGCAGATTACTCTAATACAACTAACTGTTCAGGACATTTTAAGATATTTTAGAGGCTTATACCTTTACGAATGACTTTAGACTAATTCAGACAACTTCTCCACACAAATTACTTTATATATGTTTGGAAATAAACTTTCTCTGTTATTTTTTATGACTAAAACATCACCGAATTTTGACATCATTTTCTCGTTTATATTGTTGGTTATGTGTAAGAGTGGACTTAATAGTCCTATCCTCGCGATTTGCACACTTTGTCATTGAAGATATATATTTTTTTTAAATTCCATTTTAAATTTATTTCAAACTAAACTCAATCACAAGAGTGCCCTTCTAAATAGTCGGCGGCAATGTAACGGTGTCAAGCAACACCAAGAAGCATGGATGTTCCTTGGAGAGTGACCGGTGAGCGTTGCCGCCCTTTCGGGACTGGATCTTCAAGCCGTTGGTCCAGGTACAGAGAGAAAGATACAGAGGTAAAGGTGCATCCAATATTGCGTTAAATACGTGTTGAGTTGTTATTTTTCTAGTTCACAAAGTAAGGGTCAGAACCTTGTCAGTACATTTCTTTATTTCCCTAATTCTCAAAAATAAACATAATGATTATAATTACATATGTACATTAGTTGTAATTTATTTATAACTGCTGCAACCATAAGAGAGCTTCCACTGTTTCTTTTACTCTGTGTCCAAGGGCCGTTTTGTTCCAGAAAATTATTAGATGCACTAGATATGCTTGAACATGCATTTTTATTATTTTTTTTTAATAAAAACTTCACTGGCCAGTTCACATGGGCTTACAAGCCTTTGATTGAACTTTATTCAACGAGTGAAGTACCGACCGTTCGCTCAGTGGGGATTGGAACCTTGGACATTGGCATCCGCAGTCCGAAGCCTTAGCCACTGAGCCACCACGGTGATTTCCGAACCAACTCCAGTCCCGGAAGGGCGGGAACGCTCACCGGTCACTCTCCAAGGAACATCCATGCTTCTTGGTGTTGCTGACACCGCTATATTGCCACTGACTATTTACAAGGCCGCTATTGTGATTGAGTTCAATTTGAAATATTATTGTGTACGTTAAAATAAATTTTCAATTAAATAAAAAAAAAAAAAAATGGCTTTATTGACAAAGTGTACAAATGGTAGGATAGGACTATTAAGTCCACTCTTACACCTAACCAACAATATAAACGAGAAAAATTATGTCAAAATTCGGTGACGTTTGTGTCATAAACAATAACAGAGAAAGTTTATTTCCTAACATATATAAAGTAATCTGTGTGAAGAAGATGTCTGCATTTGGCTAAATTCATTCGTAAAGGATGAGCCCCTAAAATATCTTTAAATGTCCTGGACAGTCATATTTGAGTAATCTGCTTTGATATTGAATTTTATAACATATATAGAACATAAACGTCAACTCATATAACAACAAAACTGCTTTGGTACTATTTGTATCGTCTTTTATGGGTTTTCACATAATTCTTACCTTGTACTTCATACACACATGGAAACTACGAATGGGCTAACAGTAATAAAAAAGACGTACACGGTATTAGACACTACATTAGGCCTACAAACTTTGCCACTTAGACTACCCATACACGTCAGGCCGCGGTCGCAACTCGCCAGACTCGTTCGATTTAACCTGAAGGCCATATCTCTCAGGTGGAAGTGTTCAAAAGTAAACGATGTCTACAGTTGAAGACTTAGGAGCTTAAGCTGTTATCATATGTACACTTAAAAAAATAAAAAATATAGGTAGGAATCGACGCTTATGGACTAAGGCTTGCCTGTAAAAATGTAAATGTACTTTTTTCTTATAAAATTACAAAAATTAAATTATTTTGTTATTGAGTGTAAAATAAGCAATTTTAAAAAATCCTACGCTAATGAGAAAGTAAAAAAATCCTCTTAACGATACGTACCGATTTTAGGGACCCATCGAAAAATGCTAAAAAACACAAAAGACCAAGCAAAACGATATTAAACAAAACATACAATTTAATTTAATTTTTCGTACTTTTTGAAAAAATGCTAACAGCAATTTGTTTTTTAAGTAATAAGGCTATTCTTTATAAGAACGGTAATAGAGGGAATCATAACTAGAGTTACAATACCAGACATGTACTTAGTGGAAAATTCACATTACCAAAGGTAAACAAAAGACGTTCCTTTCAATATTTAGGTCCTAAGTACTACGATCAAATTCCAACTGAAATAAAAATCAATAAAACTTTACTATCTATTTGTAAAAATGTAATTATTTAGCTATTGTCTCTACATCATATAAACTTCTTGAATTTTACTCTTGGATAATTTGTATTGTTGATATGTTTTATAATTTTCACTTTGAGTTACAGTTTTAATTTATTTATTTTACACATTATATTTTATTGAAACCTCAAAATTTTAAATTTTAAATACCAATGTCTCTAACAAGTCTACTAATAATTAATAATAATCATCTAACAATAAGTTTTTTATTTTACTATATTTTATAAGCACACAGTTGGCGATATAATTTCACCTGTGTGTTTTTTTAACGCTAGACTCAACACCATGTTAAGTAGTTATTGTTTTAGTCTGTAATCTGTTTATAAACTGGTCACACTACTGGAAATAGTGACCAGTAATTTTTTTCCGAATTTTTATTGTTTTGTATTGTAAAATGTCTAAGTGTGGAAATAACTCATTATTCAATTACTTTTAAGAAATTAAATAAATAGAATTATTTATTGTAATAAAAAATCTTTTGTGCTTGCATTGCAAGTCTTGCCTATGAATTAACAATACAATTAATTTTTAAATATAACATTAATTTATTTTAACGTCGTATTTCGCCACTGCCCCCTTGTCTGACCTTGAGGCGAGCCCATACACATGAGGTTTTAAGTGAGCAGTTCTGGCGCCTTAGGGCGAAATCCGACTAGAATTTGCTCAGTCCATCTGGCCATGGATTTGGACTGCAGTCCGGGTCTTAAAGCCTCTCGTGCATGGTGTGAAATTACAAGTAGCGCCTTCATCACTGTAGACGCAATATCCGCAATACAGACATGTAGCCATATCACGGGTTTGCGCCGTCACAGTTTTCCTTACTGTTGTACAAAATAAATATATGGAATGACTACTGTAGTCGAAACCCCTAAATAAATATACATGTGAAGTTTTGAGTGAACAGAGATTATGTATCATACAAGCGCTCTTAGAAATATTCATTTAATAATTTATTCCTAAAGGGGTGAAAACAGCATTTTAAAAAATTCTCTTTTCTCTCATACAGGAATAAAATGAACAAAAATTAAACATTAATTTAAAAAAATAAATAAAAACATGTCATAACCAAAAATTATACTAATTATTGATTTTATTGTAAGAGTATATAGTATTAATTGTACAGTTGACCTTTTCTAGTCAAGAGTCAAAGAGCAAGTGAAACTTACTACAATCAGCATGTGTTTAACAATATTTGACAACTTAACTAGAATCTAAAGTTTCCGGTGACAACCGCGTCAAGGTACTATCTACAATATTTACAAGATGACCAAACGTTTCGCCCATACTGTGATGTGGCATCCTCAGTGGTTTCTCAGAGACTGCCAGAAAAACCACTGAGGATGCCACATTACAGTATGGGCGAATCGTCTGGTCATCTTGTAAATATTGTAGATAGTACCTAGACGCGGTTGTCACCGAAAACTGTAGATTCTAGTTATGACACCGGCCGCTTAAGCCTAAGTTCTAAGATTTGACAACTTATTTAAACTGGAACTGATTCCCCAAAACCACAATTTATACCCCCCTCCGGGGGGGGTTCACTGATGAGGAGGTCTATAAATGTTATTTGATATTGACTTTGAGCTGATGCTATCGCTAATCTTAATAATTATTCTTAAAACAGACCTAAAACGTACAATGCATTCTCAATTATCAATAATTGATATATAGTCGTAATGCATTTGTGGAAAATACCCAATTTTTATATCTTTCTCTTCAAATATATTTGAACCAAAACCATAATCAACTTAATCTTTTACTCTAATAAAGTGGAGTATAAAATACATGTTATTAATACTGTTAACATGTAACATGGATTGCTATTTGTAGTAACCTTGTTACCGGTAGTCAGTCAGGGACCAGATGAATGTAAATAAAACAACTATTTAATATAAATAACAAAAATATCAATACAACTAAACGAATGTAATCTCATACGATATGTAACCAATATAATCATATAAATATACAATATAAATCATATATTGTATAATCTAATATAAGCAAAGATTTGCTGCTTTAATTTCAAAAACTATTAATAGTCATTTATAGATAAATTTATTAAAATAAAAGTTCATTAAGTAGGTTGTGATTTGTGATAATGAATGTAACGTAAATGTTTACTAAAAACAGTACATGATAAACTGTATATAATAGCATTAAACTGATTATAAGATTTTCAGCTTAAAAACCAACCCCAAGTTTAGTGTTACAGTTTAGGGATGTGCTAAATAAGCTGAAACAGTTTAGCTACTGAATAGTTGAGTGACAATACCTGCTTTTCAGCAGCAGCTGTGACAGTTACAGAAAGCAGGTTGGTCAACAGCAGTGTACAGTAAGCGCTTTTCTATATTAGTTGCTATCTGCAGCTCTCTTGTACTGTCATTATGCACGATATACTTTAAACTAAATATCCTATTAGTGGGAAGATATAGATAGACAAATGTTATTAAACCATCTCCAAGAAATTGTATAGACTTGTCTTTGTAGATTTGCTGTAACTGTTTGATATGTGTGTCTAACTATTCTATTTGATCTTATAATTTAATTAAAAACTAGTTTAAAGCTGGCTACGCAATTTTCAGTCAACAACGGTATACAGAGACAACGTGTCAATAAGTGTGCTGTAGCTGAGCTAAACTGCTTTTAATAAGCAGCTTAGTTAAACAGCTTAGTGATGCCAACTGTTTTCAGCTAAGCTGCTTCTTTCCAACAACAGTTGGGCACATCTCTAGTAACAGTATTGCAGCCATTTTAGAACCATTTCTGATTTTAACACATGTAGAACAACTTCACTCACCGACAACCTGTACCACTCCGAAATGTGGTCCAGTTTGTCCGTTCACGGAATAACAACCTGGCCAATTTGGAATGTTACACGCTTCCGACAAAGTATTCCAATGACAATATGTCCCACCTAAACTGGTCCAGTTCGTCGTTGGGACACTTTGTCACGTCCTCAAGACTTCCTGTGGCCATCGTCCTCATGTGGCAGGTGAGATGACCTACCATCTCACCAGCCATATGAGTCATGTTTGTGAGGTGGAATTGCCTTTTTGATGATCTATTTCTTTTATTTTTAAAAATACTTCACTAACCAGTTCACAGGCTTGTGCATGAAGTTCATTCAACGAGTGAAGCACCGACCGTTAGCTCAGATGGAGATTCGAACCTTGGACCTTGCACTCGGCATTCCGAAGCCTTAGTCACGAAGCCACCACGACGGCGTTATATTTAAAAGTATCAGTCGACTTTGAGTCATAGCTCGTTGTTAGGGGGACTTTCAGTATTTCAGCTGTCGTCACAACAGATATAACAATATCGTAAACAGCTGACGACATATCGTTATATGTCATCAGCTGATATGTCACAACAGCTGATATCGTCATAACAATATCAGAAACACTCCACGTATTTACATTAATGTAACATTCATAATCCTTCATTATTTTCATAAAAGATTACATACAAACGTATTACTTTTTAGTTGGAAAATATTTGGCTTTAAACTTATTGCAATGTTGTTAGTGACAACCTAAAGCACAAAGATAAAAGACATGGTATTGTTTCTTCTTTTATAAATTATTGGGTTCGTTAGATTCAACATTAAAAATAATTTAAAATGTGCTTGGCCTCATCATTTTCAATATGGCCGATCTTTAATCCCCAGCCAGAGTAACCACCCCGGTAAAATGTTTTGAAACGGGAGTTTTTGCGATTCGGATCGTTTGTTAAATGTCGGGCTAGAGAGTTCCGGATGGGTTGGCAAGAGTAATGAGGGAAACCTGGTTTATGCAAACAACTAGGTTGGGGGTGGGGGGAGGGGCACAGGATTCCGGTAAACAAGAATAAGTGGAGGGTTACAGATGGATAATCGGGCCGGCCCGGTGTAACAAGCGGGAAATCACATGTAAGCTAGCTGGGAGCAGGCGCTGCGCTGTCTTGGAGGGCGCTTCAATGAGCAGGGCGGTGGCAAACGAAGCATAACCAACCCCCTCCCGAGCACCGCCCTCTCTGGGTTTAGTCGTAATTACAGGCTGTATTCAAACCGGGACTCTTGGCATTCATCGATTTGAATGGAGTGAAATGGATACTTAATGAATCATTTGGAGCCACATGCGATTAAACGTGCTTAGGTCCTATCTGATCAGGTAAAACCGCTATAGACACGTGTTGGGTTGTATCACATAGTGAACCAGACAAACAATAGATACATGTAGGGTGGTATCACATAGTGAATCAAAAAAACTATAGCCACCATGTAAGGTGGTATTACATAGTGAATCAGACAAACTAGATGCTATGTAAGATTGTATTACATAGTGAATCAGACAAACTATAGACGCTATGTAAGGTGGTATCACATAGTGAATCAGACAAACTATAGATGCTATGTAAGGTGGTATCGCATAGTGAATCAGACTAACTATAGACGCTATGTAAGGTGGTATCACATAGTGAATCAGACAAACTATAGACGCTATGTAAGGTGGTATCACATAGTGAATCAGACAAACTATAGACGCTATATAAGGTGGTATCACATAGTGAATCTGACAAACGATAGACACTATGTGGTGTGGTATCACATAGTGAATCAGACAAACTATAGACACTATGTGGGGTGGTATCGCATAGTGAATCAGACAAACTATAGACACTATGTGGGGTGGTATAACATAGTGAATCAGACAAACTATAGACGCTATGTAAGGTGGTATCACATAGTGAATCAGACAAACTATAGACGCTATATAAGGTGGTATCACATAGTGAATCTGACAAACGATAGACACTATGTGGTGTGGTATCACATAGTGAATCAGACAAACTATAGACACTATGTGGGGTGGTATCACATAGTGAATCAGACAAACTATAGACACTATGTGGGGTGGTATCACATAGTGAATCAGACAAACTAGAGGGACATATTTATTATGCCTTAGAAAAGCCTTTTTTAAAGTAGCCTGCTTTAATAACCTGATAAACTCTGACAATATTACCAATGTTTTCCCAAACCTTTTATCAAATACATTAATAGTAAATACTAGGGGACACAACCTTCACACTCTGCACTCGTTACACCACGGCCAGTGACTTTTAATTCAAATAATAGTAGGTTAACTGTAGAACGTAAAATCACAATAAAGAAATAAAATAACTGCATTTGGTTAGCATTGAAACATTCAAGTCCAGTAGAGCGGAGCCCTACAACCGAACGTGAATAAAACCATGCTTACAACCTTCCCCGGCATAACATTATGAAATATCGAACCTCTTCAATGTTACAAACTCCACTGAATACATTCCAACAGCTGTTAAACATTTCTGGAAATCATTATTTACATTTAAACAGCTGTTACTTTTCGATTCATTTAAATTTCTCTCTCCATGTTATTGTTATGGCCGAAAAACGTACTTTGAGAGTTGCCCACACTCTTCAGGGTGAAAATATTGAAGAAGTAACATCTCATTGCACAATCTTTGCCGGCGTGGTGGTTTATTGGCCACCACTGAGCTAACGGTTGGAACTTCATTCGTTGAATAAAGTTCACACACAAGCCTACAGGTCCATGTAAACTGGCGAGCAACGTTTTTTTAAATAACACAAACACACAAACTACGAACAGAGGCAAATTTTTTGACACCTCAACCGTTCAAATTGGCCAAGAAATAAGGGAGAAGTTGCGTTGACAAAAACACGGCTTCACATATTAAATATAAAGATTCTATTTAATACTGTTTGATACGCGTTATCGACGTCCGGTTCGAAAATAACACTATTCTCATGGGATTAAAACCAACATGGCCGACAGCCTCTGCAGACTCTTAAAGCCAGTGGTCCAACGAGTTTACAAAACAAAAATTAGTTTGTCTAAGCAGGCGAGGGGAACTGTGTCTTAATTTCCCACAGAAGAGATGGGAAGGACATCTCTTCCCACTGAAGGCCATACAAAATTTAAGTAGGGACAAACAATCAATTCACAAAATAAGAGGGATGTAAGCTACAGAAGGGCAGTTGTGGCCGGACTGAGGAAACTGTGGGCATGCAGCAATCAGAAGCAGAACTTTCATAAACAGAACTTGTTTCGTACAAGACTACAATTCTGATTCCTGTTAAACAATGTAATTCAGAAAAAGCCAAAAACAGGATGAGTTAGTTAGTTGTTCTAATTATATTTGCTGTTCAAGCAAAAGTTTACTTTCTGGTGTTTTAATTCATGTAATAATGTTTAACATTAATTTTTAAAATCTCGATGTAGTCTCTGACAGTAATTCCCATATTAAAAACATAAAATTTAGCATGTCTAGTGGTGGGATTGGGTCTAAATTTCCAGAGGGATTCTTGTTACTCAGGAAACGAGTGAAGTACCGACCGTTGGCTCAGTGGGGATTAGAACCTTGGACCTTGCCCTCCGCAGTCCGAAGCCTTATCCACTGAGTCACAAACAAAAGCCGGAAATAAAGGTATAATTATTATTTTGATTTTGTCATTCAACGCCACAGGCCACATGTTGTTTCGTGTAAATAAATTTATTTAATTTTTACATTCTGTAGTCTATTCTAAATAGTGACAGCAAAACATATGGGTATTTTTTTCATAACATAAGAGTTAGTGCTCAATTTAATTAGATAAATCGTTTAATATTCTATATATCATTTACCCGATATATCGATATTATCGTTAGATCGATATTTAGTTTGCGATATCTCAATAATTCGATATATTGATATGTTGAAAATATTTGCCATCCCTATACGGAGATCATATTTTCTATATATTTTTAGTTTTAAAATGTGTAAAATATGGGTAAGGTATTAATTTATCGTTTAGTTTTTATATTTGGAGTCAGCCTGGTTCAGTCTCTGACATCATTCGTAGTCAATTTCTTAATTAGTACAACAAAGACATAGTTTTTAAATTAAATTTAAGTTTTTTTTTTGAATATACTGATTTGTTGTGCTTGACAAATACATTAAATGGTTGAGGTCCTGTAAGTGACAAACAATATAACCAAATGCAACCACCACGGCATGTTGGTTCAGTGGCTGAGGTTTCGTGGGTTTGAAACCCCCACTGAGCCAGTGGTCAGTTCTTCACTCGTTGAACAAAGTTCACTGCAGGCCCATTGTTTACTGGCGAGTGAAGTTTTAGAGAAAGAAGAAACGAAAACAACCCCATTTTGGCTTCCTTGTGAGTATTCCGTACTACAAGAGGTAATTAACAATAACCGCTACAACCCGCCTCGTACTCCAACCTAAGGAAGGTCTCATTATGACGTGGCCGCTGGCAGAACCTCGTTACCGACGTAAACGTAGAGCAGTAGTACGTAGTCGTGAATGAGCCGTCACATTCATCCCACCCAAATTGGGGTCCTCTGTCTAACGAGCCGCACTTACCGTGGCTAAGGAGCAAACTGAATAAAGGTTACAACCCTACTTTAGCGGTGGTTGTACTAACTAGGCCGACTTCCACCCGGGGTCACTACACAGAGTGTAATGGCGATATTTTCAACGGTGTAATCTTTTCCAAATCTCATTTTGTATCACAAGCCATTTAAATCACAGACTGTTCCTTACGGGGTGAGGGGATGGAGTGGTCACCTTGATCTATAGTCTGTTTAAAACTGCTACAGTATTGGGGCACACTTGCCCGCTACCTGGTGGTGGCCACACAATCCGCGGCGGTGGTTTTCTCCGGCGTTGCCACATTATTGGTAGCGTAGTTGGTTCAATCCCAGCTTCATGTGCTAAAGGTTCTCAGTTCGATCCCAATCAGAGTCAATACATTTTGAGAAGGATCAGCTGATAATCACCGCTGTTCATTTGTCATTGGGCTATTAATTAATGACACTTTCTAAGGAATAGTCGGTCTTAGTTTGTAACAATGACTACATTCGATCATCTACACTCATCACACTCATTCGAAATCTATATTCGCCCATATCTTGACGATCGGCGTCTTATGAATAAATAAAAATTAAAATTAACAGAAAGTTGACAAAGGCTGCTTCAGTGTCTCTTGATCAGCCGTTCAGTCAATAGTCTGCATTCCCATTTTACTTGTGTGAGTTTAATAAAATTGTCTAAGGGTTGAAGAGTTTAATAATGAATACATTTTTATGAATAACTTACTACAAACTGCTTTTTTTCGTAGTTGTGTACACAGTTTTACAATTATTACTATTAAAAACGAGTTAATATTATACAAATTATTCAAAAAATTATATTTACGAACGTTTATATTTATTTATTTGCACCAAAGTTTATTTAAGTATTTGAAGGAGATCGCCATATTAGATTTCAATCCCACAAAATACATGTTCAATGCCGTATAACACTGTGACTGGAATAATTTGTCTGAAAATTATGATATTAATCTCTAATGAAATAAAAAATATTGCGTTTTAGTTTTAATTTGTGATTTTTAGGAAGATACTAAAATAAACAATAACAATTTTAAAACGTGGACCCATTAGTAACTTTGTCGCTCTTTAAAATGATGTAAAAATTATAATTTTCCAAAAATCGTCAGTGCTGTAGGACGTACCGCATTAGCAATAGTAAAAGCTCTCTCGTAAATCATAATGGAATTGGAGAAAAATCTGAATCGCAGAGGTAAGTGACGAGCACGGCCCGCTCGCTCCAAGACTAAAGTAGTTTTGAATAGACTATAGTTGCCATTACAATTACATTTACAATTACCTGGTAACACGACTGTGAACGTATTAACAGTATTTTAATTGCTAGGAACACCGATTGAAATGTCGGAAACTCGCCATACACAAACGAAACATATTTCTTGTTTAATGTCAACTGGATCAACATTATGCATTTATTCACGGATTCGTCGTAATTTAAATCGTTAAATGGGCTAATGAACAAGGTTTTAGACAACTGCCAGCAGAGCTGTTTTTACTTGTTTTGAAAAACAAAATTAACATTGGTTTTATGGAGATTAGATTCGTGCTGGCTGGAGGTCACAAGAATTTGTGCTCGTTCCAGTCCCACTTTTAATGTAATTTATGTGAAAATGGTTAGTACTTATATAATTCATTACTGCGTTTATATTACAATAGGGATTTAAGAAATAATATAAGAACAGTTACGCGACTAAGAACACAATAAGAACTCTCTGAACACGATCATCATACTTGTCACCGTAGGAGATATCTGTCCGAGCGGCGAAGGCTGAAGTCAGGCGGCACACGCCAGAGGATGAGCTAGCCTTTGTACCGTATGGTGTCATGAATATGCCTGATTTCGTCTCCACGACACTTGACGTGTGCGCTCCAACACGTTTGTCACCCACACCGTACATGATTGTCCATAAAACACGATATTGTTTCAGTGCTTACATCACACTTTAATTAGACAACTCCTCTTACAATTCAACCTCCAGCAATGTCATATAGCGAACTGTTTCTATCCCTCTCATATAGGATATATTTTTGCTGAAGTGGGCTCATAAAAGTTGAGATGAAGCCCATGTCCAGATAATTTATCCAGGTCGGCACCGCCTAGGTCATTGCGCCCCGTCCCTGCGCGGGTAACTGCCCGCGAGGCCAATCCAGCTCTTCCAGGAAGGACTAGAACGGCAGATCATTCTCCTGTAGGTGAATCAAGACCCTTCCTTAACCCGTTTTATCCCAAATTATTTAAATTTAATTTTTTAAGTTGATTCATATAGTTTTCTCTTTAATATAGTTAAAAATAATAGAATATGACTTAATTTTATGTTTTATGTAAATATAGTGGGAATTATCGACTGTTGCCATATGGCAACGCTAGGACAACACACTGCTACTACATTTTAATTAGAAGGAGGAAGTTAGAACTTGACTTTTACATATTTGAATAAGTTTTATTCATATATTATAATTAGAAACAATTGTGTGTATAATACTAACTAATATGTGACCTCATGGAAAAGTGTAAAACACTCTACACATAGTCCAACTTGACATTTTTTGCACTTAGTGCGTACGATGGACGAACAGCCTTCCCCTGCACAGTTTTTTCTTTTTTTCTGGAGTAGAAATGACTAGGTGATCAAGTCGGTCATAGCGTAGATCATCTGGTACTCTACTGTCACTCACAGATCGCTTTGATGATAGGGGTCTGTCTGGACCTTTGCTGGGTACACCATGTCTGAGTATGTAGCACTGCACCAATTCTCTTCGAAATTCAATCTGGGGTTGTTTGTTCCCTGAGCTTCTTCTCAATTGCCAAGCTTTCTGTACACACACATCTATTAGCCAAGTTATTATTGGCCAATACCACTTTTTCCCTCTAATCCCAATGCGATAGCTTCCTACATGTTCATCCATCTTGTCAGTACCCCCCATATTCTTATTATATTCCCCGAACACTGCTGGTCTATCTAGTTGAATGTACTTTTTCTCCGCTTGACTGTATCGTCTTACTTTATTTGTTGGCTGTACTCCATGGCAATTTGTCGCTATACTTACAACGCCATTTGCACACAAGTATTTCATCTTCCTTACACAACGATGACTCGAAGTGACCCCTAGGCTTGACTTTCATCTCTTTTTTCAGGGTAAGATTGCAGTTCTTAGGAATACGATCTTCTCTTATTGTTCCTATACCACTGTAACCTAAGCCTTGAAGATACTTTAGCAAGTAAAAGTTTGTAAACAAATTATCGAAAAAAAACTCTGTAAGGAAACATCTTTTTCTTATGTGGGAATTCGTCAATCATCTTGACTAAAGGAGCTGCAGATTTCCCAAACAATTGATCGTATTCTGTGGGCATTTCCAAAGACTTCCCTTGGTAAACATCAAAATTAACTAAGTAGCCACAGACAGTGTTAACACACCATACTTTGAATCCAAATCGTATGGGTTTACCTCGGATGTGCTGGATACAGCCATGCCTCCCAAAATACTGAATCATGCTTTCGTCGTATGATAAGTTTTGTTCTGGAACAAAATGTTCTAAAAAGTTATTTTTTAACAGCTTTAACACAGGTCTCAGTTTCCAAAGTTTGTCTGTCACATCCACTTGATTATTATCAGCACTGTGTAGAAACTTCATTATCAATTCAAATTTGTTTCGTCTCATTGCATTTGAAATAAAATCAACGTGCATGTCGGGGTTTGAGTCCCAATAATAGCGTTTTCCAGGAAGGCAATGGTAACCACTAAATAATAATATAGCAATAAAACATTCAAGTCTTCTTTATTTATTTTAGGGTCAGGGCAATTCTTATATTGTGCATATCTGGCTGATTCTCGCAAAAAGATTTCAAAAACATCATCGTCGAAAAATAGTTCAAACAGTTCAGAGGCGGAAAAATCTTTATATTTTGAGAAATCTGGGCTTGGAAAGGTAATGTTTGAAGGCTCTAGATCCCCACTAATCCAAGTGTTGTCATTAGATGTATTTTTATTTTTAGCAGCATTTTCGTTGTTTTTTTCAGACAATAGAGACGTTACAAGAGTAGATTTTCTATTATTAACTACATTACCCTTCAACTGAGAATTTATATTGGAACTGATTGTTTGGTGGCTATTACTGGCTTTGTTTGCGTGGCAAGTAGTTGTTATGGGTTGTGTGCTTTTATTTAGGACTAACAAATTATTTTGATCAAAGTCACGGCTTGTACTAGGCCTAGAGTAGTCAAAACTAGAACTGTCATCAACAACGCTTGAAATAACAGTGTTATTAGTTAGCTTTATATCTGCGCTTGCCATCAATTGTCGTCCCGATAAATTATCAACAGCACCCCCTTCATCTTCGTCTGCCGAATCTTCATCGGTTAACGCAGAAGGATCAGGTGGTGCAATGTATAAGGCATCTACTTGATTGCTAATCTCATTATCATCTTCATTAGCGATGAGGTCAAGTACATCTCGCAGCGTAATATCTCGCCTGAACATAAAAAATTGATATTGTAAAAAGATTATACTATACCTGATTAATTGCAGTGTATCGTCCTAGCGTTGCCATACGGCAACAGCTAACATATGGCGAGCTCTGTAGGTTTATATGTGATCAGGAATTACATTTGAAAGTATGAACATAATTCTACAACTATGGACAGTACAAAAATAACTAAATTAGGCCTAAATATAATAAATATGTTTTTAAAAATACTTACTCAAAGTTACAAGTCATGATTCAATTAAACAAAACACAATCTGCAAACAACAACAGTTTACATTCACATCCCAACATAACCTAACAACTCAAACTGTGTTGTTATGAAGACCCACATGTGTCTGGAATGACTTGACAGGTTGACCAACCTCTAGGACCGAATTCCCTATTTTTCCCATTTATTTTACTTCATTGTGTTTGCTGTTGCCATATGGCAACGCTAGGAATTAATTGGAATCGAGAACTTCTAGATTTTTCTCCAGGTTCACCATTGCCAGAATCTTTTGGGCTTCCACCTCTGGTCATATTAAGACACGATAAAAGTTCTTCTAACATATCGTCCGGAGTGAGGGCGAGAGTTCCCTCATAATGGTCTTCCACCAGATTCCTCCTTGACGCAGGTGTGTAACTGAACTCCTTGCTTTTCAGTTCTCACTGGGCGATACTAAGGTCCAAACAGACAAGCAGAGGATGTAAAGTCTCTAGTTAACAAATTTATCTTCCAGAAAGCATTTAAGCCTATAAATACTTAACGATATACCACCAGTCGTTGTCAGAGGCCTGAAGTACAATTGATGGAATATTTGCCTTACTGAGTAGCCTGGGCGTAAACTAATGGTGGTCACACTCACATCCTTGTTTTAAAAAAAAACCAGTCTTCATCATCTTAGATCGCCGTTTTATCTATGCAGGAACTCCACCTACTCTTGCATCGTATGGTCAACTCCATCTGCAAATCTAATTCAGTGACGCTCCCCATCCACAACACTGCCTTCAGCAGTTCCAAGTAGCTGAAAAATCCCAACACAGATTAACAAACTTTGTTTTCGAAGTAGAAGATAACAGTTAAATAACTAGATGTGCAGCTCAAAGCAGACATCTTAAATATATCAAATACACAAATATGCATCGCACAAAACGAAAACACTGCTGTAAGTGTAGCTGTAAAGAATATACGGCCATTCAAAGAAATCTATGTCAAATATGTTTTATAACTATAAAATAAACAAATGAAGTAAATACCTGGTAATGCCTCACCAATATTCAGCACTTCAACTTACTGCCACACAACTGACTTACCAGGGAGCTATGCCTTGAGAGCGTCAAGTTGATGAATGATAGAAGGGCGCAATCATTTATTGGCTACTCAATTCAATACACGGCGTACGCTCAATGGTTGCCATCAACGTGGACACTATTAGAGTCTGGGGTGTCCATGTTGGATGGTAGTCAAGGTTCAGATGTTGTGTAGGGAAGAGAACTGAGTGTCAGACTTGTCAGTTAGTTGAAAATCAGACCAACACTACGTGGTTCGGATTCCAGGTAAATCTGTAGGTCACATACTTGCCCTGGCTGTTGGGCTATTAATAAATAGTCCTTTCTGAGATAAGTCGAACTCAGGTAGTAACAATTACTACACTCGTTCATCTACACTCATCACACTCATTCCCCCCTCACATTCGCCCATATCTCTACGATCGGCGTCTTAGAGATGAATAATGAATAATTCTAAGAGTAACTCAGAATGGAAGAGACTCGTATCGAAGCAACGTAAACAAAGAACAAAAGAGGCTCGATCCGAATCATTGTAAACACAGAGCGATCAAAATATGAATTACGGTATCAGAGTTTTCTTATAGTCATTTGTAATGGGAATATTAATTAGTTAATCATTAACTAATCAATGATGTCCCTAAAGAAAGACGTCTTTAGTTTGTAACGATCTTGATAAAAAATAAATAATGTAGAATAAATGAGCATACATTCTCCATGTAAGGAACTGTCAATTTGAGTTTTTCGGTTTTCTGCGCCGCAATTAAACCCCTGAGCATCGTATTGCATCAAGAATAGTTTTATGTTATTAATTAACCACAGTAATGAGAACCAAACAATCCGAATAGGCAGAATTTCAGATAGCAAACAACATATAATACACAGTCCAGCATTACTTGTTATATAATGAATACTGTGCCTCATTACAGATAGAACGTAGGCTGTGCAACTGCATTCACACATGAATAGCCAGCTAGTAACTTTGTTCTGCAGTGCATCTAACTGCATTCATTACACTGCAGCTGGCCGCTTCAACGAAGCCTACACCGGCCACTGACGAGTGCGCTTCAAAATACAGTTAACGCTGCTCGTTTATTCATAAATAACTTCGAATTCTGAGCTCCTCTTATACGAAAAATTGTATAATAGAATAATAGATTATGATTAAATGACAATGAAAAACTTCTATTTACAGTAAACCCTCGATTTAACGGACTACATGGTGCAGACACCAGTCACTTAAAGCCGATTGTCCGTTAAATCAGGGTTAATTCACCCCAATCTATTTTGAGTTGCCACACCCTAATCAAAACTAACTGTATTCAAATTATTTAATTTTCAATAAAAACCAATAAACTATAATTCATTGGTTTTATTGAAAATTTAATAATTTGAATATATTTAAGTAACCAATATCAACTCGATCTCAACTTCAAAACTAACTGTGAAGCTGCCACTCAACAATTAATATACAATGCATATTTTACTGTATAAAAATGATAGAACCCGTCGGGAGAAAGGGTATGTAGGAAATACTGCATAATAAAAATAACTATTTGTGGAATATTTGTAGTATCCTTAGAAAAGCTGCATGTTTAATAAATTAAATTTGTTTCCAAAAATACCTTCAGTGCGCGGTACATATCAATTTAGAGACTGTAATACAGTACAGTAAGTCTGTTAAAACCGAAGTTCGTTAAATTGGGACCCGTTAAATCGAGGGTTTCCTGTTTTTTAAGAGTCTCTGTAGATCAATGACCAGCTCTTAGGCAATTGACAGAATAAAAATAAGCAAGTTTATGACAACATCATTAGCAAAAAACTATAAAGACTAAGCCTTACTGTTTTATACGTAAAATTTCGTACTTGTAGGATTTGCTTAAAATCAATTATAACTTATAATTTAGACTTATTCTACTTAAAATACGAATTTTAAAGTATCATCTTAAAACAATCTTAATGTTGTATCGAGTGGTACTAATGATAAAGGAAGTTGGTATTTACAATGTACCTTAAAAGTTTTAAGGTCACTGATTCAGTTACAATTCAAATTTCAAACGAAACTATGATCGCTGTTGCACTGTTACTTCTGTATAGGACCTGCCACAACCTCTGACGTATGCCATCAACGTGAAAATGAGGGTGGTAAGATAGTAAACGTCTGATGGACAGTGTATAAAAGTGTGATATAGGGTGTTGTATGTACCATGTGGTAGTAATGACAGCGATTATTCTTTGCTTTTATTATTTTTTTTAGTTTGACTAAACTCTGAGGTTTCATAAAAGTAACAACAATATTTATCTCCTGTTACAACACTAATCTTATAGCATCAGGCCACTTATGGCCTTGTTCAGTGTTTTATAGATTCTGTACGGTTATTTCTACTTCCTAAAGAGATAACAAGGGTGGTTTTCTTTTTGCTAATTTCTCAAATGACTGACCCACATAGTACAGTACGTTCAACCAGTAAATCGAGATGGGAACAACAAACTGCTAGTGAGGGTGAGTTAGCTAATGATAACAGCACGCCTGCCGCCAGCCAATGAATAGATAACGAGGGGTGGCGGGGACTACTTGATGGAGTTGCAATATGGGTTTACATCAATGAGAGTAATTGATCGGGCCAGAGAGCCCTTGACGGTCGAGTGAGCAGCTGTCGACTGTGGTCAAACCACCCTTACACGTAGTACGCCTATAAACTAATGTATGTTTGTCTCCCTGTTTGTAATGTTTTTTTTTATTCACTCGACAATTCACTAATGAGTGAAGTACCGATCGTTAGCTCAGCGTACTTTCAAACTGTTTGTCCTTAATACGTTAACATTACGAAATCATCCGATCGTCAAAACAATTTGGAAAGTTTGAATTTTTCTAGGGAAGGTTTTAAGAATGGTTTTATTAGCATCTTATTGTAAGGTTCCATTCCACTGGCCCTTAAAGTTTCAGTGGTAAATCTGATGATCAGTTAAATAAATAAACTAACTCAATTGGGTGATCAGTGAAACTTGAAAAGGCCAGCGTGTATGAGAACAACCCTCCTCAGGAATATGTTCTCAACAACAAATCGTCAACAAACAACTTCTCAAAGTTTCATGACGATCGGATGAATTGTGTAGTAATGAATAAAGGACAAACAAACAGACATACATTCATTTATATTAATAAGTATAAATTACCACTTATTTTATTAAAAACACGTCAAATGAACAATTAATAAATATGCTAAGTACAGTAATGCTTATTAAAACTACACTTTTCATTTTAATAACATCAAAACATTACGGATTACTGAAAGCACGGGTAAACACTTATGAAATATTAATTGAAAATTTAAATTAAACATTCCTTTATTAAGGGGTGAAAGTGTAAAAACCTCTCTAACACTTAATCCCAAAACTGATAGTAATACATTATGTTATTAGTTACCACCGATGGAGGGAACTACTGACCTACCAATCACATGGTCACGTAATTGTTTTCTATTTTTACTAGAAAAAATAGAAAACAATTACGACACAGCGTCCACTCAATGGTTCCCATCGACGTGTACACTACTAGAGAAGTCTGGGGTGTCCATGTTGGATGGTAGTCAATGTTAGGATGTTGTGTAGGGAAGAGAACTGAGTGTCAGACTTGTCAGTTAGCTGAAAATCAGACCAACACTACGTGGTTCGGATTCCACGTAAAGCTGTAGGTCCCATAGTTGACCTGGCTATTAATAAATAATCCTTTCTGAGCTAAGTCGAACTTAGATAGTAACAATGACTACACTCGTTCATCTACACTCATTCACTCGTTATAATCGCCCATATCTCTACGATCGGCGTCTTAGAGATGAATAATGAAACTGTCAACGAGAAAGGCCTGCGTGTTATTAATACATCACATATCTCGAGGGCACTTTACTTGGATAATCAATGGTATCGAGTCAAAAAATAATTGTAATTTTGCAGCAAGTTTACTTTGTAGTGTAACTGGTTTAATTTAATTTAATCAACTATTTAAGGTTTAATGACTTATATTATTTAAAAATTAAGTTACATTTGCATCGTTGCGAGGAGAAACGGGATTAGTTAGCGTATAAATGTGGTAAATATGTTGCCACATTAAAACACAAATACAGGCCTTTTTAGGATAACTTCCCAATTGCCCTCAACAGTAGACTGCTGTATAAATTTGTCCCGTAATAAGATACCGGTGTTGGCAGTTAGCTCGCGGTGTCCAAACACCACTGAGCGCTTGCTTCCCCACCGTAATTGTCGTGACATTGGTGTAAAGTGCCAAGGGGAAGTCAAGTCCCGCCGTAATGAGTACGGTGACCGCCAGGGGCGCTAGCGTACCGTACGGCATTGTCGTACGCCCGAGAGTCGCCGCAGGGATCCATTCTTCGTCTCGTTATTCCAGAAATTAAAAATCAGGCTCGTGCTGGGGCGGCGTCTGATTGTGACAGCCCGCGGGCCCTCCCCTACTTACCTATTCATGAATGCGATACGCCATTTCCATTCCGATGGTAATGTCTCACCTTTGCCTGCCCCTAGATTTACAACGGAGACATTTCGTAGGATAATCGACGACTCAAATTGGGCCTTTTACAAACACTCCCTTCTTTGAAGTGTGATTCGACTCTTATGGGTTTCTCCTCACTATTGTATCATATTGTAGGCTATGAATAAAAAATTATTATGTTTCATCCGTTTTCAGTTACGTGGGTAGTTGTAAAAATGGACTAAACATTTTTAAAATATAATAAGGGGTAGTGAAAGTTAAGTTTCTATGCACATATGTTTAGGATGGAAGATGGCACATTTACAAAACGAATGTTAGAATTATTTGTAATAGAAAAACAAAAAGCAATTGGTTCAAGAGTGTATAAGAGGACTTACATTTATTACTGAAAGAGTTATTAGAAACAAGAATTACAACTTTAGAAACTGCTTGAAGAAAGGAAGGCCATATCTGAAAGAATAAAAGAATACTAAATAGTAGGTTATTTACCTTTGTGATCCGTCAAGTAAAGGTAAATAATCTACTATTTAGTGTTAATTCAGTAATCCGGAGGCCTAAACATGAAAAAATAAAAGAATATTGGAGAAAAAACCACATCATATAGGCAATGACGAAAACTGATTTATCGCACCCCCAAGTGCTCATCTGATAACAACCGACTATTCATTAGTCATTGGGCTATTAGCTTTTGTTTGTAATTGTAACAAAGACTACATTCGCTCATACTCACTCTTTCGAAATCAATATTTTGACAATCAGCGTTTCAAGAAAGAGCAAATTAATTACTCGTTCTATATTGTAATTTTAGTTTATTTTGTCAGATCATTAATGAACACTTGAACAGTTCCAAAAGAATCTATGAATTTGGTCGGTAGGTAGCTTAGTCGGTTAAAGCCCAGGCTCATAAGTTAAAAGTTCCCAGCTCGATCATAATCAGAAATAAAATATTTTAAAAGGAATCACTGTCTGTTCACGTCATTGGGCTATTTATTAATTAATGACACTTTCTAAGGAATAGTTGGCTTTAGTTTGTAACCTTTGAAAAACAAAGGTAACTATTTAAGAAAACTAAAAGCGTTCGGCCATGTACTAACATTTACTAAAACATTAACAGATGTGTAGCCTAAATATAAATAAAATGGTTAGGTTCTAGAGTTGAAATAAACATTCGTAGGATTTTGAGTGTTTATTTAAGGCCCTGCTCCAATGTTTATCCGGCTTTAAATAACTTAGTATGTAGCTACTTGACTGTTAAAGTTGAAATAACTTTAAACAACTTGACAACTGTTCTGATTTAACCTTCAGGGAAGGATTTCTACGAAAGATATACTTTATTAACCTCATTTATTGGCTTTTAATGGTTTCATTTCATTAGTTATTTCATTTAATTGTATATGAAATACTTATTATTATGGAACTTTACCACTGAAATGCGTACGATTTCAATAGTAAAATCTGTTTATTCAAAGCTTGTCATGTTGACCTCCCTTTAGCTTTGTAAAGTGGACTATATATGGAGATGTTCTTGAAGATGTCTCCCTTTGACTTTGTAAGGTGGACCATGAATGGAGACCTGCTTGAAGATTTCTCCCTTTGACCTTGTGAGGTGGACCATGTATGGGGACCTGCTTGAAGATCTCTCCCTTTGGACTTATGAAGTGGACCATGTATGGAGACCTGCTTGAAGATCTCTCCCTTTGACCTTGTGGGGTGGGCCATTTATGGATACCTGCTTGAACATATCTCCCTTTGACCTTGTGAGGGGGACAATGTATGGGGACCTGCTTGAAGATTGCTAAGATTGGAAACTTGAGTCAAGTTATGTGCCTTTTACATTAGACTGTTTCACTCACTCTAACATTGTGCACAAAGAGTTTGAAATGGCTAACTAACAATTTTGTATGTATTTTCATTAATTTTATATACACAGATATATTTGTTGCCTCATGCTAAATTATGTGTCTGTACAATGGTGGATCTCCCTTTCTACAAGTCAAATACAACACCAGGTCAATCTCCTTCACTACGAACATAACAACTGGTGGATCTCCCTCCCTACAAACACAACACCTGGTGGATCTCCCTCCCTACATACACAACACCTGGTGGATCTCCCTCCCTACATACACAACACCTGGTGGATCTCTCCCCCCTACATACACAATACCTGGTGGATCTCCCCCCCCCCTATATTGTGAAGTGGACCATATATGGAGACCTGCTTGGAGATCTTTCTTTGGACTTGTGAAGTGGACCATGTATGGAGATGTCCTTGAAAATTCCCCCCTTTACAATTATGGAGTGGACCATGTATGGAGACCTGCTTGAAGATCTCTCCCTTTGGACTTGTGAAGTGGACCATGTATGGAGAAAGAACTGCTTGAAGATCTCTTCCTTTGGATTTTTGAAATGGACCATGTATGGAGACCTGCTTGAACATCTCTCCCTTTGACCTTGTGAGGCGGACCATGTATTTGATTTGCCTGCGTGAAGATCTCTCCCTTTCACCTTGTGAAGTGGACCATATATGGAAATGTCCTTGAAAATATCTTTCTTTGATCTTGTGAGGGGACCATGTATGGAAACCTGCTTGAAAATCTGATCTCCTCCTTTGGCCTTATGAGAAGACTATGTATGGAAACCTGCTTGAAGATCTGATCTCTTCCTTTGACCTTGTGAGGGGACCATATATGGAGATTAGGGATGTGCCAAATAAGTTTAAGCAACTTAGAAGCAGCAGCTTATTTAAGTAAGCAGCTCAGCTACTAAACAGTTTAGTGAGAATACCTGCTTTTCGGAAGCAGTTATCCTCGTCCAACAGTTACAGAAAATAGGTTAGTCAACAGCAGTGAACAGTAAGCGCTTTTCTATATTGCTGCTGTCTACAGCTCTCCTGCACTGTTGCGATGCGGCAAACGTGAACTATGGATGTGGTAAATAAGTTGAAGCAGCAGGTTTAATGAAGTAAGCAGCTCAGCTACTAAACAGTTGAGCAAGAATGCCTACTTATCGGCAGCAGCTGTCCCTGCTCAACAGTTACAGAAAGCAGGTTGATCAACAGCAGTAAACAGTAAGCGCTGATCTATATTAGTTGCTGTCTGCAGCTCTCTTGCACTGTTGCGATTATGGATGTGCTAAATAAGCTGAAGCAGCTGGTATATTGACGTAAGTAGCTCAACTACTGAACAGTTGAGCGAGAATGCCTGCTTATCGGCTGCAGCCTATTGCCGCCCAACAGTTACAGAAAGCAGGTTGACCAACAGCAGTGAACAGTAACCGCTTTTCTAAATTGGTTGCTGTCTGCAGCTCTCTTGTACTGTTCAGATGCACTTTTATTATGTGCGATATACAGTACTTTGAATTAAATGTTCTATTAATGGACAGGTATACAGACATTTTATTAAACTATCTGTTAGTTCTGTACATGTATTACCAAAGTATGCGGGTGGGAGGGTTTTTACTATGTGTGTTGACTTGTAAATTTATTGGTGGGTCACATAGCAGTAAATACACCTTTACTACCATACTTGTGTGGATAAATGGGGTCATCACCACAGTATGTGTTTGGGAGGGTGGAATCATGTGTGTATCTCATATATGAAGGGTGGCAGCTAGGCATCAGCCCTAATTTACGATACCCTTATGCAATGCGGGTGGGTTATCAGTTCTCACTTTTGAATTGATGTGAAGCAGTGAAAATGAGCATAAAAGCATTAACTGCTCGTCATATAGTTAAGTTCTTCTAGAGATTGCATGACATTAATTTATGACAAACACACTATATTAATAAGTAGCTTGCAATAAGAATTCTTGGAAAATCATAAACAAATTGACCCATGCGCTCAAGCAATATTAACTGAATATCACAAGTTATTGAAAAATCTTAGTTTAAAATTTCTAGTTAGAGGCTCAAAAATTACGTATTTATACTTATAACTTTAAAATATACTGTTGCAAATCTGAAGGTTAAAGTTAAAAGTTAAAGTGAAGGTGTATGATATCGAGAAAAAACCCATAAGTTACTGATATATTGATAAGAATTGATATAAAATACATATATTCAGTTTCATTGTAAATACACACAACATTTTGTTGTTGTTGTAAAATTGGAGAGATAGAGCATCAACGACGTACTTAAGAATACAAGTACACTAATTCAAAGTGAAAGAAAAGAAATACAGACGCATAGCACTGGCAATTTTCTCAGATGAGTGGACACAACGATTTAAAGGATCTCACTATTTTATATCTGAAATAAAACCAAATATTAAATTGAAGAACCTTACTGATGAACCCAAAAGCTCTTCTCCCTTGTGCATTTTAAATGATTACATTTACAGATTTTTCAATGATCTTTCTACGTCAACAAAAAAACAAATGTCAGTTTAACTTTGTTTAGGTTTGAAAAATATTACCACATATACCCCAGTACACTACAGCAAACGGCGCCACAATAGGTAAACTTATCAAGCACATATCAGAGGGTTTGAATTCAATTTTCTTAAAGCCTGTAATAGTGGATATATGAGCAAACAAATGATACGATGGGTAAACAAAAGAGCCTGAACTCGTTATATACTTAACGCATGTATATATTTATTTTGTAAAATCTGGACATAATTTGAATTTAGCACATACCATAACGTAACATGGTAATCAATATAATATCTACATAAAATATAGATCACCTCCATATCATATGGAAACATAAATATACAATTTCAAATAAATGGTTGGAAAGTATCATATTTCTCATAATTTTCTTGATTCCAATTTGAGTGATCAAATATTTTGTTCATAAATAAAATTGTATTTTACATTGCTGATTAAAACACCATTTAAAACTGTAAATAGTAAAATTAATTAAAATAGTATATTAAAAATTATGTACCATCATGTAAAAAAAAACTAAGCAGTAACATTACTCTTATATATATAGTAATAAAATGATCAAGTATAAAACTGATGCGTGTCATGGCATACTAAGTTGCATTGTCGAGATTCACAAGTTATGTACAAAGTAAAGTTTTATATGTACACCATCAACTTAGTGTTTATAACTTAGCTAAGGTTGCTAGTTTTGGGATCTATTTTACAAAATGTATACGCTATATAATAAAACTTGAAAGAATTGTCACCAAGTAACGCTCAATTAGATACTTTATAACATCTGTACAGTTAGGTATTATGAAAATGATTTTACCTATTTATACAATGAACTGAAAATCCAGCTGACTTACTTTTGTAAAGTGTAAAATATATTTGTTAAATACAAAATTAAAAAATTGATGCCATAAAGCAAGCAAATTATTTAATCGATTGTATAATTTGTTACATAAAATAAAACAGCGACTAAACACAATGATTAATTTAGCTTTCAAAGATTTACTCGATAAAATTAATTTCATAAAACAAACGTTACCATATGTCACTCGTAAAATAATTCCAAAACATAATTACCATAGAACTGGATTACTTCAAAATGTAATTACATAATTAACGCTTTACTGAATTACAGCGTAATCAAACCTGCAGGTCAGATTGATTGTTCAGTTCAGACTGCTCAACAAATTAATTTATTTAACATAATGGTATAACTAATTAAACAACTAACTATACAATTTAAATCATATTTACAAAGTCATTAAAAATACAACGGGGAGAATGCCGGTCGGCCAAAATACCACAGCATCAATTTTGTTCAGAAGGCACACAACATGTCAGCACACACTCAATTTGAGCAAATTGTTACTTTTGAATGCTTTTACTCAAAACACCCTTTAATTCTAGATATACATACACTATTGTATAAAATTAAAATACAATACAAGAGATCAGACCTTGTGTTAATCCTATTTGTGCGACCCTTCGCAGGGCACAAAGTTACGGTTAGTTAAAACTGTGAATATCACAGCTGTCTGGCCAGCAAATAGTCGTGGACTATCACATTTTTAATTATTTACTCTAACGTACCTAAATCAGTTCTTCTGTTGGTCAACTGAAACATATTATGTTTAAAAATAACATATTCTAGTGCTTAAAGCTTTAACTAGATTGTTTTGTCCAGTTTCACAGATAGAATTAACTTATTGCTCAAATTATTAAAGCTAATATCAATCTTCAAATTATTGTCTTCCTTTATTCATATTTTTAATTTTCACAGTTTGAGAAGGCAGTAAGTGGCACCTTCATTTGCACTATTTAAAATTTTCATCTTAAAAATCTATATTTAAAAAAAGAAATCTATTAACACTAAATAAATACAGAAGTCTTGTATAAAAACACTTTGTACATCTGTCGCTATGGGCAACGTTAAATGTATATAGGATCAGGTTGTTTATTGTTATTTGGACTAGAGATGCCTTCAGACCAGTCCGAGTTTGAGTGCGGGGATGAAGACGACCAATAACAAGGAGAGGAGGACTCGGGAGAGGGGGTGGGAAAGCTCTCCGGTGTCTGTAAGCTCTCTGACGGTGGGGTGAGGTAGTGGTAGTACTGCTGTTGTGGAGGATAAGGCAAGTACGAGAGCTCGGAGGGGAAGTCGTACTGGATGGCAGCCTTTTGTGTAGCAGCTCGCATGGCGGCCATGTGTGTGGGAGAGAGAGGCATGGATGGTCGACTCTTCACAGGGGATGGTGACGACACACTGTGGGGAGGTGAATCCTGGAAGCCCGAGATGGCTTGGTACGAGTATGCAGGATCTAGTCCTAAACTCTGCAGCGAAACTGCATTTTTAATGCAGTCTTCATACGCAGGCGGTTGAGGCAGTCCTGCATTGCTGTATAACGATGCAGTAGCCTCTAGGCTCATCGCTCCATCTTCCAAGTTAGATGGCTTTTTATTCTTCTTTATACTTGGTTTTCTGCGGATCACTTGTCCTGTCATGTCCACCTCCGGACTGTTCGGACTTCCATTGCCCGATTTAGATCTTTTCTTGGATTTGGTACCAGGTTTACCACCCCCTCCCCCTATTACAGTAGGGTGGCTTATTAGATGATGGTGGTTTGGCGACCCTGTAAATAAAAACAATTAATTTTTATAACACAAAGATAAACTTCATTTCTAACACTTTATGCATATACTGTATGTTATTTAATAGAATAATTAAGGCTTCAGCAGTTTATTTAATAGAATAATAATATCTGAAGAGTTAACAAACACAAAAAAGATGTATACAAATGCCATTATTAGTGCCTGTACTTGACTGAACAATCTGTGGATGCCTGGGATATGTTGTATGTTTAGCTGACATTAAGGTAATGGAAAAACATTTATGTTAACATAAACTCTATATTTTAAACTAATTATTCCAAATCCCACATAATGACAACAATTTTATTGTAAGATGTTCAACCAAGTTTGCAGAAAGAAAAACATTAGTCCTGGCTTTTTACTGTAAAACATATTACTAAATTATTTAGGAATACCAACAAACTAGATAGTTGGCAGAAAAAATATAACATGACATGATGTATTTTGTTTGGCAAATTAATAAAATAAGTGGATTGTTGAAATGAATGTGAAATAATAAACAGAATATGTGAACTGAAAGAAAGTGCAATATTTCAAAACATTCTTAATATTTTGATAATTACCAAACAAATGTTGACAAAACAGGTTTAAAATTAAAAATTTTGAAAACAAATCAAAGGCAACAATTACTGTGCTACATACCTATATAAAAGTGTACTAATTTTAATATTATGTATACGGAATGGAAAATAAACTGACCAATGAGAGGGCCACTGGAGATGACGGACACCATCTGTGGCGAGCGAGGCACATGCTCGTCCAGCAACCTGACAATGTCGTGGTGTAACCGTTCACTAGCCACATCACGTGGCAGCCGGTCCATGTGATCTGTGATCTCTCGGTTGGCAAAGTTGTCTAGCAGAGCTTTGCTTGCTTCAAAACCACCCTCCCTCGCTGCAAGGAATAGTGGTGTTTCATCCTGAAAACACAAATATTACGTCAAATAAATAATAGACATATAAATAGACAGTTTAATTTATTCTACTGAGAGGACAATAAAATAGATCTATTTCCCTACCAAAATACATCTTAAACAACAACATATATCTTAAACAAGAAAATAAAATCACAACCCATAACTACAATATACTAATAAATACACACTGGACAAAAGTACAAATTTCCAATTAAATTAATAAGCTATGCATAGCCAACAAAATAACTATTACTAAAATGATACAAAAATACAAACAAAACTTGTACCTTATCATCTTGAGCGTCTCTATTGGCACCGTGAGCTAGTAGGACGTTAACCGCGTCTACGTTGTTTACCGCCGCAGCCCAATGAAGTGCAGTCTTGCCTGAGTTGTCAGCCGCATTTATGTCAGCATCTGCATTGATAAGATCCTCCACCATGCCCTCAATAGCCAGTCGAGCAGCCAAAATCAAGGGTGTCGTGCCATCGTGCATCCTGGCGTTAAGATTTGTTGCACGATTTCGCAGAAGAATCTATATAAAATAATATTACTTTAAATTATTTCAATCTAAATGTATTGGAAAATTGATTTTTTTAATTTTCACTCAATACATGATAAACAAAGAACGACAAATTTTTTTGTAGAAGTAGATCTCTTAAAGAGAATCATCTTCTCAATTACTCACATCCCAATTTGCTTTACTGATAATGTATATGATATTATTAAAATATTACTACAATTTTTTTAAATTTAAGTAAACAGTGGAAGGTAAGAAAACCAGAGTATACCTGATAAACTAGAAACCAGAACGTACACAGATAGATTTAGATTATTCTTGTTAAAAAGTTTCAGGGCTGCAACTACATAAACTACATTTGAGTCATCTCAATACTAAACCACTGTAACAGCTTACTGTAATTTATAAATTATATAATAATCCCAACAAAAAAATTGAAACTCATAACAAATTAAATATAATCTAATATATAATTAGTCCTAAAAAATCTAATGAAGAGTTTTTTACTTAGCATTTAATGTTATACGTTCATATCACTGTATCTTAAAGTAGGTAACCATTACAGGATTGATAATAATAGTAAATTGTGTTTACCTGAAACACTCCCATAGCGTCAGCGGCTACTGCAGCATGAAGTGGGGTCCTGCCTGTGTTGTCCTGAGAGTTAGCTTCAGCTCCTGCGTCCAACAATCGCTTGGCTGCATCAGCACGAGCATACCTGCAAAACATCATTAACATCATAAAATGTGTCAAATATAAGCCAGTGACTAAAGAGAGACATTTGAAGAAACTAAGTTCTGGAATGAAATTACTCCTACTAACAGAGAACATCAGTGTTGAATACCAAAAGATTCAAAAGAAAAAATGAAAGGTAATACACTTTTTTGTCATCTAATGTGCCATTGTTAAGTTTTACACTATTTAGACTATTATCGGTACTAGTGGCGCAGTACTCTAACCCAGTTACTAAGGGGAAAAGTGTTGTGGAGATTGAAGGCAATACGTTCTATACTCAGTCCTCTTAATACTGACAGGGTCTGCTCAATGGTTGCCATCTATGTAGTCACCACTGGAAAAATCTGTAGTGTCCGTGTTAGGTGATAGACAGTGATAGTGATTGGGTGTCTGGATTTTGTGCATGGAAGAAAACGGAGTATCAGGCTTAACTGTAAAACAGACCAATACTACGAGGTTTGGGGTCCACATACAGCTGAAGGTCCTTTAGATGCCCGGGGCTATTGTGCTATTAAAATAAATGGCTCCGACTAAGGAAGAGTCCATTTTTAGTAACCATGACTAAACTCGTTCATGTACACTCATTCGCTCTTCACTTTGCCTTTCTACGATCGGCGTCTTAATGTTCAGTAATGAATAGACAATGACCTGGCTGCAAGGTGAAGTGACGTCTCTCCAGTTTTCTCCATAGTGGCATTGAGCTCAGCACCCTGAGCCACTAGGTCAGCAATGACTGCAGCCGTGCTGTCTTCCTCCTCCTCCTCTCCAGTGTCCATCCCTCCGCCTCCGCCCTTCACTGCTGCCACCATCAGCGGTGTCATTCCACATGGCAAAACCACATCAACATTTTCCTGTAAACATAACAAACTGTCACTCACAAGTCTGTATTATTCATCTCACTGTTACTAAGGAACTATAGTTATTATTATTCTACATTACTAATTAGTGAACAAATAACAATAATTAATAATAACCATACATTTGCATAAGTAGTAATTTCTAATAGAAGTTATATATTATAAAAAAAGTAACAATACCCATATTAAAAAGATTACAGATTTGAAAAAGCTACAATAAATACGCAATTACGGCTTGCTCCAGCCATTTATCAATAATTTGGATAAAACTTAAGGTTTCCTTGGCATAAATGAGTTTATTATAAGTAAATATTACATAAATTACTGTGCTAAATAGAATAAAAACTTAATTTTTTAAAATGTTCAATGAACTTAATTTTTTAACCAGACTACCAACAACATTTGTATTGAAATAAAATGAGAAGTGACATAACAGTGAAGGTATTAATAACTTGAATTTTAAAAAATAGAGCATTCAACCTTAATTCTAATACAACATGCAACACACCTGACTTGGGAGTTAAGATGTTTTTATCTGACTTAGCTTTGTTACTGATATACCAGCTCTATAATTATTTACTATACTGCTGTAGAAACATGCTACCCGGCAGAGGTACTAACCAAGCTGGGAGGAGTGAGTATAGCGTGGGGTGGTCGTCCATCCAGGTGTGTCTGACTCCACAAGTCCTCATAGTCTGTGATAGCTGTGTGGTCACTAGCGTAGCCATTGTCCCGCGCTCGCTTGCTCGGAGGCAATTCACTCTCGTCGTCTGACCAGTGAGCTCCAGGTACTTCCACACATGCTATTTGCTGCTTGTTTAGGTTTCGCATCTCCTGACCATCTGGTCCTCGACGGCGAGATCTACGCCGTTGTCCACTGCACAGAACATTGGTAAATGTCATTTGTTATTATCATCTGAACTAAACAATTGTATGACATGACTTTGTTTAGCAATCAAACTGAATTTATTTCAAATTATTTTTATGATCAATGATTAAGTGGATAATTTCATGTAAATGAACAAATTTCAATGCATTCATCGTTTTCTTTCTACTTTATTTTGTGAAAATTAATCTATTATCTATTGATAAGGGACCATATGGATTTTTAAAAATGTGTAAATCTATAATAATTAATTTGTGTTGCTACTTATATAGTTGTACTTAGTTGTTACCTGTTATTCCTTAGGAAGCCTTCTGGAAACCAAGTGATGCCGTGCGCCCGTTTCTTCTGTGCCTGTACTAGCACACCTAGCAGCAAGCCCACCAACACTGTCAGGATCACACCCGTGAGAATGTACTTGCTACGACTGGGGGCATCAGAATCAATGTCCAAGCCATCCTCCACCCCATGTACCTGGTAGATTGGGAAGGAGGTGGGCAGAGCATGGGTTGCTGCCGCTCCTGCTAGGAAGTCTGCAGCCTGATAAAGAACACAATATATAGTATGAAAAAATACATTTGGATAATATAAATAATTTAATTAATTTTAATTATTTGTCCTGAACTGCATTAATTCGGATCAACTAACCAATATTTTTAGTATAACAAGGTTCAGAGAGGAGGGTTTCTTGGCCCAAACCACCTTGTACAATAAAACTTTTTTTTCTATATTTTTATAATAGAACAATTATGTTAACATTAAAACATTACATTTATGCAGAATTTAAAGGTCATAAAAACACATTGAAAAATTATGAACAATGAGTCTTTGCTTCAGTTATATATTTCTTTAAATTCAGTTAGAGGCTTTTTAAAATTCCTTCCTGAAAACTGACCTGTGTAGCGGAGGAGAAACATTCACTTGTGCCTGCACTGATGCTGCAGCGGCGATTGTCAATCTCTAGGTACACGATGACACCTCTGGTTCCGGAATCTCCATTTGACATCTTCCATGGGTACACACGCTCACGGCCTGACGAGTCCAGCTGTATCCTCACTGTGGACCGAAGTTGTTGGCCAACCTGCGTGACATAATTTATTTAGCTAGAAGTTGAACTAATTCATTCATGTAAGGCTTTATTTCTACAAATAAAGCACAGAATACACAGTGTCATGTACGTTCATTACTAATTCAATGGAATAGTTTAAAGGAAATAAATAAATAACATTCTACATTTACACATTCAGTACTCAAGTGATATTCCTGTTTTCATCACGGTGACTGCATATATAGATATAAAACTTATAATAATGACTGACAGAAACTGGTTTGACTGACTGATGCCTGCGCGAACGGGTTTTGATCTCGTAGAATTCCTTCAAGTAGCTGTATCAGTTCAAGGTCCATGTTGACGTTGACAAAAATTTGTTCGTCAACGGCATCTGTAGGGTCCAGAAAGAACAGTTGCCCATTGTGTGGTCTTTCGTATGTAGTCTCCTTGCGCATATTGCGTTGGCCAGGTGGCGATATTCATTCGATGATGTATCTGACTCCCTGTGGAGAAGCAATAGATGCTTCTCCACAGTTGCTAGTTCTGTCATCTTGAATGTTGCATTATGAAAAAGTCATGATGACATCGAGCTGTCATATGCCAGCAATAAAACGTTTTGAAAATCTATGTTGGCAGGTAAAGCGCCACATCGTCGTTCTTGTTCAAGATGATCGACCCTTTCTTCAACCTTTAGGTTGTTAGTAAGATCTGAAATTATTTCTCTGCCTCTAGACTTCAATGCACGGTTTGACCGTGGTTCTGCAATGCTCTGAGTTACAGGTTGGTTGAGTTGAATTTTGCAAACTGAAGAGATAGTATCCATATCTCCCAGAGGATCCTAAGGATCATTTGTTGTTGCTCTACCTTAAAGTTATTAATAAAATTTCGTCTGGGATTTTAAGGGATTCTATAAGGGGTAACCTTATACTGCTAAGTACCTATAGCAACACACACGAAAACGATGCTCTTGGAAACACTTCACACTAACAGTGCTTGACAAGGTAAACCCATACAAAAATAAAACTAATTGGGAAAAAAACCCACAGAAAAATAATAAAAACCGGAAAAATACTATAGATCAGCTGTTGTTTGTTGAGGCGGGTTGTTCTCTCATCATATCAGCTGTAATGGATATTATTTTTCTGCTAGAAGTGATAACACGGGACGTCTAGCAGCCTCTGGGGCAGAAATCAGAATTTTCCCAGAGTTAACACCAGTGCCAGTAGATTTCTCGTGGTCAAAAACCCCTCCCCCAAAAAAAAATTAAAAATCATTGGAGCTAAAAAAATGTTATCCCGACTACTTGTTTTAGAAAAGAAGATTCATACCAATTCAATTTTGTGTGTGAACATTTATTACAATTGTAAAACAAGACTATTTTCCAGAAAAAAAACATTTGTAAACTAAATTGAGTAAACAATTTTGTTGTATGAAAAAGTACAAGGGTTGTCCATAAATTAAGGTCTCCAATACTTTTTTCCATTGCAAAAATGATTGTATTGCAAAACCAATTACAGATTCTGAAATCTTAGGACTTATAGCTAATTTTTAATGTAGTCCCCATCACGATCAATGGACTTTTGGAGTGGTTTTGGAAGCTTGAGCAGGAAGGAATCGACAACTACCTTCAGCTCTTCGTCACTTGAGAATATCATACCCCCCCGAAGTCTTGTTACAAGTTGGGGAAAAAATAATAGTAAATGGGTCTATAATTTCCCACCCAAATTTGGCGAAAGATCTGTTGTGGTGCTGATGTTGCCATGGTGCAAGTGGGTTGTCAGTGGACCCCTCCTTTTGTTCTGTATAGCCCAGCGTGGCTTAGTATCTCAAGACCTTTCTGCGTTGAGTGTTGTACCTCTCTCCAGGTAGTGAACCAGGAGAACGCCTTTCCTGTTCCAGAATACAGAAGCCATCACCTTCCCAGCTGAAGGTGTTTGTTTGAACTTCTTGACACTTAGAGAAATGGAATGCTGCCACTGTTTTGTCTGTTCCTTAGTCTCTGGCATTAAGTAGTGTACCCGAGCCTCAATCTCAGTGACAATTGAATCCAAATATTCATCACCCTCTCCTGGTAATAGCACAGTAACTCGCAAGCACTTTCAATATGCTTCTTTTTTTTTTTGTTCATTGGTGAGCATCAGCGGAACAACCTTGCATACACCTTGTGATACTTCAAAATAGTCAACAAAATCATGTCCATGACAGTCTTAGATTTCCTCTATTGATTCTGCAATCTGTCACATAGTTATTAGCAAATACACAAGCAAAGGTTTCTCAACTTTCATCACTGATTCATCAAAACTGATGGATGGCCGTGGCCGGCCTTGTTATGGCCTTCTGTGAACCCCCTACATCATTTACACATATTTTATATGTCCATACACTTCAGTCAACTGGCAGTGGATTTCAATAGGTGTTAAACCACAGAAATCTAATCACAGATTGCATTTCACAATTGGCAGGAGCACTGATTTTCCATTCCATCATTGACGGCTGTTAAGCCAAGAATGAATGTTACCAAGAGGTGGGACCGACCAGAAGAGTGGTGGGAGAAGCAAGGAACACGGTGCTGTTGTCAGATTTATGCTAGCTCGCTCCATCGCAACTATAGCTCGTTGGAGATCATAAATTACAGATAACCGTCATAACATTTACACACATAACCCTGTACTTATTTACTATACAAAATACACTTCATAAGATAATTTATGATGTGAAATACTAAGCAGCAGTAAACTATTGACTGGTAAATCAATAAATGTTCAAATGATGTTCGTGAATATTACAAGTTTCACTATATTTTGGTGTTTAGTTGTCAGTAACAAGCAGCTACTTTGAAGGCCATTTATTATTTGCCCATTAATTAATAAACAATTACTGAAGTAACATATTTCCCAAAATTTATGACTAAATATATTGATTTGACCTACTGTTACAAATTTGATGCTATCGGATACAAAGTTTCTACATATTATTTATCACATAAGCTTAAATGGTTTTGAAATAGCAACTTAAGCGTATGAAGTAAATGAGATATATATTTTCCTTTAGCTAACAGTGTCTCCTATCTATTTAAAGCTAGGCATGTGTTACACATTAGAACTGACCTCTCTGAGGAAGGTGACTTTCTTGTTGAGGAAAGATTGCATGTCCATCAGCAGGATGGTGGCCAGTGTGCCTTGGGCCAGCTCCGCCACGCCTTTCTCACAGTCCAAGCCGTCCCAGTTGCACTCTGCGTTGTCACAACCATAGTCACAGTGTCCATTGGCATAATGCTTCTGGCAGTATGCGTCATAGATAGGACTAAAACATGATTCACAGTTGACAACTCCTTTTCACATTAATATTTATTTTATGAATTTTCAAAAATACAACCAACTTAAATATTAATATTTTTTTTCAATTGGACAAAGCTACGATCAAAATAACCAAAATGTTGTGCAATTTTTCATTTTTATGCTTCATTTTAACCTAGATTATACTTTATATTAAAAAATACCAAACAACTTGCACCAAACATTTGTTTTATGTTATGTAGACTTTTACATTTTTACAGTAGAACCTCTTTAATCCAAACAAATTAAAACCAGGGGGGTGTTCAGATTATCAAATTGTTCAGATTACAGAACATATTCTTAGTTTCACATAAAAAGTTAAAATACGGCTAAAATAGATCATAATTAAGGTTTAAAGAAAAGATAGAAATGCTTTACTATGTAAAAGATTGTATTGTTTATTCAACAACGTACATACAACATAAACTACAGTAAATAAAAATGCGTTTGAGAATGGCGCTCTCGCTCGGCAATTTTTTTACGTAATCTTAATTAATTAAACACTGGCATTCTACAACTACAGTTACGGCTGGATTCGAACAATATCCAGCAACATCTAAACATTCTGAATGATCGATTTATGTTGATTTCAAGCCAATATTTGATTGTTAATTAATATTTGCAATATTACACTAACATATTTAACCTAAAAATGGCAGAAGTGGTTTGTTGAAAACAAATATTATTGCTAGTGCGGGAGTCACTGAATACTTCAAAGTTTGCATGATTAAAATTGGATTTTCCTGTTTCAGATATGTCCGTGCACTTTTTTTTCTCATGGTGGCGTTCGGGTTACTGAGGTTCTACTGTAATTTGTTTATTTAGTGACTTAAATCCTCTTAAGTTTGCTGATATTATCTCTCATAACATTAATAACTGAGCTATTGAGCTATAAAGTTGACAACAACATAAATTAAAATCTTATTAATTTCTTAAGAGCACTCACTTGCAAGGCTGTAGGGTTTTTTCACAGTCATGACCGTCAAATAAGCACTGAGCATTGTTGCAAGCCTGGTCACAGCGGCCGTTCATGAAAACATCCCAACAGTTGATGGGAGCTGTGCAGTTACGCCAAGGGTTAATGCCCAGAGAACAGTCATTGCCATCAAACTGACATGCAAACGTGTTGCACTCTTCATCGCAACGGCGATTCCCAGACTTGGCTCGGCAGTTGTTCAATTGACATTTCTCTAATTCCTTCTCCAGTTCCTTCTCAACTGCAGTTATCAAAGGTGGAAGCTGTAAAAAAACATTGATTTAGATAACACTTTTACATTCACAACAATTTTGTGTTGTAACAAACCTAAGAAAAAAAATAATAAATAATGAATAAACCATTCCAAACTTACTAAGAACACAAATTTAACATAAAAATATCCAATACGTTCTTACAAAAATCTGCTTAGTTATGTCGTCAACTTTCCAGCACACAAATTACTGACTTACATAAAGTAATATGCAAGTCATTAACTTTACTATTTATTATATTTATAATTTAAAAAATTTTTATATTGCACTTGAAAGTTTTGAATATAATAGTAATAGGTATTTCATTTTCTAAAACTCTGCAATATCTTGTTTCTGTGGACAAAATTATAAAATTCATCAACGCAGCATCCACATAAGTAATATGAAACCAAACACTTAATATAACAACTTCTCTGTGGTTTACACAGTGCACAAATGATTAAAATAAAACTTCTATATTGATGCATTTATAACAGAAGAATAGCTTTGTGAAATATAATTAAGATAAATACCTGCACATTAGCTCGGCCAATGCCACCTCGGAAGTTAGGATCGTAAGTGTTGCAGTTCTTGCCAGCCCATTTGGGTGGACAGTAACATGCATAGTCTCCCACTCGGTCCTGACACGCAGCTCCGTGCGCACAAGGCTTACTCGCACACTCATTTAGACTGTCCAGTTCACAGTGTGTTCCATCCGTACCTACACACAACAAAATAATTTTTAAAATTAAACCTAAGTGTCATAATTACATGTTCTTTATTTAAAATTTTCACCCTAACTAAATTATTTCTACTTTCAATTTTTTACTTCTATAACAATGAATTGTAGAAATGTTTGACAATTACATTTAGTATGGGTTGAAGGATATAAATAATTGCTTTTTTAAATTTAAATTTACTTATTTATTCTTCAGAGACTGATCATGGCAATATGAGTAAATATGGATTCAAATGAGTGTGATGAGAGGAGATGAGCGACTGAAGTCATTGTTACAAACTAAGGCCGACCATTCCTTAGAAAGTGTCATTAATTGATAGCCCAAAGACAAATGAACAGCCAGTAGTTATCAGCTGATCCCTTTCAAAATTCTGTAAGACTGTTTGGGATCAAACTGTTTACCGTATGAGGCTGGGCTTTAACCAACTATGCTTCCAACCAATTTAAATCAAAATTTAAATGGGATCAACTAGAGGACTTATTCTTAACGTCAATGAACTATCAATAAATTAACACTTTCGGTATGAGGGATCGATATTGTTACGGCAGATCAATATTGTAGGAACACTACAATTGGACATTTCAAAAATTTGTAAGAGCATTATAACATATTTTGAGAGTGAATTTCCAGAGGAAGTCAGAAAGTTGGAGTAAACATTTAATGTTAAACTATGAACAGTTTATTTATTATAACTTGATCAAATTTTGTTGTATTCAACTCTAAATAAATACAACAAGAATATAACATTTGGGTAGGACAATAAAAGCATTAGCAGCATTTATTGACCACTTCCCATTATGCTGGTGATTAAAATATAGAAAATAACCTTTTCGAGTAGTTCCCCAAGGTGCTAGACATAAAACCTGAAATATGGTTAACGATTGGAAAGAGTTTCTGGTTATCAGACCCTGTGATTGTCCTTTCTCATAAGGAATGTTCTATGCTGAATCACATTTGTAGTCTGTTATCTGTACACAACTAAATCAAATTTAAGTGAGGAATAGCAATCAGCCATATGTTTGTGGAAATGAAAATCATCAGTCAAATAGTTAATTACCCAGTCTGTTCTTTTCATTAGGGATTTGGCTCTGGTATAGGATCAAAACTTAAAATTTGATTTATACTAGTTGAATCAAAATCAAACAAAGATCAAATTAGTATTCTTCAGTTTTCTGTGGTTTCTTATTCGCTACCAAGAGACAAGGAACAGTTTACAATAAACAACTGACCAGGGGGACATTCACAGAAGTAACCTCCTCCATCAATGGACTGGCAGGAGCCACCATTCTGGCAAGGGCTGGAGTCACAGTCATAGCCAAAGAATTCACAGTTCCTGCCGGAGTAGCCAACAGGACAGGCACACGAGTGACCTGCTTCCAGAGGGTTACATATACCACCATTCTGGCAAGGACTGCTCTCACAGAAATCCACCTGAAAATAACAAATTAATTTGAGTATAGTGGTTTTGGCATAAAATGTTTTGCCAGCTCTGCCACTACATACATGTTAAGATTTTCTACTATGAAAACTCTAAATAATTCTAACTGATAATTAATTAAAAAGGTAACATTAGGAGTTGTATCTATAGATTTCTCATATCATTATTTTTTTTTTAATAGATATATTCAGTAAACTAGAGAATCTGAACCAAGCCTTATATAAATACCTGTCTGTAACACTTTCTTTATTTACTTTACATGGAATAAGACTTTTATGATATTTCCATATAGACATGAGAGGGTTTTATGATATTTGAATATTTGCAATCTATCTTACGAATCCCTCTCCATTTGAAACATTCTTCTGCCCTTAATACCATTAATATTAATTCTGGTTCCATCACTAGCCCTTATTCTATTGAGAAAAGCTACTTTTTTGCTGTTTGAATGTGTATTTTTGTAGATACAAGTAGGATTTAAAAATTTTTTTATGTACAAAACCCAAAATATACAAAACATTTTATTGCTAGAGAAAATTGAGGATATACATGGTTAATTATTATTACTCCTATATTTTCATTTATAGGATTTTTTTTAGTCTTGTGTTTTCTTTAAATTAGATGATGATGTCAATATAATGCACAACTTATTTGAATTTCAACTTGTATCAGATAATTCCACTTGCCCTCTTTCCTGATGACAATTTGTTCCATCTAACCTATTGTTGTCCAAAGCTAGGTGATAGTTCCACAGTATTGGGCTTTATTTTGTTCCTAAAACCATATGGCAAGAGCAATTCATGATTGCAACAATTTGTATTAAATTATGGTTGTCATTATAAGAAATAATGTATATTGACATTGGTCAATTAAGGCAGATTTTAGTTATTTGTATACAAAATTAAATACTCAAACAGTCAACATGATAAAGCTAGTTATCAAGAGTCAAACCTTGACTTCACAGTGACGTCCCATGTAGCCGGGTTTGCAGTTACAGTGGTAGTTGTTTATAAGTTGGACACAGTCCTGCGTACCAGGTCCTGCACAAGGGTTAGACAGACACTCGTTGATATCTCCTTCACAGCGAGGACCCACGAAGCCTGGAGGACAGCGGCAATCAAAGCCACCCACTCGGTCTATACATGAGCCATTGTTGTGACAAGCTCCGGGTACACAATCATCTACGTTGATCTCACAGATCATTCCAAGTGTTCCTGTCAAACAATTAATTATGCTGTCAATATTAGAATAAGTTATTTCTAAAGAGAGCAACTTAGAAATAATTGTAAAAGAACTTGTTTTTAATTTAACAAAAATCAACTTGCTTTAATTATTGTATTTTGAAAATACACCTTGTGACAAGAATATACGTTATAGTAAATTTCAAGTTGACTAAGATAAAATTATAACTAAAAATTAAAGATAAAATGTCATTTCTTAAAAATAACGAACAAATCATTTAGCGTCTAGTGATTATACCTGGAGGGCATGAGCAGCTGTAGTTGCCAATGAGATCGTGGCATGTTCCTCCATTCTGGCATGGGTTTCGTTTACAATCGTCAACGTTCAGTTCACAGTTCTGGCCCTGGAAGCCCTCATCACAGTGACAGGAGTAGGAGCCCACCAAGTCAATGCAAGTTGCGCCATGCTGGCAAGGCAGGCTTTCACACTCGTTAATCTCCACACTGCAATAACTGCCTGTGTAACCGTCGGAGCAGTGACAGCGGTGACTGTTACCAATGTCCTCACACGTCCCGTTGTTACAAAGTGACTCCCTCGACACACCTGAACACAATTATCAATAGATGCATTAGGATTTTATTTTGTGTCCATCAAGTTAACATGTTTTATAAAATCAAACATCAAAATTTCCAAAACCTATAATTTTATCAAATATATTTACTAACAAAATGTTTACTCGTTTATTTATCAAATTTACATTTTTTTAAATGCACTGTGCTAATTTAAGTTTTTTTTTTTTTTTGTATTTTCTATGCCAGTATATCAGAGAGTATGCAAAGAGTACTATGAACCCCTTTGGAAAATTACTAAGTGGACCTCTCTGGAATTCAACCTGTGACCCTCTGCATTGGATTCAGAATAATGCTAGACTAGCAAGAGACTATGTGCATAAAAACAATGCAAAATTCTCAGAGTATTTTTTTTTCATAGCTTTGTGACTATATGTGTTATTGACTAAAAAAGAAACTATACAAAAATCCAAAAATAAAAACTTTTTACCTTTCCTAATGGAAGCATCATTACAGGAGACCATTTCGACGTCACACACTTTGCCAGTCCAGCCAGCCGCACAGAGACATTGGTACGAGTTGTCTTTCTGACGACACTGAGCGTCATTCATGCAAGGCTCCATGGCACACCAGTCCACGTAGTCCTCACAGTGCTTGCCTGTGTAGCCATACGGGCAGTGACACGTGTAATACTTGAGGTGGTCCATACAGGTTGCACCGTTAGCGCACGGTGCCGAATCACACTCATTGATACGTGACTGACAGTTGCTTCCCGTATACCTGTATAATAAAATGCTCTTATAGCAATTGTATATTACAATACTTATTTATGACATGTTTACATTATTTATGTATATTACAATACTTATTTATGACATTAATATTTTGAAAAATTACTTTTTAGATGAATCTTAGGCTTAAAAGTAACCCTAGATCTGTACCCCGAGGCAAGTAAATTGAACATTACTTGATATGTTTAAAGATAATACTTTTTAATGCAATAATATAACAATCTACAGACATTTCACTATAAAATTTTACATATGATTTGAAAACGTTAAGAAACTTTTGCAGAAAAAGGAAAAGTTCTGTAAGGAAAATATTACAGGATAGGAAAGGAAAATATATGAAACTAACTTTGCCTGTCCAGGCTTTACCCCAACCTTTCATGATGTGCCCTAAAATAGTTTTTATACATGTAAAATATTTTAATCAAAACAAAGAGTGAAGTTGTTTGTAGACTGCTGAATCAGGTACAGTTGACTGTTCTGAAAATGCTAGCTACAAAGTTTTCTGAATTTAAGGATATTATAAAGATTCCTGCTGTATAGCCGAGTTTACCATGATAATCCCTCCAAAACAGATCCCATTCATTAACCCTTTTAACCCGGGAGAAAAAATTAATTGTCACTTACAACTTCCGTACTAATTTTCTACTGGTCTTCCAAAACCGCCGCAGGCTAAATTCTTGGTTATTATGTGTATGTATATAAAATGCCATTTTTTTGTTTATACTCAAGCTATTACAATGTTTTTGGTACCAAAATTTGCACAATAAGATTTTCTAACTTATTAATGTACTTTTAACTATATTTAAATCAGAAAATAATTTTTTTAATTTGTTTTATTAGGTTTTTATAGTAAAAAAAATACAAAAACATATTTCGAGGTGAATAACTATGATAAATAAAAAGAATATTACCATGGGAACTGACATTTTTCAGTACAATATTTTATTAGCTACAACATATATAAATTTCATAACCCTAGGCCAAGGAATAATTGTACTATTGCAAATTCAAATAATAATGTCATGTCCGGGTTTTTAGAAAAAAAGAACAAAATTAAAAAATCACTTACCAGTGGCTTCACATAAGTTCAAATGTAATATCTCTTTCACATAGTTCCACTCCCACTGTATAAGAAATTCATTCACACTATTTACACTTATCACTAAGTTTATATGTTTACAAAAACCGAAGTCCAAAGCTAAAATTTGAAATGGCCTAGTTGCAAACATGTTTGGGCATACACATTGGATGGCAGCCCTCTTGGCAAAGAGAACAGATAGTTCTTGATCTTTGCCTGTTGCTCCTATCATACTTTGTTCCCTTATTAGAACAAACACAACAAAACTACAATATAATAAAAAGAACTTTTTTCTTCACAACACAATGTAAATAAACACAACAACACCATATGATGAATGCAGACAGCTGACAACTTCTGAGGCTACTGATCAAATCAAAACTACCTCAGTATTTCAAATAAAAAAAGTAAAAGGCGTTAAAAATATTGGAATAGCCTCATTATTAGTGCAGACTATATACTATAAAACATTATCAAAACAATTTCGAATACATAAGGTGCGCCTACATAATTATTTAATAGTATGAAATATGGCGGACAGTAAATTGACCGCCCGTACGTTTGACGAGTACTGCGGCGGTCAATATAGGGTCCGCCCGTACGCTTCGCGTAGTTTTCGGCGGACAATATATTGTCCGCCCGGGTTAAAAGGGTTAAACTAAGCAAAACTGTGATAGTTCCAACAGTTTGTGAACTGCGAAGATGTTCAAGTGACCAAATGTCAAGGAATGTATAGTAAACATGAAAGAAAAAACTGAGTTTTATAAGAAAATTCTACTGTGATTTCTTCATAAAAAGTTAAAAATCTAACAAATCTAAAGACATGTATTAATATAAAAATATATATCCTACTAAATTGGTATAGAGTTACACTACATAGTTATTAAAGTATGGTCAGTACAGTACTTACAAAGTAGAGTAACTTAATATCAAAAGAAATTATTACTTTTAGCTATTATTCACTTTACAAGCACAGCCTGCCATAAACAAAATTTTTGCTGCGTCTCATCACCATGGCTGGTGTCGAAGTATGAAATGTCAAACTACTGTGGCCTTACTCTATTTGAATTTTTCTGAAATTAAGAAAAAGCTTTTACATTCTAAATTAAAAAATTGTATGACCCTGCGAAGCCGGCGAATATTTATGTCAGTGATCCCTTCCCAGCTATGTTGTGAAGAGAAGTGCTCCCTTGCACTGATAACTTAACCCTTTGCGATCGTGCGGCCCGGCTGCCGGGCCACAACAAATTCCAGACAGCTCGGAATAATTTATTGGTGAGTTGTCCTCCCGCTCGCGTGGCCCGTCTCCCGGGCCGTGCCGTTCTCAGCACCAGCTCGTTAATTTAACATGGCGGCTACCTCCCATCAACTCAGAATTATTTACTGCTACAAGCGGCAATATTGACATCGGATATTTAAAATTTAAAAAACTAGTACCCGATACTTTATAAAACTATTGTAAATTATACATTTAAACAGACCATTTAATAAATATGAACGTCAATTTAATTGTAAAATACTAGTTTCATTGGTTACTTATTTAAAAAAATTAAATAAATGATAGTTTGCAAATCTACTTGTGCAGTCACTATTAAAATTTGCTATTTTATTATAATAATTAATATCCTGACTGTCTATTTTGTACATAACATTTATATTGAAAGTTATTAGTATTCGATAAAATTAAAAAAGTTTACCTTGCTATTTATTTAATAACGAAATTCTCTATAAATATGTTTGTTGCCTATGCACTCACAATGGATTTGTCTCATTACTTTATCGTGAATAAAAATAGTTTACCAACGTTTTATAAATAAATAATTATTATGATGATTGTTTATATCCTTAAGTAACTGTTGTGTTGGTGTAACTACAAATAAGAAATTATTAAAATACAAAATTAACAGCATAAAAAGGATGTAAAAAACTATCAAACATTCACTGCAATAGCCTACGTGAATAGGCAGTGGAAGACACGTTGTTATTTTATGTTCTCCTGTGATTTGCTTGGCAGTAAAATAAAAACAGCTGGTGTTTCATTTAGTTCAATAGTTTCTCGTTTGATGTCAGCACTTTACGGCTACACCAGCACAATGTAATTATTTCTAAATGGAGAACGAATTTATTGGGCAGTCACACGGGCCATACGACCGTAGAAAGAATTCTATAGTGGCCAGTCAGCCGGGCCACACGTGCGCTGAGGACAACACAAGTCGAAACTAATATCAGTTGGCGCAAAAATGGCTGTGGGCCGTGAGCCAGGCCACGCGTCCGCAGAGGACAACCCATATATTTCAATGTTGATCACAAAGGGTTAAATATCACATGGGACTAGCAATTCAATCTAGATGTCAATACACTACCCTTACTCATAAAACAATCAGGAGTGCTAGCGTACTCGCTAACAATACTTATTCCAGTATTTTCACAATGGCTTAGTAGACCAGAAACCGTATTCAAATAAAAATTCATAGCAGCTTTTTGAAGTGTGTGAATACAGAGTTATACAAATTTCATTTATTAGTAACCAATCTCTGTTTAACTAATGAAATTAATTTATAAACAAAATTAAATGTTCGTGGTGAATTCAATTTGATCTAGTTTTTTTCAAAGAAAGACCAAATCCTGAAATACAGTTTTCAGTTCATAAAAATTGAAAATTCAAGTTACAAAACAGATTTTACCCAGATTCCACAGTCTCGGTACACCCTCTAGTAAAGTAAAGATTTTTATTCAGCTGTCAACACTAAAGAACAGAATTATTTTACGGAAAAAACTGTAAAAACAATCCAACATTTCAAAATGATAAGAGCTAATAATTTTAACTAGAAGAATTTGAATATATTGTATAATTTTATGTGAAAAGTTAACATGTTTGCTGCGGGTCGCGCCATACAACACAATTGTTGCGTTGCAGAAGTGTGACTCTGCCAACTGCTATCAGTCTTAAGTGCGGCAGTGCTTGTGTAAGGTCACAGCGTATGTTACCCCTGTTTTGTGTATGGCACAAGCGGTTAGGTGTTAGAGATAGTTTCTTGATATCATTTCTGGTTTTTTGTATACACTCTGGAGTTCTGTTTTATTATATTTTGAGTGGTTTGAGTGTAGTTTATGATTTTAAGTTTTGTAAAATATGCCTTCTATGTCCCGTAAACATTGCCTGCGTTCTGTAAGCGAGTCTAGTGACTGATACTTTGTCTCAAGTAATGAGGAGTGCGATAATACCGACAATGAACAACTTTTTACTGACTCTAAGGACGATTTGGACTATGTTAGGACACCTTCCATCTGGTCAATCCATACAGATGACCTATAGCAAATAGTTTTAAAAAGTTAAAGATTGTTTTATTTTACCAGGCGAAGTTAGGGTTAAGAAGCCCTCTCCAACACTTAACCTTGGGACCAACGGCTTAACGTGACTTCTGAACCACAGGAGCGGCAGAGCAAAAACTTTTAATGGTCATATCGGGAATCGAACCCGGACTGACTGCGTGGCAAGCCAACGCCTTAGCCCCTTATCTACGGCCGCTCCAAATAGAGTTTGTGAAGAAGGAAAAGTTCCTAATTCCACATTTCCAGGTACAGGCAAGCCTATTGACTTTTTCAATGTTTCATTAGATGACAATATTTTGGCAACTATCGTGGAATACACTAACCGCAATGATATCAATGTGTTAACAAACAACCCAAATCAAGGATTACCAAATGGAAAGACATTACCGTTCCTGAACTTTTCTTGGCCTATTTTTACATACTGGAAGCATAAAATTGAATCGTCTGAATTATTATTGGAAATTGCATTGGCCCAATTCTCTTACTTGTTTTTTCGAAGTTAAAGTCATGAGACAGATTTTTGAACATTTTGCGATGCCTACATTTCCAGGATCAAATTCCCAATATGCTAATGAGAGAATTAAATTCAACAATTTGTTGACTATTTCAACAAGAAGATAGAAAACACTTTTTACCTTCAGAGAGAACTGTCCCTGGACGAATCCATGGTTCTATGGCATGGTATCTGAAGACAGTATCTGAAGGGTATTAAACGTTGATTGAAGGGGAAAGTTGTATACTTTAAATGACCCCATGGATTAATTTTAAGACTTTTAGTGTACTGTAGTGTCTTGGATGATCTGGAAGCTAAAGGCCACGCAACAAAAGTTGTGCTGAAACTGATGGAGAGTAAACTCAGTGCTGGACACAGGTTATTAATGGATAATAATTATAACTCGTTTGATGTTCCTGTAAAGTTGTTGGTCAGAAATTCTTACTGTACAGGTACGTTGCGTATTGATCGCAAGCATAACCCTGCCCTGAAGATGTAGAGACTGCAAACCTGAAAAACGTGAAACAATCACCAGATACGCCGAAGGTATTTGCATTGGGAAATCGAAAACAAAGGTGTTGTCAGATACATTTCACGTGAATACAAAAATGAAATGGTGCAGTCTCTGAACAAGAGAAATGTTATTCGTGAAAAGCCCCTTCCAATAACAAAATATAATAGATTTATGAAAGGAGTGGACTGAGGCGATATGATGATGGCGTATTATCCTGTGGAGCGCCAAACCCTGCGCTGGTATAAGAGGATTGCCAAGCATATGGTACTCCTAAAATGCACACCTGCTCCATAACATGTTTTTGACTAATTCTGGGAACAGTAAACTGTCCTTTTACAATTTTCGTATGAGTGTTTTGGAGGAACTGTTGCCTAAACCACCTGAGCCGCTACCAGCCTTGGCGATGCGAGGCAAGAACCACACCCTCTCTACTCTTGGACCACGACCTGGGAAACCCAACTGAGCCCAAAGGAAGGACTGTCGACAATGCAGAACTAATGGCATTAGAAAACAAACTAAGCATGTTTGTGAGGCATGCACAAGTGCTCCAGCCCCGAGATGCATGTTTCGATGCATTTCACAAAAAGTGAGTCTAAAAAGTACAGGTACAGTTGTAAACATGTGTAAATATTTTTTATATTTTAATTTCGATATATTCTAAACATTACTCAGATTAAGTACTAAGCCGTACACTACTTAGCAAGTATGTGAGAAACAATAAATTGTACAGTAAATAAATCGGTGACGCAGTGGAAATTCACGAGAGTGCGTGGTGAGCTGAGCACACCGTACAGCATGCATTTTTCAAGATAGCTGAAAACCTAAATTTGACTCAGAAATCTGAGAGCAACACTCAAAAGTGTATTTTTGACGCCCCAAGGTATTTTATTACTGTATTTAATACAAAATTTCAGGATGGTGGGTAGTAACAGTAAATGTACATAGCAGCAAATGTGTTAATTGAAAAGTTTTGTTTAGTTTTACAAAGAACATTCATTACTCTAATGTGTTTAAAATTTACTGTGCATGATACGTCTTCTGTTTTCATCGAACCATAACAATTAATAATTACCAGGCTTTTCTTCTTCCTTAAATTTACAGTTCAAATTTAGAGCTGTCTGTATATTTTTTGTAATAAAACCATGTTACAAGACCATCAAGGCAGTACTAACCCTGGCTGGCAGATGCAGGTGTAGGTGTTGATGCCATCCACACAAGTGCCGCCGTTCATACAGCTGGACTCTGTACAGTCTTCGTCATTGGTCTGGCAGTTTATACCAGAGAAGCCGAGTGGACACGTGCAGGTATAGGAGTCCACGTACTGAGTGCAACTAGCACCGTTGGCACAGGGACCTGACTGGCACTCGTCTATGTCTACTTCGCAGTGCTTGCCCGTGAACCCATCAACGCAGAGGCAGCTGTAGTCTCCCACCGCATCCAGGCAGGTGCCTCCGTTCTGGCAGGGAACTGTAACACACAAATATCCGTCATTATATGAAACGAGACATAGGTTCTGATAATAAGCAAGTTATAACAAATTCTATAACTAAACTTACTTAAACCGTTACGAGAAAATGTGATCTAAAGCCACTAAGCATACTTATTAACATGCTGTTCTATTTCAACTGTACTTTATTGCACCATGTTGATTTATTATAAAGAGTTAAATATGGTGAACACTGTATGATTATTAAAGGTCAAATCTAGTAGACCATAAGTAGATATTATGAGTTCTTTAATTTTAAATCGACTTGAATGACACTTAACGTTTAACGTATCTAACTGTAGAACAAAAATTAAAATACTCAATTTTTTACAAAAACCAACACATGGTTCACTAGAACAGTTCTTCACTTATCAAATTACATTTTAATTGTTTCAATAAAAACATTATTACGGGCCGAATCATTGAAACAGAATTCCATGTTTTAGGCGTTTTTCACGGAACAAAACTACATCATAGATACAACACAATTATTAACAAATAGTTTTTTAATTAGCATAATACATGTTGGTACATATACAGTATAAGTAAAAGTCACACAACACAAATTTATTACATTATAAGCACAAATATATTACAATACAAGTAAAAAATGCACAAATATTATGGTGATCGATTACAGTGAACCGCACTCACCTTCCTCAGACCAGAGGGATTCACAAAAGAATGGAAAATGGTGTTCAACAACTCAATTTATAGGCCTATGATCACATGACTACATTGGCTGGAATCGTCAAAATGGCGTCTGCTGTGATATTATTGGTTAATCCCTATTGGCTCTTACTTCTGTTCTTTTAGTCACTGAAAATACATTATTAAAAACTATTTCAGAATGAAATTAACCTGTTCATTCATTAACTTACCACAGTCCTTACATTTTTCTTTAAAAATAAATAACTCTTCCAAACATCAATAATACAACCTTTCTTACAAATTTTTAGAATATCTACATTTTCATCTATTTTATTCAAACTGTGAGTACAATTCAGAAGGTGTTCAGCTACATTAGATTGTTCAGGTTTCTTATTTTTAAAAGCAGAGACATGGTTTTTGTATCTTTTACTAAAATTTACAGTCTCACCTATATAAAACACATAATAATCATTTCAGTTAATCCTATATATTCCTGAATTATTGAATTTATCTTCACTTTCAATATCCGGGTTTAAAATGTTGGACATATTATTACAAGTCTTAAAAGCTACTGATAAATTGAATTTCTTAAATCTATTACCAACTCTTTGTGTAAACGGTCCATTGTAATGGAGGGATACAAACTTCTTTTGTTCTTTGTTAATTTTTTTTTTAAGTGTTGTTCGTTTATCGTCTCGAATTTATTTTCTATTTTATTTTTTGTTCTACTTCCAATTTCATCAATGATTGATGCCTTGTATCCATTTGCAATAGCTATTGATTTTATTACATTTATTTCCTGTTTTCTATCTGCAACTATTAATGGTATTGAATACGCCCTATACAACATATTTCTGAAGCTAGCTGTTTTTGTGAGGCGGGGGATGGACAGAACTGTTATTTATTGTACAGTACAATTGGTTTGAGTAGGTTTCCTGACAATTTTAAATGAAAGTTTGTTATGATCACAAATTATTTTTAGATCCAAAAAGTTAATTTCATTCAGAGATTCAAGTTCACTGGTAAAACTAATCTTCTGGTGGTGACAATTAAGTATATTTAACATATTATCTAAGTCATTACATGATTTCTCGTTAAATAAAACCAGAATATCATTGACATAACAGGTGTAAAATATGATATCATGTTCCTTTTTTAATTTATCTAAAATGGAGTCTTCATGATACTGTAAATAAATTTCTGACGAAATGGCTGACAGTGGACTACCCATAGCTAAACCATCGTTTTGTAAGTAAAATTTGTTAGAGAAACGGTAGTAATTTTGTTTCAAGATAGTTTTGAGCGACTTTACAATTTGATTTATGGTATGTAGATAATATTTGGAGATTTCCAATGCTTGAAAACCTGAAAACGGCAGGAGTTTGTTATACCTGTCGAAACGTTGTGTTTTTCTTAAACACTCAAAGCTTTGGAAATCTCCAAATATTATCTACATATCATGAACAATCCAATGCTAATAAATAACTTTCAAGCAACAATTTGATTTATATATATTTTTTCACATTGTTGTTCTACAAGTTTTTCCTAAACTAAGTTAATCATTTCATCAACTGGAATATTAGTATACAGATTACGTACGTCAAATGAAGCTAACCTAATCTTATTACACAATTTTACATGATTGACCGTATCAACAAAGTCAATACTGTTCTTAACGGTATATTTATTTTCAAGGTTCAAAGCAGTTCATGTACGTTTTCTTCCACTGGACCACTGACGGTCTCAAAAATACTACTTGAAGGTAAGGTATTTTTTGAAGGAGCTTCAAGCAGGACTTTCAAATGATGTTGTATTCTTACTAGACTTCTTGTAATTTTGACTAACCTTCATATGTGTCTCCTGAGATACAGCTAAGACGTCAGAAACAGGAAGTCCGGTTTTAATTATCTCCTTAGTCAATGCCAACTCATACAATTGATGTAACGATTTTGTTGCAGGTTCTTCCTCACATAAACGGTCTTTAATATGACCTTCCATGAGCTCACAAACAAATATATCTTTTAAGATATCTTCTAAAATATGCCCAAAAGTATAAGTTGCTGCTAGTTTTGTAATGTCTACATAACCATGTCTTGATGGAATCTCCTTGTTTTTGTTTGGCATCACAAAAAGAAGCTCTTTCCCTAAATACTGACAATTTTCTTGAAAACTGACAACACATTACTTGGCATATCTCTTTATATGTTTTGTTCTTGGGCAAGTCTGGCACACACAAGTCTTTCAAATATTTATATGTTTTTGTACCCATTGAAGTAATTATAACAGATACTTTTCTTTCCTCTTCAACACATTAAAGAACTGATCTAAATCTTCTTCATAAACACACCAATCTTCAGAGTTAACATTGAAAACAGGAATTGTTCCTATATTAAAAGGTTGAAAGACTCTCTCTGGTATTCTCTTTTCCCCTTCTATATCTTCCCTCCTGTATCCTATCTATATGTGTTTTTGCGTGTTTTTGGCATTCCTCGTCCCCAATTTGTTATGTCATGCAGAAGTCAAAATATTGAACAATATCTTTGACACATTGTAAGTAGGTGCAGATTTGAAATTTACCATGGGCCTAATAGATACATTAGGTTTGTGAATTTTCGAGATACCATTCATTGTGGGTGCCTTGATTATTCATAACAGCTCTAAAACGAACATTATCCGTAATAACTTTTGTACAAGATTTTTTACAACTTTATTGATTTCATCCTGATATTTATTTGTAGAATCACCTTTTAGTTCTTGAAATTTATTTACCTTTTTTAGTAATACAATCTTCTTTTTTCAGAATTACAATTGCGTTGTTCTTATTCACTTAAACTGCGACTAGATCTTCATCCTGTAATTTCTGTTTTACATCTAAACAAACTTTATAATCTAAAACCTATTTCAAATTATTAGTTTGGACCTTCATTGTCTTACATATTTTACTTACATCTTATCTAATTTCGTTTCTATTACAATCTTTTAACTGAGATACATTACATTCAATGTCCGTGGCTAAAATATCAGCAAACAAGCTGATATGAATTATTAACAGTACATTTTTTATTTGCTTATGCATTAATGATACTTTTAAAAAAATGAAATAAATTATCTTTCAGATACACAGAACATATGACTCACATGATGCACAATCGTCTGTGTTGATGAGACAATCACGACCTTCGTAGCCACGAGCACAGACGCAGTGGTAAGTGCCGTTCATGTTCTGGCAAGTAGCTCCGTTGCGACAAGGTGACGACACAACACACTCATCTACATCCTCATGACACAGCCGGCCAGTGTACCCAATACTACAGGCACAAGAGAAGTCTAGGAAGTTGGAGGAAGGCGAGCATCGTGCATTATGTTGACACCTGAAATCAGATAACAATGTTCAAAGGTTACAGTTAAATGAACTTAGTGTTCATACCAAACAATTTTTGTTCATTTGTTTAATTTACCGGTTACACCAGTCTGGTTCACATAACAAATTCATGCTGAAAACAAAACTAATTTTTGACCATCTCTTGTTACCTTCACCTTGTTCACTTTGTTGTATTAACCACCCAAGGTAAATAGATACCATGATTTTCTTTCTAAATTACAACTTCACTCATCAGTTCACATGGGCCTACAGACCTGTGCATGAACTTTATTCAAGTGAAGTACCAACTGTTAGACCAGTTGAAGATTCAAACTATGGACCTTGCCCATCACAGTCTGAAGCCTTAGCTACTGAGCCACCTCGCCAGCTAGAGTGATGACTGCTCTTTGGGTGTTGGTATTGATATTGTAGATGATTTTAATGCAGTTATTTCACAGTCATGAAAGAGGTAGATATCAAACAAAATATGTAAGATTACTCCTTTACTGTTTAATTCTAATTTAGTTATTTTGCTTATGACAGCATATTAAAGTAACAAACCTGTTGGGAGTGCACGGATCCAGTTTCTCGTGGCAATTATGGCCAGTGTAGGGTAGAACACAAACACACTTGTAGGCGTTGACTAGGTCTATGCAGGCTCCACCGTTGCGACAAGGGTTGCTGGCACAATCATCTATGTTGACCTCACAGTTGATGCCAACGTACCCAGGCTGGCATTGACACATGTAACCATTCAGTCTGTCAATACATTGGCCTCCATGCTGGCAAGGGTTACTACCGCACTCGTCAATGTCGAACTCACAACGTTTACCTAAAAACAAAACACTTTTTTGAGAACAGTTATACTGTATAAACTGATACACAGATAGACATTTACCGACATTCATGCAAAGGTCCAAAAAATGGAATATTACAGAAGTATTATTTTAAATTTGTTAACAGAAGTTTTAAAATCCATAAATTATCTTGTATCAATAAATTCTAAAGCAAGTTATCAACAAATTAAGAATGTAAAGAGCATCTCACTTACAGTAAAGGAAATTTTGTTTAAAAAATTAAGAAAATTAAAAATTCTAAAAAAAATAATAATAATAGACTAAAATATAAATACCTCCATATCCAGGTCGGCAATGGCAAATGAACTGGTTGAGTCCATCCTCACAGGTGGCTCCGTTGAGGCAAGGGTCACTGGCACACTCATCGATGTCACTCAGACAGCGTGCGTCGTAGTAGCCCCGGGGACACTCACAGCGGAACCCATTTATGAGGTCTACACAGATACCCCCATTGGCACAGGGACTGCTGGCACATTCATTGATGTTGGTCTCACAGTGCAGGCCGGTAAATCCCGCTTGGCACTCACAGGAATACCTGTGTGTAACACAAACACATGGTGATTAGGTTGTTAACAACTCACACATTTAGAGAGTTGAAACAGGTGATTTGTTAGTTAAGAACTGTTGTTACAAATTAAATGTACTTAAATCACATTTTATTGACAGCATACAGTTTTAATTATCTTTTTTGTGCTACAGAGAAAAAGTAGGTGATTGTGGGGTACAATATTAACCCTAGACAGGGAAATAAAGCATATTATATGTTGTATCAAATGCCTATGTCATCAAGAAATAGAGCATATCATATGTTCTATCGTTAAATTCAATACAACATATATTTATCATCAATCAATCACGACAAACTTGGTACCAATTGACACAGAGTGTTCTATTCTATACATTTAAAATTGTTAATACATTTTTTACGCAATTTTATTAATGTAGTAAAATGTTAAATACAAAACTCCCGCTCAATTCCTGCATGGCGGAGGTCTGGAGGAGGGGAAAATGGCCGATCTTTGTTGAATAGCTGCCCAATAACCAATGGTCGGAATCAGGCGTACCCAATGTCAGTCTACAGAGAATGAAATACTCTATTCAACAAAAGACATTGCAATGTTGTAGGTACTTTGTGCAATGTTGTAGGTGTTTGCCAAAAATGTTTTTGTATACCCTTGTTAGTGTTTTTTCATAAGAGAAATAGAGCATTTGATATGCTCTATATACTTATCATCAAGCAAGCACAAAAAACGTGGTATCAATCGTCGCAGAATGTTCTGTTCTATATATTTCAAATTTAATTTATTAATAATTTAATAATTTTTTATACACTTTTATAAACGTAGGAAATAAATTAAAATGAGAAACTTCCACTCAATTCCCGCCTGGCGGAGGTCGGGGGTATGTGAGTTTTCACAGTAGTATGTGAATGTACAGTTCTCGAGAAGAAAAACAGTATGCTAAAATGTTTATTTGAATCATATTTAGTATTTTTGATGATTTTTACAAAAAAAGGCTTGCAAAGCGGCAAAAATAGCACCTGCATTTTGGGAGTTTAACATTGCTCACTATCTAGAGTTAACAATTTAAAGTAACAAAATTATGCATTACAATTAAGATATTGTAATTGATTAAAGTGGTTTCTAAGTTGTATTATTAGATTTAAATATGTGGAACTTGGGAAATACTGCCGACAGTGCAGGGAATTTATAGAAAAAAGTACAAAAACATTTACTGCAACAAGAATGACCAATTCCAAAAAGATAACAGTACCCATGAAATGAGGAGAAGCTTCTGTTCCTTGAGCGTTAAGTGTTTTTGCCACTCAATGTTTGTGTAGTTGTGAGAATAAATAAATTTTTTGCTCTCATAAGATTTACAACAGTAAACCTCGTTTTATCCACCCAGTTAGGGAACCCAGCCTCAGGTATTGGACTCAGTTCGCAGGTGGCAGATAACGGACATTCCACCATATGGCGGACAGCTGCGAATAGGGGAAACCTGAATAAGCAGTCCCGGACTGAGGCGGCAGCATCCAGAGGGCGTGGGAGGGTGACCTGTGGCGTGGTCACACTCAACAAAATCCACAAGAGCCCGATGATAGTGCTGTGTCATGGCGAGGAAGTGCCCCCATTAAATAAGCACTGCTCGTACTGCCTTGTACGATAGGGTCTGTGCACCAAAGACTAGGAGAAGGAAGCTCTAATGTAAAACCGAGGTTAGGTTAGGATCTTTGAGCTGTAGAGAAAGCAGCTAATCTAGGAGAAGGTGACTCTAAATATAAACCCCTGGTCCTCCAGGTTGGGGGTTGAGCGTCGGGCCAACAACCCACCTCCTAAAAACAGCTTGTTACAAAACACCTACACAAGCCTCGGATTTAGGACAGGAAAAAAGGAACGGACCCCTGCGATCAAGAAGGTCTTGCAGATTCGGAACTTGGAACATTAGAACTTTAGCAATACCGGGAGCAACGGACATTTTGTCAGATGAACTACATAGTTACAATTTAGACCTAGTCGCCTTACAAGAGACCCGGTGGCCATTGGCAGGCAAAATAAATAATAAAAATTATATTATTTACTATAGTGGATGTGATACAGAGAGATACCAAAGAGGAGTAGGATTTGCTGTGAGCAAAACACTTGAAAATTCTGTTATATTTTTTGAAGCCAAAGGAGAAAGCTTGTGCAATATTAGACTTACGGGAAAATTCAAGAAATTATCGATAATAAATGTATAGACACCAACAGAAGATGCAGATGATGAGGAAAGGACAGTTTTTATGAACTGGTGGAAGAAGAGTGGAGAAAGTTACCAAATTATGACATTAAAATACTAATAGGGGATTTTAATGGAAAATTAGGAAAAAAATCTTTACGGAAAGATGTTGCTGGAAAGGAAAGTCTACATGAAAACAGTAATGAAAATGGAGTAAGATTACTTAGCCTTGCGATGGCAGGAGAAATGAAAGTTATGAGCATGTCCTTCCCTAGAAAAGATATCCTAGAGCAACTTGGACCTCACCAAATGGTGTCACAAAGAACCAGATCGACCATGTTCTGATCGACCGTAGACACTCAAGAACTATCACAAATGTCAGAAGTATTAGAAGAGCGGAATTTGGAACTGATCATTACCAAGTCTTAGTCATTATACACCAAAGACTGAACACTGAGAAAAGTAAAAAGTCAGATAAAGTAGCCAGGATTTATATGGACTCATTAAAAGACAAGAGAAAGGAAAAAGAATATCAAATTAAGTTAACAAACCGTTTTCAAGTATTAGAGTCACTAAATCAAGAAATCCGCCAAGATGAAAACACTGTAGAAAGAAGCTGGAAAAACTTCAAAAAGACTATTCACAAATGTGCAGAGGAGGTATGTGGAATACGGAAAAAAATCAGTAAGAAATCTTGGTTTGATGAAGACTGTAGCGATATAGCCAGAAAAAGGAAAGAAGCGAAAGAATTGTGGATGAATGAACAACAAGATCACCAAAAAGACAAGCCAAAGAAAATGTAAAAATACTAAGACGAAAAAAGAGAGAGTGAATCAACAAAATATTAGAAAAGGCAGATGATAGAACAGCAAACAATGCAAGAGATTTTTACCGTTCCATTCGTTTCTTTAAAAAAGGCTTCACCCCAAACACCTATGGAATCAAGGATAAAACTGGACAAATCATAATCCAGAAAGAGGAAGGAATAAAGGTTTGGAGGGAGTACTTCCAAGACCTTTTAAACGGAGAAATTCAGGCAAGGGAAGAAGAAACAGGTGAAATATAACATAATGTACAACCTCAGATAACCCCACCAACAGCAGCAGAAGTAACAAGAGGAATAAAGGACATGAAAAACAACAAAGCGCCGGGAGAAGACAGAATAGCAGCAGAGATGTTAAAAGCAGGGAAGAAATGCGTAGCAGAACAAATTCACAAGCTGGTCATAAAAGTATGGGAATCAGAAGACACACCAGATGAATGGAAAGAAGCCTTAGTAGTCCCCATACACAAAAAAGGCAGTAAACAGGAGTTTAATAATTACAGAGGTATATCTCTTTTAAATGTAACTTACAAAGTATTGTCAACAATTACGCAGAGGATATTAGAAGAATACACACCAACCATCATTGGAGAACATCAAGCTGGCTTTGCAAAAGGAAGGTCTACCATAGATCAAATTTTAATTTTAAAAGAAGCCATAGCAAAATACTATGAATTTAAATCCTTTTACTGTATTTTCATAGACTTTACAAAAGCTTACGACAGTTTAGACAGAAATAAACTTTGGAAAACAATGGTAAAACAGGGAATTCCAAAAAACTCATAAAAATGGCCTCATTAAGTGTCCAAGACTCAAAATGCAAAGTAAAAGTGGAAGGACAAGTGTCAGAGGCTTTCTCAGTAGACACTGGAGTGAGACATGGAGATGGAATATCACCAATACTTTTCAACATTTGTACCGGGTCGTTTTGACCGGTACATTTTTCGCTTTTTTCGTCGTGGTCTGCCAGGCTGCCTGAGTTCGCTCACGCTCTGCATTTTGCGTAAGTTGGTGGTCGTTGGCCCGGTTCCGTTAAGTTCCGGGTTCCAGAAGCTTCGGTCCGCTTGGCCAGCCTTCTAGATGGTTCGAGCTGTTCAGTGGGGCTGCGGAGGTTAGTCTTGTGCTGTCTGCCGATCAACTATGCGTGGCTGAGAGACACTGTAACGTAAGTGTTCTTTTGTAAGTTTTACTATTTAATCACCCTTTTGGTGAGAATATTTTGTTTCCATCATATTAATCGTTCTTGCTTGTGTTTTAGGGTTTTGTTAAATTTGTATTTTCTTTGTCTAGTTTAGTTAACCTATGTTTGAGCCATGTGCTCCAGGTTACAGGTTTACCAGTAATTGCTTTATTATATCTTGTTTTATTTTCAATTGTAATTCTGTATGATGTTTATTGAGCCTTTTTACAGTTGTAGTTACCGATTTACCATATTTTTGTTCATTGACAATAACCTAGCCTATCTTTAGCTTTTCATGTTAATTCCTATTGCTCATGTTTCCATAGACTAGTTTTCAGTTTGTCCTTTAAAGTTCATATACGTAATTAATTCTTTGATATTTTGTTAAATTGTAATTTTTCTTAAATCTGAGTTTGCCAACATAATTATTCATAACCTAAAAAAAAAAATAGATCTTTTAGTTTTTCTAGTGGGCTAATCATGTATAATTTCGTCTGTTCTGGTTTTGTTTTGCCATTTCATGTATTAGGGGTTATGTGTAATATTTTGTGTTGTGATGGCTGGACTGGTTTTAATTGTGCTGTGGTGTTGCCCTACAGTCCAGGGTCCTCGAGTGGGACGTTCAGCCCTCGGCCTGCCGTCCGGGGATTGTCGACCATCTGCTCTGCTAGCCTGGCCTGAGGACCATGCTGGAGCCTAGTTTCGCCTGCTACCCTCTCTACAGCTTTGGGTAGAGTTCTTCAGTCCTCAGGTCAGTTCTGTCCATTTTTTTTCCCGGCGGCTGAGCTGAGGGGTTCTGGTGATATTAAAAAAAAAAAAAAGAAATAAAAAGAAAAAATCATGAAATATAAAAGAAGAAAAAAAAAGTTTATGGAACTGTATGTGGCCTAGGCCTAACTTTGGACAGAGTGATAACAGTGTATGAAACAGCCATGGGGACATTGCCAGAGCTATATATATTTAAAATTTTAAAAAAAAGGAAAAGTTTATATTTATTGTTATTTATTTAGTTAGTTTATTTGTTATGGTTAATCTTTACGTAGTTTATTTTTGTTATAGTTTTTAAATTTTATATTGGTTAGGTCCCCATTGTTAAACCATGTTGTTATTTATTTATATGTTTAGGCCTAGTTGTTATTTATTTTTTCATTGTTAATTGTATTATTGATGTCAGGGGATAATAGAACGGTACCGTGTTAGATTTTCTTTTAAATTATTTAATTTTTAAACTTTCACCAAAAGGGGATTATTGTTCTTTGCTTAACTTTCAATTCGGAGCTGCCCAGGGATGCCGGCTTACTCCCTGGCCTCGGTGGAATCAAGGGATATGTGGGCTAAATTGCCGGTTTAATTGTTGTTTTCCAGACGTTTTCTAAATTTTCACTTTTATTTGGGGTTATCTAAATTTGTTTCTAAGTTTGTCACCTTTTAAATTTTGTTAATAAATTTTCCTTACGTTTTGGGAGTCTCAGGCCAAACTGCAGATAGGCCATATATTTGTTAATTGTTAAGTTTGGTATTTGTTGAGTTCGTTGTTTTTGTAGTTATTGTGTAGTATCTTGGTAATTTTAGTGTTTGTTATTATTTATTTAAGTGAGAATTTATATTGTGGCCTTCTGCCTTTTATGTTGTGGCCCTCTGCCGTTTTTGATTTATTTAAATTTTGCTTGCTTGATAATAAATTTAGTTTTGCTCAGCTGCCGAGTTTTATTTTGGACCCTCCAACTGCCACCCGTGATCCCATCGCTCGACTTGTTTTGAGCCATCCCCCGGTTGGCACGCTTACCAGCTTTGGTGGGGGGGATGGGTCTCACATTGCATTAGAAGAAGCAGTACAGAAAGTTAAAAGCTCAGAAGTAGGGATTAAGACAGGACAAAAATTAATATTTTAGCATTTGCAGATGATGTTGCAATATTGGCACATAGAAAAGAAGACTTAGAGGATCTAGTTAGGATATTGATTGAGGAAACTAAAAAGGCTGGCCTTGAAATAAATGATTCAAAAACAAAATATATGAAATGTGGTAGACAAGATAACCAAGAAGAAGAGGTAAATGAAGTTCTACAAATAGATACCCATGTGTTCCGAAAAGTGAACAACTTCACCTACCTAGGAGTCCTATTAACAAATGATAACAATGAAGAACTTGAGATAATTAACAGACTTAATACCGCAAATAGAAGCTTCTTTGCATGTAACAAAAGTTTGAGCTCAAAGCTGTTATCTCAGAACACTAAATTAAGAGTCTATAAAACTATAATTAGACCAACACTATTCTATGGATCGAGTCTTGGGTAATGAGCAAAACATCAGAAAAGCGGCTAATAACTTTGGAGAGCAAAATTCTCAGGAAAATATATGGCCCAACTCAAGAAGATGGAATCTGGAGAATCAGGCATAATTTTGAAATTAAAGACCTATATAAAGACCCAGATATAACAGCTGAGGTAAAAAGCAGACATATTAGGTGGGCAGGTCATGTACTCAGAAGAGAAGATGGCACTACCTTAAGCAGTGTACTAAAGAACAACCCAGAGGGCAGAAGGCTTGCAGGCAGACCTTAACTGGGATGGAGGAACCAGGTGCGACGGGGCTTGAGGAAGCTGGGCAGAAATGAAGAACAGGCGCAGGATAGAGAAGGCTGGAAGCAATGTGTAGGCGAGGCCAAATACCATCTGAGGTACCTATGGCCACTGCAGTAAGTAAGTAAGTAAGTAAACCTCGTTTTATCTGGACTCAAATTATCCGGAATCCGGTTTGTAAGGATGAGCTGACTGATCCAATGGACAGTGAATATTTGTTTTCTAAAGTTGTTACAACACCATAGAAACATTAAACATCGTTCTCTCATGGCAGCACCAGCGATAAACTCATTACATCCACGTTGCTTGCGTACGATCATAGACATGAACGTGTACAGGCATGGTTTCCGGTACACAGCCAAATGTACGTATTGTTTTGTATTGGATTTGTTTTCACAAGTTTATGTTAAGTCACACGCTTTTTATTGTTTCTGTTTCTATTAGTTGCCGCTGAGTTGCGTACACAGGCATTTAAGGTTGTAGTACGGTTATAAATACACAGAAAACTGAATAGTGCTGATTAAATGCTTTCTAGTATGACAGTAAACATTATTAAACACTATTTTATATAGTATAACGCTGGTTTATTCATAAGACCTTTCTATCCAAACGTCTATCATTGTTCAGACCATCTTAGTCACATCAATTGCCAACAAAATGTGGTCTATTGTATGAATTGCATCCTATAGATTCTACTTTTTGTTGTTCATTTATACAAAAACACTGACTTTGGTCAAGGTTAGCATTGGTGTTGTATTCTTATCGAGTGTTCTTTCAGTTCCCAGAATTTCTGATGAAAATGAAGCAAGGCTGGATCGTCCGCGCACCTCTGTGAATTGTACATTGTCTATTATACCATGTAGACGTATTTTACCGATATTTATCCAATTTTTATCTTGTATTTTTTAATCCGGATTTATATGTATCCGGATCGGGATACCGCTACATTAGTTGGGATAAAATGAGGTTTACAGCACCTTCTCTTATCATGTTTTACTACTTTTAACATAGAGACAAACTTAATTTAAAATATTTACTATAGATAAGGTGACAATCAACAAGGTGCAGACGAGCATTGATAAAAAATAAGTGTTTAGGCTGAATTTTCCTTAAACACTGTCCTTAAAACCCCAAAAACACATTATCAGTTCAAAGACACAAGAAATTTCAAAGGTTTAAGGAGTTTTTAAAATGTTATCTTTGATTAGGATCAGGATTAGCTCTAGAAAATGAAACTTGGCTTTAGTTGACTACATTACCAGTGATTCACTGAACATGGGTTTTACCTGTTGATTCCATCTATACACTTGGCACCGTTGCGGCAAGGGTTGCTGTAGCACTCATTGACGTTGATCTCACAGTTGGGGCCTGAGGTGCCGGGTCGACAGCGGCACTGGTATCCGTTAATGAGGTCCTCACAATGGCCTCCGTACTGGCAGGGGTTGCTTGCACATTCGTCCATCTGCGACTGGCACAGATAGCCTGTGTACCCGGGGTGGCACTGGCAGGTGAAGGAATTCTCTCCGTCGATACAGTCTCCATGGTGGCATGGTGAAGACTGGCAGTCATTGATGTTTGTCTCACAGCTCTGACCTGATTGGACATTTATACACATTTGTACCTTTAACATAAGGCTAAAAGGGGATGTTAGTCACTCTCAAATCATGTAAAACAATTGAACTAAATGTATGTCTAGACAGAAATACAATATTTAACTTATATATATATACAAAATCTTTAGGAAGTAAACTTATAATAGCGTAAAATCTCTTTAAAACAGGATTTTCAATGTTGTAGAAGTAAAAAGAGTTCTTCAAAGAGAATGAAAATTGACTGATGTTTCTTTTATATATAATCCCTAAGGGTAATTCACTACTAAGCATTGTAGTTCAAGGCACATTACCAAATCTGAACATTAAGTTCAACTTGTGTGATGAGCGTCTGTGTCAAACACAATATTTTGATTGGAAATATTGTTGGCTAAATTTAAATTTTGCTGGAATACTAATAAGAAGAGGTAATAAAACATATTTACAAAACAAATATTTTTAAACACTTTTATGGCAACATTAGTGATATACAAAGGACTTTATATATCATTAATATTACAATATTACGTATATACTTATTTGTATTGTTTGGAATTTATCAATAGGAGGATACAAAGTATTGCTGGATGGGTGACGTTTACTTGACTCAATAAGTGAGAACGGAAGAGGCTAAAATCAAGGTGGAAAACAGATTGGTGTTTTACAAACTAAAATACACAGCTCACCTGTAAAGCCTGGGGGACACTCGCAGCTGTAACCAGCGATGGAGTCTCGGCAGATACCGCCATTTCGACAAGGGCTGCTGACACAGTCGTCGATGTTGGTCTGGCAACGTGAGCCTGTGAACCCGATGGGACAGACACACTTAAAAGTGTTGATTAGGTCGTTGCAAGTGCCTCCGTTGAGGCAAGGGTTGATCTGGCACTCGTCTATGTCTATCTCACACTGTGTCCCCGTAAAACCTGAAACAACATTCATCAATGTAATGAGCCAGCCACAGTAGGTAACATATCACAAGGAACATGATTCACTGTTATCTAACATAAAAACTTTCCACTGACATTAATTATAAAAATAAATTATGAATAAAGTGTGGTCAATTTATACGTTAATTACATTTGATTCAGTTTCTCCAGCCTTTCACATATTTCTTTATAATAAAACTTGTTATTATAATAGCCATAGTATCAACATCACTTACTCAATATTCACATCAATTTCATCTGATTTATTTTTTTAAATTATTAATTAATTACATTTCTGTATCATTTACAACTATTTTTCATATTACTGCTCCTTTTAACCAACACTATCTTTAAAAAAAAATAAAAAAATGAATTGATGTAAATAAAACTGTAATTAAACTGTTAACAGGGTCAAAATAGGGGTTTAGGTTGAAACAAATTATGCACTCAGTTTGTTTAGCTGCAATAGACACTGGATAAGTGGCTTGAAATGCCCTGTAAGAGGATGCAGAGAATGGTTTGGGAAAGACGTCAGACCATTCCATTATAAGTACTAAAAAAAATCAACAAACAGCTTTACCACTAAAAAACTTCTACATCTTTTTACTAAGGACCCACAAAGGGAATACTTCTATTTTACATGAACACGATGTATGTTTGTAATGTACACACTTCCTGAGATACATCTTGTAAAACTAATAAATGAAATAAAAAAAAATAGTTTTCATTCTTTTATCATTAAAAAAAAAACAGCCATTTATAAATGAAAACACATTTTAATTTTCTTTAATATGACTATACCGCCTACCAAGAATCTGGAAACGTTGGAACAAATCTGGAACAATCTCTATTAAACATTGAAACGTTACATCATAGGCTTTAAACTTTTTCAAAACAACCTTTAAGTAAGAGTCTTAAAAGTTAAAGTTGTGAATCTCAAAATGTTGAAATCTATAGTCATGAAGCATATCATAGCGCTTGCAAAACAAATTTGTGTTATAAACCTTTTTTAACTACTGCTCATAATTGTAATTTTCTAAGTTTTCACAGCTTCAACAGTTTCGTGTGTAGGTTTAAAAAGTTAAAAACCAAGCATATTTTATTACTGTAACAAATTAATAAGATTTACTAATAAAATTTAAGAGTAAATATTTGGCTTAGAAATATTTTTTAATATGTTCCTAAATTGGATCAAATCATATTTGCATGATAGAAAGCAATTTGTTGCTATATGGTCGGTGTTTAAGAGCTCTGTCCTTGGTCCGATTTTATTTATAATATTTATCAACGACTTTTTTATTACGAACATTTTGTTGAGATAATAACAGCTTTTACTGATGATATTGCCATTTACTAAGCTGCATCTTCTAAATCTATTCTAAAATTTAAAATTGAGCCTGATATGAAAAAGATTTCTTTATGGTTTGCATGTAATAAACTGTCGTTTAATGTTGAAAAATCATAAATAATAAAAATTTCTTCTTATCCAAATCTCTTTAATATGATGAAAAAATTGAACTCCACAGGTTACATTGCTTTAATGCACATTGTAATTGTTCAGTTTCCTACAACCTAACTGTGTAAAGTACCTTGGAATCCTGGTTGATGAGAAACTTAATTGGAAAGACCAAATCAGTGCAGTTAAAAATTATTTGTTAATGTTTATAAGATAATTTTACTTTTTAAGACCTTTATGTCCTGATTACATACTTTGGTACATTTATTACGCATTTGTTCACTCTAAACTAAATTATGGTCTTTCAGTCTGGGGTGATGCGTACATTAGTTATCGTCAACCATTGATTAAAATTCAAAAATCATTTATTCGATATTATGCTAAGAAAAATAGACAAGCTGAACATTTCCTCTTTTCTTAAACTTCAATATATTATCTTCAAGATACCTGTTTGTTTTTAAAAACCTTAGTTTTATTTTTTTTAAATTAAGTGGTAATTCTGGGGTAGTGGTAGATCGGAGCATAAATAGAATCAGGAGTACCTGTTCCGCTCTGTATTGATTGCCTCGAGCAGTTTTATTTTTTTCAAAAAAACACTTGTTTTTTTGGGAGCCAACATTTTAATAACAGCATTAAAGAGGTGTTGTTAGTTTTAAATCCCTTAATTTGCTCAACAAATCTCTGAAGCATCATCTTTTAAAATTAAATAAACCAATTGCAACTTTTTTTTGATATTGTGCTTAATGAGAATTTAATATTTGAACTGTAATTCATTACACATTCAAGTACTTATAACTTATTAATAATTAAAACTAGTATATAATTCAAATACTTTTTTATCGGTTCGTTAATTTTTGCTTTGTCACTTTTTCTAATTTTTGAGTCAATGTTACAGTCATTGATAACATCAGACAACTCCCAAATTAAACAATATAAACATATATCAATAATCGGTTCAATGTAACTCCTTGCACACAGGCGGAGTCCTCATTCCTTTGTGCAGTAGTATTTGTACATTTTTTATTTATTTAATTTTTTTTAAATTTATTTTGTGTCAATTTCAATTGCTACTCATCTACTTTAAGTTATAGTACAATCAATATTTTTGAAAGATATATATATATTCTCTCAATTAACTTATTATGTATATACCATTAAGGACCATATATTGTATACTTCGACAATTTCAACATACTAGTTATGCATTGTGATGACAGTAGAATTATGGATAATTTTTGGCACATTTCTTGTCTTATTGTTTTATTATTTTTCTGGAAATGAGTTTTATTTGAATTAATACAAATGTAAAGTTTCCGGTCAGCTTCTACACAATGGACCAGTAGCTTTCGGTTTTCCTTTGGGTGACAAATTCATGGAATCCTGGATAGCGCGGATCTCAATACAGTATTGGTGTCAATTAACTAGGAGACAGTTCTGTGACGAACGCGAATGATCCATGACTGATTCGGATCGAACTGTTCCGGCAAATAACTGTACCGTACTGGTCGGTGAGAACCGGCGTTCAATGTTGTCTCTCGGACTGTCGCCCTGAGGAACAGCTGTTCGCACGCCTCAGCCGGATAACCTCAACATTTACTAATCTGAAGTCGGATAACCTCAAAACGTACTAGTCTATCTCATTTAAGCAACATATATCCTAAAATGAATACGAAAAGAAAACCGCCGGCAAGTTGGACTGCTATTTTTAGTTGTACGTTATCTTATGTCTCACAACACTTTTATCTGCAAAAATAAAGAGCGGGAAACTAGTTGACTTCACTTTTTCTCACGTTACGAACAATTCTTATGAGAGATTGGCGGGTAACTTCTGACAGACAGACAGCTGTTTGACGTTGCCATATCAACGTCTCTTAACTTTTACGGAGTCGAAAATCCTAAAATTCCGGATATGCTGAACTACCTAGTTTGTATCCATTATCTGAAAGAGATAAATGCGGGAAACTCGCGATAGGCTCGGCCAGATCTTGATAAACAGACCCACCCACCCCACCAACCTTTTCACCCGACGGGTCTACTCAACTATATTCTTTAATATAATTTTTTTAATTAATGAATATACAATCATGACTTTTGGATATTTATCCCATTACACATCGCAGCTTTAAAATTAACAAATGGTAGCTGACAACAAACCATACGAAATATATATATATATATAATAGTCCAACAATTTGGTGTAAAACGTAATTTACAGAAATTAATTTCTTTATTCCTCGTTCGAGACGGAAGACTTGTATGAAAAAGCGGTGAGCAGAAGTTTGCTGGTGTCGAAAATCATTCGTAAATAAATAACCACAGAAACACATCACTACTAAAAGACAGATTTACTACAGTATAAGAACTTCAGTGAATGTAGTTAGAAAAGAAATACTGCTATAATCCCGTCCAATATTACCTGTGTTTGTTATCCTCTCCAGTTTATATACCGTGTAAAGATACCGAACACGGTTCGTCTTTGGCATGACGAAACACAGTGGAGCAAATACAATACACGTGGGAAAAATAAGTCGGTAGATTAGAGAGGACAAGAAAATGAGGCCAAAGACACTAGGCTTGACAGAGAACTGATGCCGCGACTACCTTGTCTTGTCTACATCTATCGTTTAACACTTTCACGTTTATTGGCATGTTTGACGAGTGACTATCAGTTCTATATAAATTGAATCTTTATCTACAAGTTGGGCTACACATGATACGTTAACATTTAAGAACAGCTAAACATATAAATTTAGAAGGCAACATTTCAGTCGGCATAATACTTTCTCACCACTTTGAAATACTAAGGTCAATCTATTGACGTAATGTAATCACGTTACTAACTAGCATAACACAGGAAGAGTAAATGACAAGAACAAAGTTATTGGTCCAACCACCCTCAGACAATGGAATCTCCCGGCTAACGACAAGGCCAGGGAGACGAGCGCAGCATCACAGAGGACCGTAGACATCTTTCCTTACATGGACCCGACACCGGATTGCCATCTCTGCTCTTTCTCTAATTGATTATTTGCGTTTAATTTCCTGTAATTGGATTTGAGTTGAGCCAATTAATCCTTCTTGCACTGTAACGTAGAAAATGCGGGTCACCGACAATCCGTGATTGTACTTGGATAAACCATTCCACAGTTGTCGCACTACCTTGACGTAATACACAACACTGTCCCACAGGGTACTCCTTGACGTAGTACACAACACTCACACAATGTACCACCTTGACGTAGTACACAACACTGTCCCACAGGGTACTCCTTGACGTAGTACACAACACTGTCCCACAGGGTACTCCTTGACGTAGTACACAACACTGTTGACAGTGTACTACCTTGACGTAGTACACAACACTCACACAATGTACCACCTTGACGTAGTACACAACACTGTCCCACAGGGTACTCCTTGACGTAGTACACAACACTGTTGACAGTGTACTACCTTGACGTAGTACACAACACTGTCCCACAGGGTACTCCTTGACGCAGTACACAACACTGTTGACAGTGTACTACCTTGACGTAGTACACGACACTTTACATGATATATCATTGTCACACAGTGTATGACCTCCCCGTGGAGCACAGTTGTCACATATTTTACGACCATGACGAAGCACACCACTGTTACACAATGTACAACCTACTAATTTTACGGAGTGCGGGTACAGCACTGTCACATAATGCAAGCCCATCTAGAGCAGTACACCAATGCCACCTCAGTCCATTAATAGCGTTTTGTGGCAGTACACAACATTAGTGTGACGTCACACAGTGGGATCATGCTAGTTAGTGCAGACTACGACCACCATGTGGAGTAAAATCACAAGCAATTATTATTGGTTCAGGATTAAAGAAGATTGCCATTTTATAACTATCTTAAAAATTGTAAAGGAAAAGCCATAAAGACAACTATGCGTTATGTGTCAAAAATGTGCAAAAAAAAACGAAGGCATTTTGAAAGTACAGTGGATGCACCAGTCTCTCTCTCTCGGAAGGAGTGGTAATGGCCAATGGGGCAATTTCTGGTTGGGCACGGTGTTGGCGTGGGAGATGGGTTCTGTCACAGCGATCTGCATAGAGACTGGTCCTCCCAGTTCGGCTAGAATATTGAATTACCTCTAAACCGCGTTGTTTGCAATTTCACAAGGTTGGTTTGTTGAAAATAAGTCTTTGGGAACCTCCAATAATATGAATAAATAAAGGTTATATATTTCCGAATTAAAGTGGGTTTTACGTCGTTTATCTAGATTCTAGATAATAAATTGCATAGATTATTGGACTGTAATAACATACGATGCTGTAACATAATATCCTGGGCTCAGAGGTCCGGTTTGGGGCGAACAGAACCAAGTCAAGTCGAGCTGACGTGAACGTAGGACAGGCTGGATGTTGGTCATCACGAGGCTGTAACATGATATCCTGGGCTCAGAGGTCCGGTTTGGGGCGAACAGAACCAAGTCAAGTCGAGCTGACGTGAACGTAGGACAGGCTGGATGTTGGTCATCACGAGGCTGTAACATGATACCCTGGGCTCAGAGGTCCGGTTTGGGGCGAACAGAACCAAGTCAAGTCGAGCTGACGCAAACGTAGGACAGGCTGGATGTTGGTCATCACGAGGCTGTAACATGATTTCCTGGGCTCAGAGGTCCGGTTTGGGGCGAACAGAACCAAGTCAAGTCGAGCTGACGCAAACGTAGGACAGGCTGGATGTTGGTCATCACGAGGCTGTAACATGATATCCTGGGCTCAGAGGTCCGGTTTGGGGCGAACAGAACCAAGTCAAGTCGAGCTGACGTGAACGTAGGACAGGCTGGATGTTGGTCGTCACGAGTGACGTGAACGTAGGACAGGCTGGATGTTGGTGATCACGAGGCTGTAACATGATACCCTGGGCTCAGAGGTCCGGTTTGGGGCGAACAGAACCAAGTCAAGTCGAGCTGACGCGAACGTAGGACAGGCTGGATGTTGGTCATCACGAGGCTGTAACATGATATCCTGGGCTCAGAGGTCCGGTTTGGGGCGAACAGAACCAAGTCAAGTCGAGCTGACGTGAACGTAGGACAGGCTGGATGTTGGTCATCACGAGGCTGTAACATGATATCCTGGGCTCAGAGGTCCGGTTTGGGGCGAACAGAACCAAGTCAAGTCGAGCTGACGCGTACGTAGGACAGGCTGGATGTTGGTGATCACGAGGCTGTAACATGATACCCTGGGCTCAGAGGTCCGGTTTGAGGCGAACAGAACCAAGTCAAGTCGAGCTGACGTGACCGTAGGACAGGCTGGATGTTGGTGATCACGAGGCTGTAACATGATACCCTGGGCTCAGAGGTCCGGTTTGGGGCGAACAGAACCAAGTCAAGTCGAGCTGACGTGAACGTAGGACAGGCTGGATGTTGGTCATCACGAGGCTGTAACATGATATCCTGGGCTCAGAGGTCCGGTTTGGGGGGAACAGAACCAAGTCAAGCCGAGCTACGTGAACGTAGGACAGGCTGGATGTTGGTCATCACGAGGCTGTAACATGATATCCTGGGCTCAGAGGTCCGGTTTGGGGCGAACAGAACCAAGTCAAGCCGAGCTACGTGAACGTAGGACAGGCTGGATGTTGGTCATCACGAGGCTGTAACATGATATCCTGGGCTCAGAGGTCCGGTTTGGGCGAACAGAGCCGAGTCAAGCCGAGCTACGTGAACGTAGAAAATGCTGGCTGTTGGTCAACACGAGCCTGTAATGTGAAACCCTAGGCTCGGAGATCTTGTTAGTCCGGTTTGGGCCGAGTATAACCGAGTCAAGCTGAGCTGCCACGTAAGAACGTAAGAAAGGCTGAGTATTGTTCAATACGAGGATGTATTGTGGTACCCTTGGATCAGAGGTATCGATGGTCCGGTTTGAGGCGAACAGAACAGAGCTAAGACGAGCTGCCGCGAAGGTTAGGAAGGCAGGATGCTGGCACAAAGACTATGACAGACCAACTAAGAACTACTGCAAGGCTACTTCAAATGTCAAAAGCACAGTAACAGTTGTCTTTACCTTGTTTAGTTAAAATCGTGCGTGCTACAAGTTGTCAAGTAGCTAATAGCATTTAGAAAATGTTGCGTTGGTATTTATTAATTGTAGACGATGTCTAACTACAAAGGTGGATGCAATGAGAACGAAATGTCAAGAGTTAAAGAAATCTATTACGGAGATGTACAGTAATAAGTTTACAGATCGCAAAAAATAAATTCTTTACGGACTTTTGCTTCAAACGAAACTTCATTTAAATCCGATTTTTCTTAGTAGACTTGTAGTTACAATTTAAGTCCCTAAATGTGTAGTTCACTACACTGTAATTAGATTACATTATGAGGCATTGTGTATTTTGTAAAACGTTAACAACGAAATAACTCTGTGGTAAAACAAGAGGATATATGTGAAAGATATATAAGAATTGTTTGACGCTGTGTACTGTAGTCTCCGAGGGCCATCACGACAGACCGGACCAGGACCGGAATGTCCGGACCACTCTTGAGTTTACAACAAGTGTCCCTGGGATATCTGATACCGTCCCTCACACACGCTGCCATCTGTAATAATTCAGACGGTCCAATCTTCAAAACATGAATTCATAACCAGGATCTCTAATAACCTTGTCACTTCAAGGTATAGGTTGGCGAACATCTGTAGTTCGTTACAAGGTAACTTGCTGACTTAAGAGGTGTTAACATGAATTCTGTGCACAGTAAAGTGAATTTAATTTTTGTCCAAGAATGTAAATCAATATGTAATTACAGACCTACAATTAAACTACGCTGACTTGGTTATGTAATTTCGATCATAGTTTAACTTTAAATTATTTTGTATTCTGGTGCAAACAGATGACAGATGCCGATCACATTGTATAAACAAGCATACTGTCTGCCAACAACTGGGAGAAGCTCAGGACGATTGGCCAACGGACAAAGACAGCAGTAACAATTTAGATAGATGTCAGGTAACAAGAAGTAGATGGCGAGTTAAATGTCAACTACTAGACAGAGCGTCTCCTTCTGATGTTCCCACTCACTCGATATATGACGAGCGTTACTGCTCTAGACACTTCGCACAACTCTTTACTCTCCTGAATAATGACACTAACACTCTTGACTGTCCTCAGTTTAAGTCGAGCCTTCACGCCATTGACACTTGGCAACAACTCTTCTATACTTAATTTTGACAGCTGAGCCATATTAGTACCACTAATGTAAAACGACTTTAGCGATACAACGGACAATACATTTGATACCGGTGTATCACTACGAAATGTTTGTCTCTATACCCGACCCAAACTGCAACTTCTTCTGTACAAGCTTTCATTAATATTGAAGAAAAGGGACTTTTATGCATGGTGCTTGTCGCAAGGCAAATTGTACCTGCATTTCGTTACATTTACCTAAGCGCCACACTTTTGAATACAACAATAACTCGGTTTTTAAATTCATAAACATTGTTGTCAAATGTATTCCATAAAAATAAATCGTCTTCATCGTGAAAACGTTTGAAAAAGTAACCCATATGGACCATATGGTTTATGAGACAATCTACATTCATATGTCGTTCTATTTTACTATTTACACAAGTACAAAGTCGTACAACGAGGTCAGTCGCGAACGACAAGTTGTGGTGGTCCACTAACGGTGCAATCACACATCAAAGCTCAGTGCAAACAATTAGCGATTAATTTGCAGCGGCTCAACTCCGCTTCCCACGAGGCCAGCCGTGTGGTACAAAAACATGACTGGCTCGCCGGCTTCTGGGCCGAGACCTGTCCCCTGCCAGCCGGCAACATTGCGTCACTCCATACAATGTACGGTCATAACACCGCCGTAACGTTTCTAAGTCCAATTGAATTTATCAAAATTTAAATAATTACATGTTGAATATTAAAGGCATAACAGCAGTTAACTTGGTTTCAAACAATAGACAGACAAGAAAAGCTACATTTTCCAAAATAAGTAATCACCACAGGGGGCTGAAGAGAAAATAAAGTAATCACCACAGGGGGCTGAAGAGAAAATAAAGTAATCACCACAGGGGGCTGAAGAGAAAATAAAGTAATCACCACAGGGGGCTGAAGAGAAAATAAAGTAATCACCACAGGGGGCTGAAGAGAAAATAAAGTAATCACCACAGGGGGCTGAAGAGAAAATAAAGCCTTGGATCTCACCACAGGGGACTGAAGAGAAAATAAAGTAATCACCACAGGGGGCTGAAGAGAAAATAAAGTAATCACCACAGGGGGCTGAAGAGAAAATAAAGTAATCACCACAGGGGGCTGAAGAGAAAATAAAGCCTTGGATCTCACCACAGGGGGCTGAAGAGAAAATAAAGCCTTGGATCTCACCACAGGGGGCTGAAGAGAAAATAAAGCCTTGGATCCGACCAGCACGGATCTAATCTCCTCAAGACATAAACATAGATGTACAATCGATCCGTTCAAACGTTTGTTCAAAAGCATTTTTTAACAATTTATACTTTGACAAACTCTTGACAAATTCCTTAGTTTTTTTTCCCAATTTGCTAGCGTTTTCGTTTAAACTTTTTTTAATTAAAAAGTCATACCTGGCATGCAGACGCAGCGGAAGGTGCCCGGGTCATCCAGGCAGGATCCCTCATTCTGGCAGGGGTGGCTCTCGCACTCGTTGACGTTGGTCTCGCAGCGCGGTCCCGTGAACCCCTGGGTGCAGTTGCAGGCGAACGATCCTGGCGTGTTGACACAGATGCCTTCGTGCTCGCACGGAGACCCTGGAACAGACATTGTCTATTATAGCCTTATTATATATGGGATTGACAGAGGCGACTGGCGGGCTGCTTTCTCCTTCGGCTGTGTGTGCTCGCAGAGACACCCTGCAATCATGCTTCTACACACACACAGTCAACATGAGTAATTTAAGACGTCAAAGGAGATACAAATAATTTACCCCTTAGACAGTTAGCTATATTAAATAAAATAATTATAAAACATTAGTTACAATAAGGAACATTGATTATTATCTTTAAGAATCAGCATAGAAATAAATGTAATTGAATCTTCGAAATAAAAATGAATTATGATGATGTGCATGTTTCTGCTGCTGGATACGTTGGACTGTCTTGTGTTAACGGCGTCATGTCCGGTCAATGAAATGTACAGTTACATACGTAAAGTATCTCACTGAATCTATGGCTGATGCCATTCACTCTCCAAGTCTTATGTTGTAAAGATACGTTGGACTGTCTTGTGTTAACGGCGTCATGTCTGGTCAATGAAATGTACAGTTACATACGTAAAGTATCTCACTGAATCTATGGCTGATGCCATTCACTCTCCAAGTCTTATATTGTAAAGATACGTTGGACTGTCTTGTGTTAACGGCGTCATGTCTGGTCAATGAAATGTACAGTTACATACGTAAAGTATCTCACTGAATCTATGGCTGATGCCATTCACTCTCCAAGTCTTATGTTGTAAAGATACGTTGGACTGTCTTGTGTTAACGGCGTCATGTCTGGTCAATGAAATGTACAGTTACATACGTAAAGTATCTCACTGAATCTATGGCTGATGCCATTCACTCTCCAAGTCTTATGTTGTAAAGATACGTTGGACTGTCTTGTGTTAACGGCGTCATGTCCGGTCAATGAAATGTACAGTTACATACGTAAAGTATCTCATTGAATCTATGGCTGATGCCATTCACTCTCCAAGTCTTATGTTGTAAAGATACGTTGGACTGTCTTGTGTTAACGGTGTCATGTCTGGTCAATGAAATGTACAGTTACATACGTAAAGTATCTCACTGAATCTATGGCTGATGCCATTCACTCTCCAAAAGTCTTATGTTGTAAAGATCTTATTCAAAGAAGAGTCACTGAGAAAAAAGGGAAACTGAGGCCACTTTTTCAAGACCGCAGCTAACGCCTAAATGGCAGTTATATATAGATTGCAGCACTACTGTGCATTATACCTGCAGTAATAATTACTACGTTTATCCTTGAGGATCTGAAAGGAATAAAGGAGTTTGCCAACGCATGGCAAACTAGGGAAATGATTACTTGACTCGCATTAAGCGCATTATTGGATGCTACCTCTGTTTCTCTCTTTTCTGTGCACAGTCTTTATGAGCCGTTACCGTACTGCGAGTTCACCGTCCCCCTCGATCGGTTTAATTGCGAGAACGGCGATTATATCGCAACTCTCTCGGTTAGTGTTATCTCGCGGGCCCGCCACAAACATCCATTACAACACCGCGACCGCAACCCATTTCTGTGCATAAATATTTACTTACTCGGCGTCGAGCAGTAATCAACAAACACTCGACTGAGATACCGCCACTCGACAGAGTCGAAGTCCTGGGCCAACTGTAGACACAGTGACAACGGCAACACGACTAGTGTGATCACTTTGACGAACGTACACGTGAATACAGTTAAAATCAACTTACGACTGCAGTACAAATAACGACTGGAACCAAAATTGTTCACAAACTCCGTATTAAAAAGAGAATGGCCACAGAAAAGAGAGAAACAGAGGTCAAGTCCTATTGTAGTGAGCCGAATGAGTATCGACTAAGGAGTAAAATAATTTCGAGTAAGAAACAAACTCTTTATTAAAATAGCAACAAAAGCTAAATAATATTCTCATCTTTATATTATTATGTCAAATTAGATCATAAAGTGCACTAACTTTATAAAACCGTCTTATATTACCTAAAGCTGTTGTGGCAACCCTCAGGGAGACGGGCAGTGTATGAAGCCATTACTTATTGACTGGCTGCTGATGTTGGAGCGAAGATTGTAAGTAGTAATGTCAGTCAGAAGACTGCGGAGTATGTCTCTGTTCTTTCTAACAGACGTAATTGATCTATGTACATAAATTGAAGGGAATGCCATAATACTGAGTGGTTTAAAGTATGATCACCGACAAGAACACCTACGAGCGAGATGGAGATTGCTCGGACAGAACTTCATTGAAACTTCAAGACAAGGTAAGTTCTTAAATGTTTGTAGCCCCAGTCAAGTAGATAGCACTACAAATCGCCGTGTGGATGGCATGACCAGAACCATTATCAGCACCTGCTCTTACCCCCCCCCCCTAAACCGTCCATGATAAACGTATTAATTAGTAGTGCAAATGTATAAGTTGCACGTGAGTACAGGCGTTCGCTGTGGCCATAAGAAATCTGTCTACAGTACCTCTTGTTTCTTTTTCCTAGATGTAGAACTACGCCGTTAAAGAAACACGCCCTATATAGCGATAGCTATGAAATCCAGCTGAAGGCACCCACCTGGTCACTCTTTGTCTTATTGACGACACAGTCCCAGTGATATTTAACAACAATTTGGAGACACCGGTTAGCTCAATCACGGTTTTGGGATGTAAATGTAAAAAGAAGACAGATCGTAGTCGACGTCTGTTAGTGAAAGGATGATGGATACCCACTAACGACTACGCACCTAAACATCCTGGGTGTTATTAATGCCTTGCTTCAGGTGCGGTGGTGTCGAGGAGGTAGGGCGACGCGGGCGTGACAAGGGGCCACGACAACGTCGCACGCCGTTGCTCAAACCAATTATGTCTACCTAACAGACGGTTTGCGAAACGTAAACTGTACTGTGACTGTCGCTGTTGTCAACCGACTAGAGACATAAAATAAACGAAGGGGAACTGAGTAAATATGACTGAACGGATATGGTGAGGAAAAATAATAGCATTTCCGTTAACGCTAGTTCACAAGTAAGTGTTCTAAGGATAACACTAATCCATAGCATTTAACAACAAGCCCTCACATGGATTTACAAAGACTTTACATTTGGAACACCTATTCATTCTACAAAAACAAACGACCACCAACCCCACCCCCCCCCCATTTTTCACTTACAGACCTACCAGTGTATATTGTTAACACTTGGTAGTAATCTGTTTACATCTGCCTGGAGCGGTTGTACTCAAGACAAAAAGTACAAATACGCGGCTATTGACACCCCCACTGAACATGAAGCCCACACGTAACAACCGATAACATTGATTGAATGTTTGTTGCATATGCCCTCGGAAATAATGTTAATCTTAGGACAGGTAACAATAACAATATAATGGACTACTCAATTCAGTAGGTCTATTCAACAATATTTAATGTCTACAATTTAAAAAAAAAATTGCGCTTCCTTTGAATAAAATGCGATCCTTTGAGGTTACCGACACGTGCAGTGCAAACAAATTCCAAGACCACCGTTTGATGAGCATCAGATAATTTTTCAAGGTTCCATAAATACGCCATCCTCCCGTCATCATCTGTAGGATAGTTAAACTATCTATTCTGATATTATTAGATAGACAAGTAAAACACTTTTCTGAAACCTTCAGGCAAGACTTCACACAGCGTCACTGTTTACTGTCAGAAGCGTTCTTTTCCGTTAACCAAAGATCTATACTTAGTGTTCTCACGAGCCGCTCGCTCATGAAGCTATTTACAAAAAACCTAAAATAGTTTTGCAGGTCATTAAGCACAGTCCAGACTATAACGGTAAAACCGCCAAAAACCTGGTGTACAAGAGTATTGGCTTACCAGGAGGCGGAGGTCTGGCGTACGGAGTCTGCGTGTCCCGTGTAGATGGTATCTCCCGACTCGCTCATTACGTTTCCAATTAATTACGTCCAATTAAACGAGCGACCGCTGCCATTTTAATAGCTATCTCGGACTGCTGACACATCTCGGCTTATCGACACAATAGAGACGTGTCGGCAAGTCCTGTACTACTTTACCTGTGACTCCCCGTTCTTCCTCATAAACCAAAACACCGTTGACTCCCCGTTCTTCCTCATAAACCAAAACACCGTTGACCCCCGTTCTTCCTCATAAACCAAAACACCGTTGACTCCCGTCCTTCCTCATCAACCAAAACACCGTTGACCCCCGTTCTTCCTCATAAACCAAAACACCGTTGACTCCCCGTTCTTCTTCATAAACCAAAACACCGTTGACTCCCGTTCTTCCTCATCAACCAAAACACCGTTGACTCCCTATTCTTCCTCATAAACCAAATCACCGTTGACCCCCGTTCTTCCTCATCAACCAAAACACCGTTGACTTCCCGTTCTTCCTCTATCAATCAAAACACTGTTGACTTCCTGTTCTTCCTCTTTCAACCAAAAACCGTCGACTTCCTATTCCCACTGTATCAACCAAAACACGTCGACTCCCCGTTCTTGTTCCATGAACCAAAATACCGTTTACTCACGTTCTTCCTCTATCCACCAAAATACGTTGACTGCACGTTCTTCCTCCATCAAACAAAACACCATTGAGTTCCCATTCTTCCTCTATCAACCATGACACCGTTTACTCCCCGTCTTTCCTCTATCAATCAAACCTCCACTATGTGCGGAAGTGAGCCGGCCAAAGCCCATGTAAACCCTGACGACTGTGCTAGTGACCTTCAATCAGATGTACATTTGTCCATTCCGCGTGAGATACGACCGATCCAGTCGGTTTCGTGGTTCGTCCGTCATAACAGCTTTTTTTTACTTTCTCCATTTCCTCTTCCCACGGAGGAATTCTTCGTTGGCAACACCAGTGAGGAGGAGGAAAGCTGACATTTCTGGATTTTAACAACCTAGTTTTACCGCAATAGCACACACACACACACACCTAATTAACTTTCTAAAAAACAACGCACTTTATCAACCCACACACAGGTCCTCAAATGGATTAACATTTATTGTAGGCTTACTATGGCAATTCTTTTGATATTTGGATTAAAATCTTTATCAAGTTAGATATATCTGTAGTTTAAGGCACGCACGATTGAATGCGCAAATCAAGCACACCACCTTTCAGAGCAGGATTTCAAACAATGTTTTGAACACAGCAGTAGTTAGTATTACGAGATATGTTAGTTAAAACCGTTATTAAGGTTAATTGTAACGCTAATATCAAGTTTTAGTCATAATTTCCTAAACTTTACTAAGAATGGAGCTGAACGCTTTGTTTAAACGAACAATCCAATTAGTAAATTATGTGTTCTAATTTTAGAATATCAAAATATTTCTTAGTACAGTCGATAAAACAGTGACTTTAAATGTTCTTTCATAGTTAATTAATGTGGTATAGTTCTTTTTTTCTAATTAAAATAGCCATTTAGTTTTATTAAAACAAAATTAGTTTTGGTATGTGATTGATGAGTAACAACGGTTAAGTTTTAATGCGCGATGTTATTCCATGACAATTACCACTGGCAGACGAACGTGCGCTCCACTTACAGACCGGCCTATTGTTACTGAAGTAGTCGTGAAGTATAATTCGCTTGTTACCGATCCCGGGGGTATGTAAATACCCTGAGACTAGCTGACCTTTCTGCGAGAGGCGCGGGGGGCGGACCCCGGAACGTTGCCCAGGAACACTTTCTCCGTTCGTTACTGAGATATGATCCATTTGCATTGTGTCCGGCGTGAGAAATGTTTATGAAGTGTAACAGTTCACGACAAGTCACTCTCACGGTGGTCCGACGTGACATCCTAGTCACTGGTATTGGTTACTTTATTGGTAGCCAAGTCAGAGACAATTGGTAATATCAAATGTAACAGTTCACGAAAGTCACTCTCGCGATGATCTGACGTGATATCCTAGTCACTGGTATTGATAACATTCTTGGTAGCCAAGACCGAGACAGTCAGTAATATGACTTGTAGTTCACGACAAGTCACTCTCACAGTGGTCCGACGTGACATCCTAGTCACTGTTATTGGTGACTTTATTGGTAGCCAAGCTCGAGACAGTTTTATTAAGTGTAACAGTTCACGACAAGTCACTCACAGTGGTTCGCCGTGACATCTTATCACTGGTAATGGTTTACTTTATTGGAAGCTAAGTCGGACACTATATATAATATCACAACGAATGTCGATCGACAAGAAAATAAACTTAGCAACCTTATCGTTTTGTAAGCCAAAAAAAGACTCCATTTGTAATTTCTTACCGATTGTTTGTGCTACATTCGAAAGTTAATTCTGATATAGAATAAAGTAATTTATTAACGTAAAATGTAGAAACTGCAACTACAAAAATTAGCTACGAGAGCAATGAACTGATTTGACTAAGGTGTATCTGCTGTGTTGGGTGGGCGGGACAATGGACGAGTGGGGGTGGGGCGGGGCAAGGACTGGAGCCCAAGGAATTCGGACGTGTTTGGAAAGTCAAACAGCAGAACAGAGAAGCAGCCAGGTCCTGCGGTCCTTGGCTTCCCATTGTTTTACAGACCTGTTCAAGAGACCGTTCAACATATTATTCGTTTTTAAACATTAGACGTCAGGAATCCCAATTACAAACTATAAAAAAACAGCTCTTTATCGTGAAAGTAACTCAAATCTTAAAATATTTGAAGGACTCCAGATCTACTTTAATAAATAATGACTCAAGAGGTTTGGTTCAACAATCTCACGACTGAGTTTCGATAAATTTATATTCTTCCATTGTATCACTTGACACGACAACGGAATTATTATACAATTCTTATTATGACAATAATATAAAATTACAGCACTTAACGGATTTGAATCATCAAGTGAAATGATAGAAACGTCATTATCCACGTTTGAATAACGGTAGCCAGGGAAAGTGAACAGCAATGTGGCCAAGTACGTTCCGAGGTGCAGTAAACAGTCGTAAACGTGAACACACAAACTGCACGTCCGTAAAAAATGGTTTGGTCGTAAACTGACACTTCTTGACTAGTTAGCTTAGTGAACAAAACACTAACAGTAACATTGGCGATACAATTATGTAAGAACGACTTGAAATATCGTATTAGCCAGGACACAATCGATGATAAGATCTATAAAATTACCAACATCTTTTTTTACTACAGCATTCACTTTTAGCAGCAGATGAACAATTCTGTGCATTTGGATAACAATTGTTTTTTTACTGAAAGGCATTTTTGACAAGGACTGTGTGTCTCCTTAATGAAGGCCTACCGCCTTGGGCCTTAATAAGTGGACATTTAGATAGAAGTTGAGGGAAATATTTATGAAATATTTTATTTGGAGTGTTTTATATTGTATTGAGTGGAAACGGATTCTTAAGAAAAACAGACAAGAAAATATTGAAAGCAATGGAGACGTGGATTTGGAGAAAGACAGGGAAAATAGAATGGAAAGGTAGTTTAATTGGTTAGGACGTGTGATGAGAGGAGAGAGGCTTTTGGGAACAGCTAAAAAGGGATACGTTATAGGAAAGGGAAAACGAAGATACCAGATGGGGGACAGAATAAGGATCAGAGGAAAGTATGAGGCAGCAAAAATACTTTATCAAAAATAGAGGATTGGTAAAAAGGCTGCAGCAGGGATTGCTTGAGGGTAGAGCACCCTTGATGATACCGTTTTGCAGTTTAACTTATCTTTCCGTATTTAACTATAAAATTCTAAACTAAGAAAAGCAAAAGCCTTTTGAAAGAATTGTGTTTTAGCTTTAGACAACCTGGTTAAAATTGCTTTAATAGTATAACGGAGATACGTGACTATTTCATAGTTATAAAATACAGTTAAAACTATATGAATACATATAAAATATTTTGTAAGTATTAAACAAAAAACTAGTAATATTTTCAGCTAAACAAGCATAGGTGATGTTAATTATTAATTTTTTTTAATTTCATAAACCGAAATATCACTGACCGACCCAGTGGCAGTGACACCCAGGGACGTCCGTGTCCTGTATTTGTACACACACATACATAATTCACACAGTTATGGTTTATTTATACGCCGGCTACAGGACACTTGTTACGGGGGCTGTCTGATGTTATCGTAGACAGCACCTCACAATACTTCTCGTCGTTCTTCATTACTCCCGAGTAACAGTAACTGATGTTCTGGCGTTACTTCGCTTACACTGATGCAAACGTTGTCGTTGCCCAGTTACGATGCAAACACATTGTTATTGCTCCTTTCTGTGCAGATGCATCGTGGTCTCTATTGATTTATTCACGAATCTGATTACTCACGTTCTCAAATCAGACAAAGTTGTGGTTGTTTATTAGTTCTATAATAGGCAAATTAAAAAAAATAATACAAAATATTCAGATCCAGTCAAAACAATTAAGAAATAAAATTTACATATTAGATTTAATAAATATAAAATATTTTATTGACTGGTGCCATTTAAAGTTTTTTTATATTATCAAATAAAATAAATTTAATTTTTAAGGTACCATATGTACATAAATATATTTTTTATTTCGATTGTAATATTTTACTCAATATACAATGAAACAGTTTTATAAAATTGGATGTTATCAATATTATTCTACATCAAAACCTAAGTTTTGTACAGTATTATTTTATTGCTACAGTGCATGAAGGTCCTAAATAATAACGTGATTCCACTCTGTGGCAACTAGCTGATTTTTTTATTTATAATCACTAACTAACTAAACTACACAATACGAGATATTTACAAATATAAATTACTTCATTTTAACACTCCAAATTAAACCTCTGTTATTTTCAGTAAATTATGTAACTTTCGTTCAATATTGCCAATGTACGTAATCTGTCGCTGTTTAACACGTATCACTTTACTGTCACTTTCATTTCAGGCTGAAGATCCACACTTCCACTGACACTCTGCAAACTGTCTCTCTAAACTGACCAAAGTGTGCCCTTTTTATAAGGAGCTGCTCAAATATAAAGTTCCGGAAGTGTGATTGAGAATGATCCCAATCATTATTATATAAGGCTCTAATAATGTCCAGATATTATCACAATGTCTAGGGGCTTCTAGATTGGCCGAGAAACCAGGAGTGGGGCGGTGCTCTCAGCTCTAATTGGCGTGATCAGCAACAATATTTTGAAATAGATATATTTCTTTTACTATTACATAAAAATCCACGGATACCGTTATTTAATTTATCACTGCCACGAAATGGCTACAAATATTGAATGGAAGTATTCCTGTCTCATCAAGCACTATGTGCATTGGGCATACTCCTTCATGACGTATCAATCGGTCCTGTACTTTTAGACAGACGCATTGACATTTTAGTTAAATTGTATTCATTACCTATAAGCAGCAATAATGACACAAGACCAAGACACTTAAAATATACCGTCGCCATTGTTTTAAGGAGTTTGCAGATGGCCTGATCTTGTTGGTGACTGTCCTACATTATTTAAAATTCAACATAAAATAAGTTTCCAGACAAATAAACCTAAACTTAACAAACACTCGAAGTAACTTTTACGATTTAGTAACTATGGGGTTTAGTCCTTGTATGCTGTATCATTTTCAAGTTCTTATTTCCTAAATCAAAACAAAACAATGAAACATACCTTGTTCGCATTCGTCTATATCCTCGGAGCAGTCGACGCCCTTGTAGCCGCTAGCACAGGAGCAGGCGTACGAACCATTGATGGGGCTGGTGTCACAGATGGCGTCGGCATGGCAAGGATTGGACGTACAGGCGTCGTCCAGGTGACACAGCAACCCTGTAATGAACATGAGGGTTAATGATTGACAAGAGACGTAATCAGAGGTGGGGGGTTGTGTTTATCTTTATGGCCCAGACAAGGCGTGGCACAAGTTGGATGTACAGGCGTCGTCCAGGTGACACAGCAACCCTGTAATGAACATGAGGGTTAGTAATTGATAAGAGACGTAATCCGAGGTGGAGGGTTGTGTTTGTCTTTATGGCAATGAATTAATTACATCGGCGTGGCACAGGTTGGATGTACAGGCGTCGTCCAGATGACACAGCACCCTGTAATAAACATGAGGGTTAGTGATTAACAAGAGACGTAATCAGAGGTAGGGGGGTTGTGTTTGTCTTTATGGCCATGAATTACATTGGCGTGGCACAGGTTGGATGTACAGGCGTCGTCCAGGTGACACAGCAACCCTGTAATAAATATAACAGAGGTGTTCATAATAACAAGATACGTGTTAGGAATGTGTCAAAATTGGGTCAACACAACATAGCTATGAGACTGTACTTTCTTATTACCCAAATAAATCAAGCGCAATTTGCGACTCTTGATCTTTAAGTACCAAAATAAACCTTCATACGATTGGAAAGATCTCGTAGGCAATATATTCCCTGGTACAGAACAAAACTGTCGATAACAATCGTTTCTCTAGGTATCGGTTATTTACATTTACTAATACAGAAATCAACACTTCCTGTAGGTTGATAAGTCGTATCAGTGGAAAATTGTTCCTGGGACGATCAAATTAAAAGATGTTCGAAATGATTCAAAGTTTTGAGTTAATTGATGGCGTTCAAAAATCCGGGGGGGGGGGGGTTAGGAATTTAAGACGAGCTGAATACACTGTGAATTAATTGATCAGTCACAGTTGGTGTTCTCCAAGCTGAGCGACCAGATTTAGTTTTTAAATTTAACACAAATTGTTCGGAAATTACGTAGGCCTAAGTATAAGGGCCCAAGTAACATTGTAAACAGAAACACCTCCGATCTACACCACAGCGCGTAAAGTAAGTTTAGATTTATGGTGAAATAAGACATGACTCTTTCAGTACGTTGTAAAATAAAAGTATTTGCCTGCACTGGAAAATACGCAACAGACACTTCACTCTGTAAACAGCGTGAAAGCAAACTAAACTAGCAAAAGAACTAAAAAAGCAAAAGAAATAAAAACTGTCAGAAGGAAATATTTACAAGAAATGCTATTACGTCTGATAGTAACAAAAACTAAACACATAAAATGACTTGAGTCGAAGAAGTGTTTGGGAGGGAACGTAGATTGCTGCCGGTAATTGATTGTAGGGCCAAGAACCAGAAGTTGTTGTAATTGTTGCTGGAATTGGAGTGGCAATTAAGTGGAGAATGGTCGTGTTACACGCACACACTAACTGCATGTGGCAGTTGGCAAATCAACCAAGTCTCCAGAAACACATATCTGTATCTAGTCTTAGTATCCACGAGGAGTTGAACGAAAATCTTCTACGTAAGCCTAGGTCGATTTTAGTATCGAATGAAAGGTCTACTCAAGAGAATTTGATTGTCGCAAACCGGACTTCGAGAGGTTTATCCATTAAACATTATACTTTATGGAACACAAGTATTAAAAACAAATTAATTATCAAATTATCTATGAATAAAATAACGTTGTGAAAGCGTTTCCATATTTTCTTTCCACCCTGTATAATTGGATCACTGGCAGGTATGTACCAGCAAACTATCTTCGAGACAAAAAGATTGGATTACGAACAAAAACCTCAAACATTTTGGGAGTTCATCAACCCGGCACCAAGCTTTATATGTTATAAAAAAACACGTCAACCCGGCACTGGACCTTTCACTGGCCGCCATGACAGTATGTCAACCCGGCACCAGCCACCCCTCTTACCCATTCCACCTACACTACCCCCTCCCAACCCCTCCTTTCTCTTTCCCCTCCCCTAATCACCTCCCCTTTTCGTAAGGTGCCGTAGGTTCGCGCTGTCCATGTCCGGGGACCGAGCTTTACTAAACGAAGGTGTGTGATGGTTTTAAAATGAATGGGGGTGAGCTTTGTAAAATGAAGGCAACGCTTTGTTCAATAGGTTAGGTTAGGTTAGGTTAGGTTAAAGGAGTTAGGGCGATGAGATGCCTAGGGTTCGAGGGAGGGAAAGAAGAGAATGAGGGGCGTATGTTTGGTGTTGTGGAGGGGGAACCCAGCTCCCCTACCTTCAAACTGTCTCGGTGCCGGGTTAAGTTGTGACATTAGTAACGCCTGATTAACCTTAGAGCGGTGGTCAGATTTGGTGCCGGGTAGACGTGCCGCCAACATTTTAACGAATGAGCATATGTGATTCTTGAAAACCCTTCCTTCTAACCTTAAAGAAATGCCGACACCACCAGAATACAACGTTAAAAAGCTCTTAGTAACCACGGTAACTAGAATAATACGGTAGGGTTCACGCGCATGGTGCGCTGTAAATCTTGGTGTCAATGACGTCACACAGACATATCAGCTGGTTCATCCGTTAAACTGAATGTAGTAATAATCAGTAACTGCTTTTCTTAAATTACTGTTTCCGTTAAAACTAGGCTTTAACAGGTTAATAACTATTACTAAAACACTAAAAATACTTATAATAATACTATTTTATATTATTATTACTGAAATTTGGCCAAATTAAATTAAAATAGAACAATTTCAGACAAAAGAACTGTTTTTTTATTTAAAAAAAGCTATAACTGTAATAATTCAAGACTAAATTATATTTATTATGCTCAATATAAACAGCTGTTTCAATACTTGACAGTTGTTATTTATTGATACATTTCCAAATAAAAACTAAACGACCATATTTTAATTGGATTAATTGGACAAGCCGATGGAGCCACCTTTTAATATTAACCAACCGTTAAACAAACATCAATATAATATACTCATTAATAATATTATCATTGAAAGTATTTGTATAACATTAATAATAGTTAATAACGGGTATTATGTTTGTGGTTAATGAAAACAGTGATTTAAGAAAAGCAGTTACTGATTATTACTACATTCAGTTTAACCGATGAACCAACTGATATGTCTGTGTGACGTCATTGACACCAAGATTTACTGCGCATCATGCGCGTGAACCCTACCGTATTATTCTAGTTACCGTGTTAGTAACTTAGCATTTAAGTATTAATCCTATCCATGCGCGGGATATCTATTGAGAAAAAAAAATAATCCGGTAAGAAAAATGCAGGTGCCACGTCACCTCGAGCCGAAGTGGATCATGGTCGAAGGCAAGACAGCTAGTTTTAGTTTTCTGTAGAAACCCAAAAATTAAAATACGGACCATCGGAAAACTCAATATCAAGTTTTTTTCGTCGAGATATGTAGAAAAGCATGTTAACAGAATTACACTATGGATCCATTAAATGTATGCCCAACCCTGCATTTGCATTTTCAACAGACCAAGAGTTAAACTGCTCTTTTTTCGGGAATTTAGAACAAATGAAATTTACACAAAATACTCGACTTAAATTAGTCTACAGAAAATTAAAATTATCTATATACTAGAATTCATCTAAAAATGCTAGCCATTGATGATATTACAACGTACACAGAGAGAAGCCAAAAGTAAACTATACGAGAAACAGTAGGCCAACATAACATGCCATAAGACGTGTAACTTGTGTAACAACGATAAAACCTCATAATACAAGAATGAAGTGTATTGTTTAGTATGCTTCTTACACATAAGTACTATTCGAGTAATGGGTACTGAAGGCATTTCTAAACAGAAACTTTATGCACGATCAAAGATATCACAACATAGCCATGGTCTCATCTCTGGGCATATAAATCCAGACAGAAGCTATACTGCACGTAGAATAGTCCAATTGGACAGACCAGGCCAATGCAACAAAAACATCTGCAGAGATACTACCAGTCAGGACGCGCATTGAAATCCACATCTTGTGACAAAAGACAATTGTGATCAAGGCGATTCTGAGAGAAAATGTGAGAAATAAAAATTGTTTGGATCAAAATGGATTTGAATCCTTTCTAGAGACTGCAAATGTAGTTAGTTTTTCCTGATCTATTTTGTTTAGAAAGAAAAAGGGCGAATAAGCAGAGTTGCATTCACTGCCTCGTTCTGTCAATATACAGGTAATATGGGATACGACAAAATGACCATTTATGGACCTCCACTGATTGCAGTGGCTAATAAGAAACATACTTCCATACTGGTTACGCACTGTCGCAATCACATAAAGAAACTGACATAAATAAATGGTAGTTATAGCCAGTAAGGGAAAGGAAAAGCAGATATGTGTCATATGAAGGAGCAGGCTTACTAATATTGCTTTGAACCAACCTACTAAGTTTTTTATCTTACCCTAATCCGACAGGTAGAGCTAACTGTGTTGGACTATCGCTGTTAGACATGAGGGAAAATAATCGTTCCATGAACACGACTAAGGACTCGACGTCTTGGATTTGATCGAGCAGGGAAAACTCGCAATGAACTAAAAAAAAAAACAAAAAAAAAAAAAAAAAAACAGCCGACACATGCAAAAGCATAACTCTCGTAAATGAAACTTGGCGAAAAGAAAAACAAATCAGCACATGTATAATTTATAGCTAACCAGCCCTTTCTGAAACAATGAAAAACTACCTCAAATTTATAGAAGAGATGACAAAGAAAGGAATCAAAGTACATTTTTCCTAGAATGACATGGTTTTTTCAAGACAAGGAATTCATGCTAGACTTTTATTTAAAAAAAGTCATAAACAACGTATATCTACTCTTGCGTATACTGATAATCAATGGGTTAGAAACAACATTCTACAAGCTCTGCTAATCACTCAAATAATCTCAATCCAATAATAAATAGTTTTCATATTTCCACATTCATCGTTCACCAGGTCATTCCACCTATTTCCACATTCGTCGTTCACCAGGTCGTTCCACCTTATTTCCACATTCGTCGTTGACCAGGTCGTTTCACCGTATTTCCACAGTCGTCGTTCACCAGGTCGTTCCACCATATTTCCACAGTCGTCGTTCACCAGGTCGTTCCACCTATTTCCACATTCTTCGTTCACCAGGTCGTTCCACCTTATTTCCACATTCATCGTTCACCAGGTCATTCCACCTATTTCCTTTTGTTTTGTTATTTTTTAAGAGAATTCCTTTAGTTAAGAGATTTGCTGGACTCGACATTACATATTAACTGATCTTTGCTGTTTTTACAGTGAGTGGAAGATCGATCATAATGTTACTTATATATTATGATTCCTTTGGTTACAGATTGACAACCACTTGTACGTAGCAAGTATTTGGGGGAGGGATATGCGCCTGTATAAAATTACTGAACTTGAACATGATTTAACAATTTTTAGCTAAAGTAGCCAACTTAAAAATTACGATAATCGTTTTTCTTGTATCTATGCGAGTAACTTGTATCCCACAATATTCTGACAGTCCATTTCCATCGTTTTCCAATAACTTGGTTGTCAGGTCTATGACGGTCCCTTATGAATCATAACACTAGTGGTAGATGGTTTCTTTCAGCACTGAGTAAGTTGCAGATTTCCATGTCGCAGTACGTAAGGCCCATGATGGTCACTTGGGTATGAAAACACGGAAAGTAGATGGCTTCTTGTCTGTCAGGCCTGAGTAAGCTGCAGATTCTATTTCGCAGTACGTAAGTTCCATGGTGGTCCCTTGTGAGTGAAAACATTCTTGTCCCTCTGAACTGAGTAGCTGCAGATTCCCATGTGTCAGTACGTCAGATCCCTTGCGAATCTCTGTTGGCAGTGATCACAGCAAGCTGACTTCTTCCAGGAAGAGTCAGGTTTGACGTAGAAAGTCTGCTAGCGAGTTTTTTCTATAAATAATGGAGCAGCAGACTGTTGTGGCGGAGTGCACATTAAAATACCAGCTGAAGACAATTGTGAAGTTCTTTATATGGACTTGGTTTAGCTGAAACATGGCCGAACGACCGACGTGGACCGAATGTCGGGTTCGGCACTTCCCACCGCTACGGTTTGAGAAGGGCTCCACGAATTAGCTTCATATTATTTCAGCCAGCCAGTTTGAAGTAACCGGTTTGCTGGGTGAGTCACATACCCGACTCGCTACATCTGATCTCGGCCAGGCGATGGTAGATATTGTAAAACGAAAGGTGGTTTAGTGTTTAAAGTAATTATGTCGGTGTAATTACTTTCAGGATTCCATGTTTTTTTGGATTTATATTTTCTAGAAAGCCCGAATTTTTATCAATATCTTCGTAAACTTGAATCAATAGCTATCATTACCTTTTGTTATTCGTTCCCCATCATAATTTTTGACAAGAAATACCTGAAGTATCCAAATCACATTTTGGTTGATCGTGTAATTCAATTAACCTCCATATTTATTGACTTAAGAGGTGGGTGGGTGAAGCTCTGTACAAGTTATTCTCTCAAGCTGCTATCTACAGTTGTGACTCAATAGGTTTATGCTTTTAATTCCAGTTTAGATTACTATCTACTTTATACCTATACCATTGACTATTCAGCTTGGTTCAGAAGCTGATCCTAACTTATGTACATAGAATTGATATAAAATAAAATTATCTCTAAGCACTGTTCATCCTCATGTTGGCACGGAACCTTTCAGAGTTTACATAATGTCATACTCTATGTTTTAGGCGTGCAGATATCGAAATTTTATAGATAGTTGGAGTAAAGATTCTATTTGTCTCTCTACTCCTTAGGTTATGGTTATGTAGCCTTGGTCGACACACAAATATGATGTTTTAGACATGAAAATGTCAAACTTTTCCTGTAAAATAAACTTCCTAGGTTAACTCATCAACTTGTCTCTACTCCATACGTTATGAAGCCAATACACAAATCTGATGATAGGAAGATGTCAAATTATTCCATTAAAGTAAACTTCCTAGGTTAATTCATCAAACTTGTCTCTACTCCATACGTTATGAAGCCAACACACAAATCTGACGATAGGAAGATGTCAAATTATTCCAGTAAAGTAAACTTCCTAGGTTAACTCATCAAATCTGACGATAGGAAGATGTCAAACTATTCCAGTAAAGTAAACTTCCTTGGTTAACTCATCAACTTGTCTCTACCACTTAAATGTCATGAAGTTAACATTGAAATATGATGTTTTAGGGGCTATAAAAACTAGTCAATTTCTTACGCTATGAAATCAACCCACTAATCTGATGTTTTAGAAATGAGTATATCAAACTTTTTCAGTATAGAAACATTCCAAGTTATCTTTTCTACTCCTTAGGTTATAAAGTTGTCAATCAAACGTGGAAGAACCGATTGTGTCAAGATGTATGTTTCATTACCCATGCCACGACGGTATGTGTGGTACAAGGGCCAGCCAACGTCTTGAGCAAACCCTAACCCAACGCGTGCTGTTCAAGGACAGGAAAGGAGAATTAACTCAATCAAAGAGTGACGCAAGTGCCGGCTACTCTGCCCTGCCCGCAGTTCTACTTACTGTCAACACAATAGTTGCTACAGAACACTGGCCATTTTACAAACAATAATAGTAAAATATATACGAACTCAAATTGGACTAGCAGTCAAAAGTGGCGTGCATTTCCCGGTTAAACCACATTTTCAGTTCTAGTCCATTCTTACAAAATATCGATCACCAGATTCAGACAATTGCAATTTCTCTGTTTGAGTTACGTCACACGGATGTATGGAAACAAGTAAATGCTATTGTGTCAGAAGAAATAACACAAACGTCTTTAACAATTGTACGAAGCCACATTCATTTTGAGTTAATTGTTAATACAGTATAAAGAATACTGCAAACTGAAATACCAAACTCAATGAGAAATACAACTACTGTAGTTAGAAACAGATCCAAGTTTTTCAGAAATTTGCGGCGAACATGTCTGCGCCTGCAAGTGACCAGCACAGGCCCTGAAAGAGTTTTATTATTGTTATACTTGATCTAAGTCCTTCAATTATTGACCATACTAACAGTTTTACATAAATCTTCATTTACAAAAAATATCCCAGCAGCTTTACGAAGCAATTTCCTGTAACAAAATACACATGACTGTCAAAATAAGTATCTAATAAAATAATTGTATGCATGCTATAAAAAAACAATAAAAAATACTGTATTCCTTGTTTTTGCCATTACTGATACAACACCACCTAGCAGCCACACACTCATCAATTCTATCCTCAGTCAATATTTTTAATGTTATTGGACTTCTAGTAATAGTGAACTGTTATAAACAGCACTGACTGAGTGAAGCCTTTGTCCATCCCTTGTGACTGGGGACGGAAGGTAAATCAATGAACCGATGATGGTGGTAGATTAATGTTTGATTACCAGAAGCCAGGGGTCGACCTTCCGCCGCAGGGCTTCTCCGCCGACGGCTACTTGTTGCGGATTACTTCCTCCAAGGTTGTAAGTCATTCACGACACCTTGCCCGACCTGTTCTTAGACACTTCCATGTCAAACCGCCAACACGTGAGAAGATCGTTAGGAAACGCTGTTTTGGTCACGAAATATCTCGGTCCATAAACTTCGATCAACTACATTTTCCGAAATGTACAACAATTATAAAAATATTACGCGCAACGCCTCTGCTTCAGACGCCAAAAGTAAACGATGAGTTCCTAATGTGTTGTGATCAGTGTAATTCAAGTGTGAGCACAACCCACACCACAAACGCCACTTGATGTATTGTGACGAAAATTATAGTACATTGAAATATAATGATGGATAATTTTCACTAACAAAATCACCGAAAAATCTCCCGATTCTCAATTAATATCGAGAAAAAAAAACGCTAGGAGTCGCAAAGGGACATAATGGAAAAAACAACATTTACTTAATGACTGGAGATTCGCTTTTCTATTCAAGTTCTCTGTCGAAAACTAAACAATTTTATATTTATATATAACAATTATGTGTCCTCCTTGTGGTTTCAAAATAAATCTTTTAGAACTGTGCGACAAATTGAAAGATAGTTGACTTCCCGATGATCACTATGGGTAGAGTCTACGACCGAAAGCCTTGACAGATGATCACTTCGATATCCGAGATAGTTGGCTGAGCAGCGATCACGGATAATTAATAGAGGGGAGAGGAGAAGCTGTGACCTGGCCGATGACCTCACGTGTGGCGATGGCTACTGGACCTGGGGAACGTCGGAATGGAATACGGTCTGCACAAGTAATGGCTGACAGGTCTCGTCAACTGAGTGTAAAGTGGTTGCCGTACGGTTTCTTGGTACATGAATGTTGAGAATCAAAAATCGACTATGAAAACAAGAAAACTCCGCCCATATGGGTCCCGTGAAGCCGGTTTTCTGTTATGTGATATTTGTTCTTGTTTGGTTTTCACCAGTAGAAACAATAGTCCCTCTGTCACTCTCCAGCACACGCTGAAGTGACCAGTAGCTGAGCTGTACGTCAAACAGTGGTCTGCGCGCTTATTTGAGAAAACTCACCGTTATATAACAGCACATACACACGCCTACAGTAACTGCATGCCCTTGGTCAGTTGTTTGAGTTTAAAGTAAACAGTAAAACGAAGGAAAACATTAACTCAATTACTTAGTTAAGCTCAAACGCTTTTATCAATTAAAATGAAACAAGTTGCTTTACACGTTTATATGCTAATCTTTCGGGTTTTTGTTTGTTCTGTCATTTAACTACTTGCCACTGTACAAAAACGTGTTTGTCTATTTTTGTTCTACGTGGTAGGACACTCACCAGTCTTGCCAGGGGTACACTGGCAGTAGAAGCTGCCCACTCGGTCGATACAGGTAGCGCCGTTGAAGCATGCGGCCCCAGCACAGTCGTCGATGTTGGACGAACAGTCCGGTCCTGTCCAGCCGTTGACACAGATGCACGAGAACCCGCCGATGGAGTTGGTGCAAGTAGCGCCGTTGTGACAGACGCTGGGCCTCAGAGAACACTCGTCCACGTCGTGTTCGCAGAACTCCCCCGTATACGTGGGTGGACATTGGCAGTCGTACCTGTTGATGAGGTCTACACATGTGGCGCCATTCTGGCACAGGTTGCCTGGACAGTCATCGATGTTCTCTTCGCAGTTCTTGCCGCGGTATCCTGCAACATAACAAAGGAAACTTCATTGAAGGGAGATTACTATGGAAGAGTAAAAACAAATTGGTTGGGGGACATGTGATGAGAGGAGAGAGCCTGTTGAGAACAGCTATAGAGGAAAAGTTAGAAGAAGATATCAGATGGTGAACAGTGGAAGGATTGGGCGGAAATATTATGAGACAAAGGATTGGCGGAAGGCTGCAGTAGGACCAGTGCAAGCGCAGAACACCCTTGATAATAACCAAGCAGGTAGAATAAGTCAATCTAAAACTCGCTTAGAAGGAAGAGAAAATATGGAAAGGTACAACCAAAATCTGACAGTAAATTAGAAATAAAACACTAAAAAACTAACTAAACAAGATAATATACTGCCAGTTTCTAAATACGAAAACTCCGCTGTATTCTACATGTAACACCTCAAACGCCGTCAAGATCTTCGTACGTAGAGTTCAAGACACTAACACAACAACATCGCTTGAGAGGATACAATTAGGGAGAATATTTATATCTGTGTACAGTACCAATTATAAATATGTTTAAAATAAGTTTCAAATATGCTAGAAATTCACATTACACGGTTGCCGTGACGGATTTATCTCTGCGCAAGCCGATGATGATGATGATGATGTACAATTGCGTCACATAGCTCAAACAACCCTTATTCACTTTTATGCCTTCATAAATAAATTTGAATGTATGGCCAGAGGGGCAACGCTAAAATATTGACGGGCAATATGGAAAAAACGCTAATTGGCTGTCACGCCAACAATCTCTGATGCACACTGGGACTAGCGTTCAAGTAAATTTAATTGGAGGTACATCACAGCACTTCTTTACTATTTAATAAATTGACGCTTGTATGTTTGTATAAACTACCGATGATGATAATAATCATATCTATTTAACATCTCTCAAAACCCTAATAATAAGCTAATCTTACGTCACGACTACGTTCATGAATGAACAAACATTTTTTAACACCTCACTCTACACGTTTGGATTTGAAAAGGAATCGGTGATAGGAAATATGTTTTACCTTTTTTTCATTACTAATGCTAATCATTAACATAACGTTTCTACAATTAACATTCACAAAGTATTCGACAGCCAAATGGAGTTGCATTCCATGCATGTGTTTATCTCGCCACTTCCTTCGGTCGGCGTCACGTCGGACTGCCAACAATTAAGATAAGCACGGTTTACGTGTAGTCCATTGTATTTGGAGGTCGTATGTATGGACGGGTGAACGGTAATTCACTACGGAGGCACAAATCACTGTAGGGAACCAGTTTGGTTCGGGACCAACGAACGCACAAGAACTTCTCTAGCTCACTGCTCACTCGTAATTTGCAATAACAATACAGCAACACCGTAGTAGTGGGTGATATTAGTCCTCTCTGGTTGGCTTGACGACTTCACAATCACCACCATCTAAGCCCAACTACTTGCAATTTTACCAGTTGTGTGATTGAGGTCAGAACTGTGCTGGCGGTGATGTTCACGTCAGTTATGTTCTTTTCCTATCTTCTTAATTTTATATTCTATCCAATGGTATTAGATATTGTAGTTGTTTCGTTTGATTATTTTATGAAACAGTTTTAACTCATAAATAGCGTGCTTTACAGAAGAAACATATACTAAACCGTACTGTATATTGTTTTTAAAATGTTTAGCCTGATCCGATTCAATACAGATCCAAGATCTGTAACACTAGACTTGGATCCCCCAAACCCCCCCCCCCCGAATTAAATTTAAATCTCTTAGTTGTTATGGCATTGATGTAGGCTATTTTGGATCGATCGACACTTATCCAGTTGACACTTCGTGTTTCACTGTTAGCTGGGGTAACAAATGGTTGGTAAATTCTCTGCCGTAGCTGAACTAGTTTAGCCTCCTTGCCGGTGATATTTACACACATGGCTGACACCAATAGTCAGTGTTACGAGAGGGTTGTGGCGGCGAGGGCTCCTCACACAAACACATGGCCCAGCTAAGTAACACTTCACGTCAGATTAAACAACGGACTCTGGGAACAGGTCGTCCTCTCATACTGACGGTCAGAGCCCATTACTTTGTACTTGCGAAGGAATATTCCCGGGCCACTTTACCAACAAACTTATTACTCCATATTTATTACTTACTTCCCTATTTATATATCTTTAATTGAAGAAATATATCTGACAAAGTTAATAATGTTAAGAAATATGAATCGGATTTCTAACCTCGAATTCGGTCAAATTTTTCTTTTTGGAGCAGTGACACCACAACAGTTGCCTTTTTTTAATCCGATGGTATACTTGGATTCATTAGACAAACGCCTCAAATTTGATACCCTACTTGAGTGGATAAACACGGTTTTCAAAATTTTCAATTTCCAAAATCTTTTGTTTTCAGATCCGCAATGAGCCAAAATTGAAACTGAATGTCAATTTCAATGCTGACATTTAGATAAAGTATGAATTTTTACGCGTACGCGCTTGTAATTAATTTTAGAATTTGTCCTAAGTACTTTCCAATGTAGGTAAAAAATCCCTTTTAAGTAGTTTCCTCATAAGAAATACAATGGAATCATCTTGTTTATATAAAAAAGGAAACTTATGACGACCGAGCACTTCAAGTATACACATGGCACAGAAGTGACTCAACATTTCATATCAGAGAGTGAACTACTATATCGAGCTTTAAAGTGTATAGATTGAACAACGTGTTTCACAGCAAGGAAGGCTAGGGAGTGCCAAGTGACATGTCAAGGTATCAACATGTGGCTACATCGTCAAGGCCACAGACGTGGTCCTGTCAACTTGCCAACTGACAGGGCAGGGCAGGCAAGGAGTTCTTATGGGCGAAGCCGATCTACTTCGAGTACATCTATTATATGGCACAGCGTGTTGCATGGGAAGGCAGACCAGGGCGTACCAAGTGGCATGTCAAGATATCAACATGTGGCTAGTTCGTCAAGGCCACAGACGTGGTCCTGTCAACTTGCCAACTGTCAGGGCAGGGCAGGCCAGGAGTTCTTATGGGCGAAGCCGATCTACTTCGAGTACATCTATTATATGGCACAGCGTGTTGCATGGGAAGGCAGACCAGGGCGTACCAAGTGGCATGTCAAGATATCAACATGTGGCTAGTTCGTCAAGGCCACAGACGTGGTCCTGTCAACTTGCCAACTGTCAGGGCAGGGCAGGCCAGGAGTTCTTATGGGCGAAGCCGATCTACTTCGAGTACATCTATTATATGGCACAGCGTGTTGCATGGGAAGGCAGACCAGGGCGTACCAAGTGGCATGTCAAGATATCAACATGTGGCTAGTTCGTCAAGGCCACAGACGTGGTCCTGTCAACTTGCCAACTGTCAGGGCAGGGCAGGCCAGGAGTTCTCATGAGTGAAGCTACTTGCTTCTGTTAAAAATACAGTTTTATGTATGGAACAGAAAATAAATCTAGAATTCCTTTAGTTTTTAATGTATGTCTATCTATCTCATTAAACAAATTACTTTTAATGGAATCATCGACAGAAGAACCTTCGATCTAAAAATCACTTCAATACATGATTGGCTGACCGTTTAAAAACTTGTCCAGAACTGAACCTATATGAGATGGTTATATAATTTTACCTAAAATACTTAGCTTCACTTACGCCATTAGACGTTCAATGTCTAAAACTATTTGTCTTTGAGAAAGTGACAACATCTTGTTGTATGAATGGAAACTAAGACGTGAACAAATTCGGAAATTACGATATCATTTGATGGAAATATTTAACCAATTTAACATATATTCTCTTCACACAACACACCTATATAACACTAATTAAAAAGCTAAATAATAAAATAGAATCACTGGAGTTTTAGATATCTTCTAACCACTGAAATAGTTCTACGATAATGGAAAATTCAAAAGAGAGAACTGACTGTGTTTTAAAGATATAAGCTCTCAACGACCCCCAATACATAATATGGAGATACGACTTTTACAAACTGATCGACACTTTTCACTCAACTTTGTCACCTCGCCGAGCAGTGGCGTTACACAACTACATGCTTGCATATGAATGGCTATAATTTACGGGCCGGCATTAACTCATAAGTGAACTGCATTCCACGACATGGCACGAGGCACTCCTCCTACATCACGCTGTATATCACACAGCGAAACTGATTTCCAGTATAAGACACTAGACACTCCTCCAACGTCACGCTGTATATCACACAGCATTGCATTCCACAGCATTGCACGAGGCACTCCTACATCACGCTGTATTACACACAGTGTACTGCTATCCAGTAGAAGACATGAGACACTCCTCCTACATCACGTTGTATATCACACAGCGAACTGCTTTCCAGTATAAGACACTAGACACTCCTCCAACGTCACGCTGTATATCACACAGCATTGCACGAGGCACTCCTACATCACGCTGTATAACACACAGTGAACTGCTATCCAGTACAAGACATGAGACACTCCTCCTACATCACGTTGTATATCACACAGCGAACTGCTTTCCAGTATAAGACACTAGACACTCATCCAATGTCACGCTGTATATCACACAGCATTGCATTCCACAGCATTGCACGAGGCACTCCTACATCACGCTGTATAACACACAGTGAACTGCTATCCAGTACAAGACATGAGACACTCCTCCTACATCACGTTGTATATCACACAGCAAACTGCTTTCCAGTATAAGACACTAGACACTCATCCAATGTCACGCTGTATATCACACAGCATTGCATTCCACAGCATTGCACGAGGCACTCCTACATCACGTGTATAACACACAGTGAACTGCTATCCAGTACAAGACATGAGACACTCCTCCTACATCACGTTGTATATCACACAGCGAACTGCTTTCCAGTATAAGACATTAGACACTCCTCCAACGTCACGCTGTATATCACACAGCATTGCATTCCACAGCATTGAACGAGGCACTCCTACATCACGTGTATAACACCCAGTGAACTGCTATCTAGTACAAGACATGAGACACTCCTCCTACATCACGTTGTATATCACACAGCGAACTGCTTTCTAGTATAAGACATGAGACACTCCTCCTACATCACGTGTATAACACACAGTGAACTGCTATCTAGTACAAGACATGAGACACTCCTCCTACATCACGTTGTATATCACACAGCGAACTGCTTTCCAGTACAAGACATGAGACACTCCTCCTACATAACGTTGTATAACACACAGTGAACTGCTATCTAGTACAAGACATGAGACACTCCTCCTACATCACGTTGTATATCACACAGCGAACTGCTTTCCAGTACAAGACATGAGACACTCCTCCTACATCACGTTGTATAACACACAGTGAACTGCTTTCCAGTACAAGACATGAGACACTCCTCCTACATCACGTTGTATAACACACAGTGAACTGCTATCTAGTACAAGACATGAGACACTCCTCCTACATCACGTTGTATATCACACAGCGAACTGCTTTCCAGTACAAGACATGAGACACTCCTCCTACATCACGTTGTATATCACACAGCGAACTGCTTTCCAGTACAAGACATGAGACACTCCTCCTACATCACGTTGTATAACACACAGTGAACTGCTATCTAGTACAAGACATGAGACACTCCTCCTACATCACGTGTATAACACACAGTGAACTGCTTTCCAGTACAAGACATGAGACACTCCTCCTACATCACGTTGTATATCACACAGCGAACTGCTTTCCAGTACAAGACATGAGACACTCCTCCTACATCACACTGTATATCACATAGTGAAATTCTATCCAGTACATGGCACAATTCACACAGTGAACTGCATTCCACGACAAGGCACGAGACACTCCTCCTATATCACACAGAGAACTGCATTCCACGACAAGGCACGAGACACTCCTCCTATATCACACAGAGAACTGCATTCCACGACAAGGCACGAGACACTCCTCCTATATCACACAGAGAACTGCATTCCACGACAAGGCACGAGACACTCCTCCTATATCACACAGTGAACTGCATTCCACGACAAGGCACGAGACACTCCTCCTATATCACACAGTGAACTGCATTCCACGACAAGGCACGAGACACTCCTCCTATATCACACAGTGAACTGCATTCCACGACAAGGCACGAGACACTCCTCCTATATCACACAGAGAACTGCATTCCACGACAAGGCACGAGACACTCCTCCTATATCACACAGAGAACTGCATTCCACGACAAGGCATGAGACACTCTTCGATACAATGATAAAATAGTAATATTTCAATTGACTTTGAAATCAAGCGACAAGGATGCATAAGGAGCCAGCGTCCCTTAGCACTACGTGCATTTATTTGAATGTATTAATGCAATCATTTTTATTTTATCTCTGTACTCATTTCTGATATGCATATAAGGTCACAAACATTAATAAAAATTTCGCCATGTTACGAAGGATATCAAAGTGCTAATATCAGGATTCAATCAACGAGAAATAAATTTACAAATATAATTTAAATTAATGCTGATACAATATTAGTGAAATAATTCCTGACTAAAGGAGGGATATAAAATACGATTCCCCATTCATTGATAAACCAATTTAATTTCTTTTCAAGAAGAAATAAGACTATAGACATACTCGAATATTGTGACAGAAGACCGTCTCTAAAGCCAATTGACCCCATCTGGAATTGGACCAGATGGTTTAATTAACCGTCAATTAATTGCCAATGACAATTGCCCCCCTCCCCCAATAATGGGATCAATGAATTGTCTAAAGAGACTCGACTTCTCTGTCACTTGCAACAGCAGTACATTATCGTCACGTGAACAATACTGAAGACAATATAAATTTAAAACTACTTCCATGACCCCAACGTAAAAAAAAAAAAAAAAAATAAACATAATATCAAGCGAATTCACTGAGAGTTTTTTCTCTTATTTTTCTTTTACAGTACTTGTTGTTAAGTAGATTAAATGCACCTGGTAAGTAGATTTAGTAACTTCTGTTAAGTATAACAAGAGGTACTTCTAGTAATCAAACTGATGACATCATTAAGTAACTTCTGTTAAGTATAACAAGAGGTACTTCTAGTAATCAAACTGATGACATCATTAAGTAACTTCAGTTAAGTATAACAAGAGGTACTTCTAGTAATCAAACTGATGACATCATTAAGTAACTTCAGTTAAGTATAACAAGAGGTACTTCTAGTAATCAAACTGATGACATCATTAAGTAACTTCTGTTAAGTATAACAAAAGGTACTTCTAGTAATCAAACTGATGACATCATTAAGTAACTTCAGTTAAGTATAACAAGAGGTACTTCTAGTAATCAAACTGATGACATCATTAAGTAACTTCAGTTAAGTATAACAAGAGGCACTTCTAGTAATCAAACTGATGACATCATTAAGTAACTTCAGTTAAGTATAACAAGAGGTACTTCTAGTAATCAAACTGATGACATCATTAAGTAACTTCAGTTAAGTATAACAAGAGGTACTTCTAGTAATCAAACTGATGACATCATTAAGTAACTTCAGTTAAGTATAACAAGAGGTACTTCTAGTAATCAAACTGATGACATCATTAAGTAACTTCTGTTAAGTATAACAAAAGGTACTTCTAGTAATCAAACTGATGACATCATTAAGTAACTTCAGTTAAGTATAACAAGAGGTACTTCTAGTAATCAAACTGATGACATCATTAAGTAACTTCTGTTAAGTATAACAAGAGGTACTTCTAGTAATCAAACTGATGACATCATTAAGTAACTTCAGTTAAGTATAACAAGAGGTACTTCTAGTAATCAAACTGATGACATCATTAAGTAACTTCAGTTAAGTATAACAAGAGGTACTTCTAGTAATCAAACTGATGACATGATTAAGTAACTTCAGTTAAGTATAACAAGAGGTACTTCTAGTAATCAAACTGATGACATCATTAAGTAACTTCAGTTAAGTATAACAAGAGGTACTTCTAGTAATCAAACTGACTAGTTTAGTAACTAAACTAGACAATGAACTAAACAATGTTTCCAAAGATCTAATAAACAATGGCTACCCTCAGTCTCTCATAAACAAATGCAAACAAATAAGAAAACGCAAACAAACACCCACTGACACAGAAAAGCCGAAAGCATTCATGTCCATTCCATATACGCCTAACCTTTCAGAAAAAATCAGACGCATAGCTAGGAAATACAAAATCAGAACATCATTCAACACACAAAACACATTAAGACAGTCTTTAACTAAAACTAAACCAAAGAATGAGGAGCAATCCTCCAAAAATGTAGTTTATTGCATTACTTGTGAATGCAATGAAAAATACATAGGGGAAACAAAGAGACCACTGGAAGTTAGGCTAAAAGAACACAAAAATAACATTAAAAAGGAAACACTACACATTCTAAATTAGCTGAACATGCCTGGAACAATGAGCACAAATTTAACTGGGATAACACTAAAATACTTCACAGGGAACCACAATTTTTTAAACGTAAATTCATCGAAGGTGCCTTCATGAAACTAAATAATGAACAAGTAATCAGTCAAAGTAGCATAGAAGTTAGACCCATGTGGGTTCCTTTACTTAAAAACACACTTGATAAAAAGTTCAATACACTCATGACATCATCTAACCAGAATCCTACACCACCTGCACCTATAACAATTAAACACCCCATGAGTCTCCGTCCCCGTACCTGAGTCACCGCATTTTTTGCGATCTCGGAGCGTACGTCCCTGACCTCGTCAGTCTGTGTATGGTTGTTGTGAAGTGTAGTGTGTATGTTTGTCTAGTCCCCGTGTTTTAACACCTTGGAGGGAACATCGTAGACACTGCATTTGGATTGTATCATCCTCACTTCGTACCTGGGACGTCTAGACGCCATCGTCACTGCGGGTCGTAAGACTTCATCATTTTTGTAATATTTGATTATGGTATTGTTTTATTCCTAATAATTGTTGTCTTTTCAGGTTAAAATGTAATTTTAATAGTAGCCTCAGTCCTTCCGAGCCATATATATATATATATATATATAATTTTTTGTGCGTGTTGAATGTTATTTTAAATTAATTGTGTTTTTCAGGTACCATATATTTATGATTAGTTAATGTAATCTTATTTCAGTCTGATTTGAATATTAATTTTATTGTGTTTTACATTTTTCCGTGCTGATGGGGTGAATGGTACCGGCCTAATGGTACATCAAACGGAGCCCTGGGATACTGGGCGACCTCCCAGAGTATATAGCCTTACCCGCTATGAGGCTCTGGCGGGCTCGACTGTTTAGTTCCTCTATACTCGTGGGAATTCTATGAGTAAGCATTCAAACTTTCGTTTCAGGCGGGAAAACACCGCAACTGAGATGGCTGAACGTGCGGAGCAACACCTCCTAGACGATCAACCATATAGAGAACATCGCAGGTCGGGAGAATTTCGACAGCGAGAAGGAGAGAGAAACCGAGGTCGAGGTAGGGGGAGCAGAGCGGAGCAACCCTCCGTCACTCACCCTCCTCGAAGAGAGGATCCACCCAAAGGGGTGGAGAAGGCCGACAGAAAGGCCAGAAAGAGAGTAAGGAAGCAGATCACACTTCCACCAAATGGGCAGCCAGGCGGATGGGATGACCCACTGAGAAGAGGCCTCAGTGGGGCTGGTGTGCGCTGGTACTTGCGATATCTGGAAGAGGGAATTCCCCCAGAAGAGGCAAAGAAAAGAGCAGTGGAGCGGAAGATCCCCCAGGAGAACACTCCTCGGGACAGTGCTACGAAGAAGAGAGGGGCAAATCAGCTCACTCCTCAGAAAGGACCTGAGCTGAAGAAGAGGAAAGTTCCTCAAGCAGCCACTAGCACAGCGGGTACTAGGACAAGCACTAGTTACGCTGAAGCAACATCCTTGATCAGGGTGGCAATTCTGCCAAGAGCACCGGGGGCCAGTTTGAGTGCAGATGACCTCACAACCCTGGAGGAAGCAATCGTGGAAGAGATGTTGCTGGGCGCTAATTGCTCCCTGCAGTTTTCCGGCATACATTTCAGACCAGGTATGCTGATTGTTGACTGCGTTGACAAGGAGTCAGCAGAATGGTTAGTTGGAAAGGGGCCACAGCTAACCAAGTGGAATGGGATAGAGCTGAAAGCGTGCATGGGAGATGATATCCCTAAGTCACACGTTGTCACCATCTTCTTTCCCAGAAGCAACAACTTGACCGAAGAGCAGCTGTTGAACTTGGTCAAAACACAGAATAAGGGGCTGGATACCCAACTGTGGAAAGTTCTTAACAGCAAGGATGAAGCCACAGGGAAGCTGGCGACTATCTCGATAGACGAGGCGTCGCGTGAAAAGATCCTGGAAGCAGGAAGTCTGATTTTCTTCCGATTTGGGAAACTACCGGTACATGGATTGAAGAGAAAGACAGAAGGGGGCAATGATGGAGAGGAGGCTTTGACTCCTGCCAGTCTAACAGCTCCAGAGGAGGCTTCGACTCCTGCCAGTCAAACAGCTCCAGCTCCAGCGCCAGTTGAGATGGAGCAGGATACTCCCTCAGAAATTGGTGAGACGGATGCGCCGGACATTTCCAGCCTCAGCCTTCACCAGGAAATAAGGGAAGAAGAAGAGGAGAAGTTGTTGGAAGGTGCGGGGGAGATTGTCCTGCCCCAAACCCAACAGCAATAATGACATCCTCCAACAGGGGAGAAGCGCGGGTCAGGTTCGCCCAGGTGAATGCGCATCACGCTCGAGGAGCTTCGGCTGCTTTGACCGGGGTGTTTGCCAGGGCGAATCTGGGGATTGCGCTTGTCCAGGAACCCTGGGTCTACAGGGGACAAGTCATGGGCCTATCCAGCAAGAGCAACAAGGTAATATATGACACCAGGGGGGGAACTCCCAGGGCCTGTATTGTTATCAGAAATGACATTCGTTTTGTGTGCATTTCAGAATTTTTGTCACGGGATCTGGTCCCCATCAGGACATATCTTAACACTGGTGGGGCAGACCGAGAAGTGGTGGTAGCATCGGGCTACTTTCCCGGTGAGGGAGAAATTCCTCCTTCCGAGGTGAGACGGCTGGTGGAGTACTGCAGGAGGCGTGGTACTCCCTTACTCCTGGGATGCGACGCCAACGCCCACAACGTCGTCTGGGGAAGCACTGGAGACAATGTGAGAGGTGAGCAACTGCTAGAATTTATTTTAGAATCTAACCTGAGTATTTTTAACCTGGGGAATGTACCCACGTTTGTTACAAGGGTTAGGCAAGAGGTTTTGGATCTCACGATTGGGAGCCAAAGTATGGCTGATAGGATAGTTAATTGGAGAGTATCCAACGAACCTTCCCTGTCAGATCACCAGATCATTACCTTTGAAGTGAAAGGGGTTAACATTACACCCTCCTTCAGGAGGAATCCTAGAGACACAGATTGGGAGATTTATGAGACCAATCTGGAAAGTAACCTTGCCAGAATGACTAGGGGTCTCTCAAGTCATTATGGGTTAGAAAACAAAGTTGAAGATTTGACGGAGGCAATTATGGAGGCTTATGAATCCAGCTGCCCTGTCAAAGAGCAAAGAAGCAACAGGGAGGTTGTGTGGTGGAGTTCTCATCTGTCAGGTTTGCGGGCATTGGTGCGTAGGCTTTACAGCAAGGCCAAGCACAGCCAGGCGGACTGGCAGAGATACTCCGATGCACGAAGTACCTACAGTCAAGAGATCAGGAGAGCAAAAAGACGGAGCTTCAGGGAATTCTGTGAAAACATAGAGACGATCCCTGCTGCGTCACGGCTCCATAAAGCTATGGCTAGAAGCAAATTCCAGGGGCCTATGGCTCTTAGGAAGCAAGATGGAAGTTACACAGAAGGTGAGGAGCAGAGGGCTCTTCTACTTCTGGAAACACACTTCCCAGGGAGCAGGCAAGTTGAATTGGAGGATTGTACTCCGATCTGCGCAAGTGCTAATAGGGAAGATTGGGAGGAGGCAAGGGAGATAGTTACTCCTCAACGGCTGAGCTGGGCAATTGACTCGTTCCAACCGTATAGGGCCCCGGGAGTTGACGGGGTTTTCCCAGCTTTGCTCCAGAAAGGCAAGGAGAGATTGATGCCTCACCTGTTAGAGATTGCTAGATGCAGCATTGCCTTGGGCTGGATACCAAGAACATGGCAGAGAGCAAGAGTCTCATTCATCCCAAAAAGTGGGAGAAGGGATGCGACTTTGCCTAAATCTTTTAGGCCGATTAGTCTCCTCTCGTTTACTTTGAAAACGGTGGAGAAGATGGTGGACAATCACTTAAGGATGAAGGTTCTGGAGAGGGTGCCTTTGCATCCCCGTCAGCATGCGTACAGAGCGGGCAGGTCCACGGAGACCGCTCTGGTTGAGCTGACAGATCTAATTCAGAAATCTTTAGGAGAGAGAGAAATTGCAGCATGTGCCTTCATAGATATTGAAGGGGCTTTTGATAACACCTCACATGAAGCAATAAGGAGAGCCCTGGAGCATAGGGGAGTTGGAAGGGCAACTTCTAGATGGTTGATGAACCTCCTGGCCTCAAGAAGGGCTGAGACTGTGGTCGGGAAGAGCATAATTCAGGTGAATACAACAAGAGGATGTCCACAGGGCGGAGTACTGTCTCCCTTGTTGTGGAGCCTGGTCATAGACGAGCTTCTCAGGATAATCACTGGGAATGGTCTCATATGCTTCGGCTATGCAGACGACATCGTCATAATGGCCCGAGGAAAATTTGAAGAAATTCTCTGTGATTTGATCCAGAGAGGTCTAGAGGCTGTGCAGAGATGGTGCCAGGGAGTAGGGCTTAGGGTTAATCCTGCCAAGACTAATCTGGTACCATTCACCAGGAAAAGGAATCTACCACGTCTGAGAGCGATCAGATTTGATGGAGTAGAGATTGAGTGGAAGGCAGAAGTGAAATATTTAGGAATCACACTAGATAAAAAACTTCTGTGGAGGAGACATATAGAGGAGACCATGAGTAAAGCAAAGCAAGCACTGATGGTGTGCAGAAGGATTGCGGGAAATTCTTGGGGCTGTCAACCAAGGATACTGCACTGGATGTACACGATGATAGTGAGACCCTCCATCACTTATGGTGCTATTGTATGGTCGGGGAGAACGGGTTTGGACACCGTTAAAAAAGCACTCGGCAGTGTACAGAGGCTCGCATGCATTTGCATTACGGGAGGGATGAGGTCTTGTCCCACAGCATCTATGGAAATGATTCTCCACCTCGCGCCCTTGCATCTTCACGTTGAGGAGGTGGCGAGGGTGTCTGAGGTGAGAATAAACAGGATCATTACCAGGCAAAATATGAACTTCGGAACTCCTCGGGATTTCTGGGATTTTCCGAGGGACTCTATAGTCAGGAAGTTTGATTTTGAACGATCGTTTCAAAGGGAACTGAGCACAAAAAGGGACTGGAGTGGAGAAAGCATCCGCACAATGTCCAGCAGCCACATTATGTGGTTTACAGATGGTTCTAAGACTGAGGAGGGGACCGGTTCCGGTGTGTTTGGGCCAGGTACCAAACTCTCGGAGGCGATGGGGGAGTTCCCTAGTGTATTTCAGGCGGAAATTCACGCCATTGATACATGCATTAGAATCAATCTGGAAAGGGAATATAGGGGCAAGATGATTGCTATAATGTCGGACAGTCAGGCAGCCATCCAAGCACTGAGTTCTCCTATTATCAGGTCGGGGATGGTTTGGGAGTGCCGGCAGAGACTTAACTTGCTAGGGAGAAGCAACAAGGTGACACTTCAATGGGTGCCGGGACACATTGGTGTTGAAGGGAATGAGAAGGCAGATGAGCTTGCAAGGAAGGGGGCATCGACCCCGCTTGTGGGACCAGAGCCTTTTTGTGGCCTTGGAGATGCCTTCTTCAAGGAAGAAATTAAAAGGACAATGGTGGCCAAAAGAGACAGACTCTGGAGGGCCACAGCAGGGCTGAGACAAGCTAAGAATCTGTTGGGAGGCAGGAACCTCAACAGATTCAAAGTATGCATAGGCCTAAGCAAAACCAGACTGAAGAGGGTAACAGGCTTCCTTACTGGGCATTGCCTACTGAGGAGGCATGCTAGGAATCTGGGTCTGGTAGAAGATGCATCATGTAGATTCTGTGGAATGGGAGAGGAAGACCCTCTTCATTTACTGGAAGAGTGTGATGCTATAGCGACAAAGAGAGCCAGGCATCTGGGTCGGTACCAGATTAGACTGGAAGAAATACCACATCTAGAGATCATCCAGATCCTCCGATTCCTAGAGGATCTGGGAATTGATGAATTGTGACCGAGCAGTCTCGGGCAGAGCATGGGGGGCAAAATAGATCTTGATAGGTCCAGTTGCTTAAATTTCACCCCAAATCACAATACAATAGGCTAAAAGAACACAAAAATAACATTAAAAAGGAAACACTACACATTCTAAATTAGCTGAACATGCCTGGAACAATGAGCACAAATTTAACTGGGATAACACTAAAATACTTCACAGGGAACCACAATTTTTTAAACGTAAATTCATCGAAGGTGCCTTCATGAAACTAAATAATGAACAAGTAATCAGTCAAAGTAGCATAGAAGTTAGACCCATGTGGGTTCCTTTACTTAAAAACACACTTGATAAAAAGTTCAATACACTCATGACATCATCTAACCAGAATCCTACACCACCTGCACCTATAACAATTAAACACCCCATGAGTCTCCGTCCCCGTACCTGAGTCACCGCATTTTTTGCGATCTCGGAGCGTACGTCCCTGACCTCGTCAGTCTGTGTATGGTTGTTGTGAAGTGTAGTGTGTATGTTTGTCTAGTCCCCGTGTTTTAACACCTTGGAGGGAACATCGTAGACACTGCATTTGGATTGTATCATCCTCACTTCGTACCTGGGACGTCTAGACGCCATCGTCACTGCGGGTCGTAAGACTTCATCATTTTTGTAATATTTGATTATGGTATTGTTTTATTCCTAATAATTGTTGTCTTTTCAGGTTAAAATGTAATTTTAATAGTAGCCTCAGTCCTTCCGAGCCATATATATATATATATATATATATATATATATATATATATATATATATATATATATAATTTTTTGTGCGTGTTGAATGTTATTTTAAATTAATTGTGTTTTTCAGGTACCATATATTTATGATTAGTTAATGTAATCTTATTTCAGTCTGATTTGAATATTAATTTTATTGTGTTTTACATTTTTCGTTGATATCGTGACCTTGACAGCGCCTATTTGGCTATATTAATTTAACCCTGTTAATATTTTTTATATTTAGTAGAAGTTCATTTTGTTGTACTCCATTCTAGGATCTAGGTTAAAATGTAGATAATTATTAAAGTAGATAAGTTTATTAGTTTAAGAACGTAGTTTTATAACATCTTAGTGTAGATGTAATTTAGTTTTTAGCACTTGAAAAAGGTTGGGTTTTACCAAATCGAAACGTCGTGATTGTTATTTTTCACGTAATGATGGCAAATGTCCAACTACCTTTGTCCCCCTCATCTGATACTCCATCATTAACAAATTTCAAAAACAAAGCAAACTGATGACATCATTAAGTAACTTCTGTTAAGTATAACAAGAGGTACTTCTAGTAATCAAACTGATGACATCATTAAAAAAAGATAACAACAAATGGCAACAGTGGGCACTGTTTATACGTTTAACAACAACTTTAGTTGTAACGCGGAAGCAAGTCTAAAATATATACGGTGCTTTTTTTCAGTGTGCCACCATTGGGATCGTTTAAACCTGCAGAGAAACAACATACATTAAATGGGGAACTTTACCTAAGTTTTTATGCTCATTACAATTACGTAGGTCAAACTTGAAATTCGGTCGACATTTTCCAGCATGGCAGAACCCCTATTTTTATTATGGTTTTAGGTTTTAATAGTGATTCTATGACTTTTATTCTTGGTATTATTTTGACATACTTAGCCGTTTCGCCGCTAGGAGCGCTGTTAAACTAAGAATTTCTGTAACTTTGAACGCTCCTAGAGGAAAACGGTTAAGTATACTAAAATAATACCAAGAATAAAAATGTCTGAGAATCACTAGTTAAACCTGTCCATCATAAAAAAGAGGGGTTACTATAAGTAATTTCAAAGTTGACCACTAATTGGAAAAGAGGGATCGAATTTTAAAATTTGAACTACATGATTGTTATATATTTGTATAAAATATGTATTGAAGAGTTTTTCAACATTCAATTGAATAAAAATAATGCATTATAAGTTAAGCTTTATTTTTGTAAGTGGCAGAACACGCCTCTTTAATAAATTGATGAAATAAGGATTTCTGGAACATTCAGCGCTCCATCGGCTAAACGGTTAAGTACATCAAAACAATATCAAGAATAAATAATTCTTAAAATCACTAGTAAAACCTAAAACCATCATTTCAAAGTTGGCAGCCATATTGGAAAATGGCGACCGAATTTTGATATTTGACCTACGTAATTGTAATGAACATAAAAACTGAGGTAAAGTTTCTTAGTTACAGTTTTTTGTATCTCTGCAGGTTTAAACGATCCTAACGGTGGCACACTTAAAAAACACTCTGTATATAAAAATTCCTTAAAACTGTTTCAGTGTTTTGCTCGAGAAATACTGTAATAGGATTATCTAGTATCAATTCAACTGAATCAACCTGGTTTTCAGGTAGGTATTTATGTCTTTATTTAGGAAGCAGCCTTCTGACTGGTACAACGAAGACATACCGTTTCGCACAACCACCACCAAGTAAGTTGATAAGGGAGTGTGAGAGAGTGCGCGTGCGGCGGTGCTGACCACAACCGCCCACCCGCCGATAATGAGCGGGCTGTTATCACCCCAAGTTCCCGCCAAAAGTGGGTGATAAGTGCGTGTGATCAGACCCGCTCTCACGCTCGCTGCCACTGCCGGCCCCGCCGGAAGCTTCACTTTCTTCCCCGGCATCTCCGCGCCGCGCACTCCTACAGCACGTAGTGGTTCGGACACCCCTTCCCCCACACCTTTCTTCCGCCACCGCAGTTCGCGGAAACCTACAACACGGATGTATGCGTAGCTGGTTTCGGCAAATATTCAATTTCCTCCTCATTAACAGAGTAATCTTTCTTTAGAAAACTCCACTTAGTGTTTTTTAGACTTTTACAAGGCTAAAACAGGGTATTGGTGTGGTAATGGTCTAGCCCATTTAGTAAGACCTTTATTAAACGAATCTTGCGTGATCGGTCTCGGAGAGATGATTGCTAACAGTACGTGGAAGTGGACGTAAAGAAAATTGAAACTATTTTTTATGAATTAAAAATTGTATCATTATTACGCAGGATATTTTAATGTTCTGCATGATGTTGATGTCTAAAAATTCACTATAAGACTCGTTCTTCAAATTACCTAAACTTCGCAATCATTTTCAATAATAGTTCTAAATGGACAATTACATAAGAAAACCTGGTTTAAATACCGTTTACACGGTCTGACTCACTTGATGTATTGGATTGATGGCGTTTTAACGTAAAATAACCATAAATAGGTAAATAAAATATCTATTATTATTATTATTATTAATCATTAAGACGCCGATTGTAGCCTACTGTAGAGATTTGACCGAATATGAGGGACTGAGTGTGATGGATGTAGATGAACGAGTGTAGTCAATTGTTACTAACTATGGTGGACTGTTCCTTAGAAAGATCCATTTAATTTTAGCTCAATAGCAATAGCCAGGGCAAGTAAGGGACCTAGAGCTTTAGATGGAATCCGAACCACGTAGTATTGGTCTGATATTCAGCCAAGTTATAAATCAGATACTCTGTTCTTTTATTTACCCAGCATAGCCAGGGCAAGTAAGGGACCTAGGGCTTTAGATGGAATCCGAACCACGTAGTATTGGTCTGATATTCAGCCAAGTTATAAATCAGATACTCTGTTCTTTTATTTACCCAACATAGCCAGGGCAAGTAAGGGACCTAGAGCTTTAGATGGAATCCGAACCACGTAGTATTGGTCTGATATTCAGCCAAGTTATAAATCAGATACTCTGTTCTTTTATTTACCCAACATAGCCAGGGCAAGTAAGGGACCTAGGGCTTTAGATGGAATCCGAACCACGTAGTATTGGTCTGATATTCAGCCAAATTATAAATCAGATACTCTGTTCTTTTATTTACCCAACATGTACACCTCACAATTATCTAGTAGCGTCCACGTCGACGGCAACCAATGAGCGAACATTGTGTAGACTGTAGAGGACCTAGTATACAACCTAACGCCTACATCCTCCCATAACACTTTTGTCTCCAAGTAGGTGGGTTACAGCACGACACCACTAGTGCCGACTCTAGTACAGTACAAGGTTAAAGTTGAAGTTAAAAAGGGAACAAATCTGGTTTAAATAACAGGAAAGGTCCTTCAGGCCGATTTCACGGCCACATGTTTTTACAACATCGAGAGAACATGATTCAACCCTGCAGTTTAGGGTTTGGGTCAGATTTAAATAAACCACATTTACAACTTAGATATGTTGAGCGATCGTTATAAAACAAAAACGCCACCACTTACTCAAATATTATTAAAAAATCACAAGTAATGTCACTAATTAGGAGTACGCCAGACTATTCCATTTTGAACAACAAAATTGAATAAAACAAGGGATTAGTTCAACAATTTTTTCAGTAGTTTGTAGACTGTCCACTTGCAGCACGTTAAGCGTTTGTGGACTGAGCGCGGTTGTCACATCATGCCAGTCCACACAGGGCCAAAAAAATAGACACGAGGTGATCTCTGTGTCACTTCCCGTTCATTATAGCAACTCTGCACACCTGCAAAATAGTGCCGTTAACTACGCCACAGAAAAGAAAGAAAACTGAGGTCGCATAAGATAGTACGGAGAATTTGTATCGAGTTACTGTATTTCTCTAGTATGCCATGTGATGGCAGAGCCAGTACCTTGTCAATCCCTCCTTAACTGCCTCAAAATCCTCAAGAATAAAAATTGGAGGATATTTATTACCTGTGGCTGTAGTAATAACGTAGTACATTAGCTGTAATATATTTCTAACTGGTATGGTATTCCAGAATATATTCAGTTAGAATATCTATTTCTAACTGGCACTGTTGTAATCTATTTCGTTATGAGACCATAAGATGACGACTTCTGTTTCTTTTTTCTCTGTGATTATGCGCAAAATTTTCCGTATACCATAATCATTCTGTGTATACAGTAGTTATAGTTCTCCGCGCTCTCGATACAGACCTGTTAGAGTAGGTACATAACATTCAAATACATTATTGCATTATTATTAAATATTGCTAACAATACTTACAAAAGAACCTAAAATTTTCAAAGGGATGGTGATTTAAATCTGGCAAATTGTATGTACATGGTAATAAGCAATCGTAGTAAGAAAAAAGCAATAAAACTGCTTAACGCCTATTTTCTGTTTACATTTTTTTACCGAACGCCATTTCATACTACGAGAAAAAAGACAAATGCGTGTGGAATTAATTGCATGGGAGACAGTTGGGAAATGATGTGCAAACATTGAGGTAGGTCTAATGAGAGCGAGTAGTGTCCCATTGAAGGCTGACGAAATAGTCCAAACACACAGGAGGAAGAGAGTGGAGTGGAAGTGGGTCGGACTATGGGAAGGTTCTCACCACTAACGTTGGTGGGGTTTTACATTCGCACATGATGGACGGGGCAATCACATACACCTCAGGCTGGCGTACCCCTATCAATCAGGGGTAGGTACGTAGGACTATGACACCGAGCACGGTCCTAACAATCACATACACCTCAGGCTGGTGTACCCCTATCAATCAGGGGTAGGTACGTAGGACTATGACACCGAGCACGGTCCTAACAATCACATACACCTCAGGCTGGTGTACCCCTATCAATCAGGGGTAGGTACGTAGGACTATGACACCGAGCACGGTCCTAACAATCACATACACCTCAGGCTGGTGTACCCCTATCAATCCGGGGTAGGTACGTAGGACTATGACACCGAGCACGGTTCTAACAATCACATAAACCTCAGGCTGGTGTACCCCTATCAACCAGGGGTAGGTACGTAGGACTATGACACCGAGCACGGTCCTAACAATCACATACACCTCAGGCTGGCGTACCCCTATCAATCAGGGGTAGGTACGTAGGACTATGACACCGAGCACGGTCCTAACAATCACATACAACTCAGGCTGGCGTACCCCTATCAACCAGGAGTAGGTACGTAGGACTATGACACCGAGCACGGTCCTAAATATCACATACACCTCAGGCTGGCGTACCCTATCAACCAGGGGTACGTACGTAGGACTATGACACCGAGCACGGTCCTAAATATCACATACACCTCAGGCTGGCGTACCCTATCAACCAGGGGTACGTACGTAGGACTATGACACCGAGCACGGTCCTAACAATCACATACACCTCAGGCTGGCGTACCCCTATCAACCAGGGGTAGGTGCGTAAGACTATGACACCGAGCAGGGAACTCACCACTCTCGTTGGTGGAGTTTTACATTCGTACACGGTGAACGGGGCAATTACATACACCTCAGGCTGGTGTGCTCCTATCACCCAAGGTTAGGTACGTAGGACTATGACACCGAGCACGGTCCTAAATATCACATACACCTCAGGCTGGCGTACCCTATCAACCAGGGGTACGTACGTAGGACTATGACACCGAGCACGGTCCTAACAATCACATACACCTCAGGCTGGCGTACCCCTATCAACCAGGGGTAGGTACGTAAGACTATGACACCGAGCAGGGAACTCACCACTCTCGTTGGTGGGGTTTTACATTCGTACAAGGTGGACGGGGCAATTACATACACCTCAGGCTGGTGTGCTCCTATCACCCAAGGGTAGGTACGTAGGACTATGACACCGAGCACGGTCCTAACAATCACATACGCCTCAGGCTGGCGTACCCCAATCAACCAGGAGTAGGTACGTAGGACTATGACACCGAGCACGGCCCTAACAAACACATACACCTCAGGCTGGCGTACCCTATCAACCAGGGGTAGGTACGTAGGACTATGACACCGAGCACGGTCCTAACAATCACATACACCTCAGGCTGGCGTACCCCTATCAACCAGGGGTAGGTACGTAAGACTATGACACCGAGCGCGGTCCTAACAATCACATACACCTCAGGCTGGCGTACCCCTATCAACCAGGGGTAGGTACGTAAGACTATGACACCGAGCACGGTCCTAACAATCACATACGCCTCAGGCTGGCGTACCCCAATCAACCAGGAGTAGGTACGTAGGAATATGACACCGAGCACGGCCCTAACACAACAAACACCTCAGGCTGACGTACCCCTATCAACCAGGGGTAGGTACGTAAGACTATGACACCGAGCAGGGTTCTCACCACTCTCGTTGGTGGGGTTTTACATTCGTACACGGTGGACGAGGCAATCACATATACCTCAGGCTGGTGTGCTCCTATCACCCAATGGTAGGTACGTAGGACTATGACACCGAGCACGGTCCTAACAATCACATACACCTCAGGCTGGCGTATCCCTATCAACCAGGGGTAGGTACGTAGGACTATGACACCGAGCACGGTCCTAACAATCACATACACCTCAGGCTGGCGTACCCCTATCAACCAGGGGTAGGTACGTAAGACTATGACACCGAGCAGGGTTCTCACCACTCTCGTTGGTGGGGTTTTACATTCGTACACGGTGGACGGGGCAATCACATACACCTCAGGCTGGTGTGCTCCTATCACCCAAGGGTAGGTACGTAGGACTATGACACCGAGCAGGGTTCTCACCATTCTCTTTGGCGAGCTTTTACATTTGTACACGGTGGACGGGGCAATCACAGACACCTCAGGCTGGCGTACCCCTATCCGTAGACGTCGTAGATACTGTTACGGATTGCTACCACTACTTCTGGCAGGGATGAATTCTATTTTTACAGTCAAACATTAAAATTAAAAATCTTAAAAATATTTTTTCACTAATTTAATTCTCATTCCAAGAACTTTGGTCAATGTATGAGTCAACATTATCTTTGAGTTCGTTAAAAAAATTAGTACTTAAAACACGACTTTGACGTATTAAAAATATGTGTTGACGAAATTTAAAAATAAACAGTTTTTATAGTGTGCTGGTTTTTAAGATGGGGTTTAAGATAAGGATGTGTTAGAAATTCAAAGACCAACAACTGCATACTTTTCGATCGTTTCTGGTTTGCATATTTTATTCAGCCACGGTACTCTGGTAGGTTTACCCAGGACTCGGACATCGGTCAGTGAACACGCTGTAGAGGTTTGGGCCTCTGGGTTCCACGACGGACACGACTCGCCGCTACACTTTATCATTAGGACAACACGAACTTTGAAATACCATTTAGAAACATTTATGCGAACCCCTTCGGGACACAATCGGTGTAACATTGCAGGCTCTGGGAATTCCCTTTGGGGCCACTCGTTTCAGACTATCTGACCGGTGATTCACCGCGGCGCCATCTCTCAATGTTGGCAGTTGAGAGAACTACGTGACCTCAGTGGGAACTATCGCTAGGCGTTTCCAATTGGAATGTAAATAATTTCTCCATCTACAATTTGAAAACAGTAACAATGTATTACCAAAGAAAAACTTAGTTTTTTCTAAAATTGTTCCAATTTATCTCTAAAAGTATGGAAACATCCCCCCCTCCGGGCTGAAAGCACATATCGAGGAATTTATTACATCTTTTTTAGCAATTCACAAATTTCACTCCAAATGTTACGTTAATTGGTCTTATCCGAAAGAATTCTGACCTAAATACATTGATCCATTCACAAAAATAAGAATACACCACAATGTATTCAAAACTCATTCATTCTTAGACTATTATTCGTGTCAGAACGTTTTAGTCTACAACAGTTGACCTCAAAGCCTAGATTGGCTGCTAAGGAGCGGAGAGGAAGTCGATCTTGCTCCTACAACACCGATCACCGATCGCACCATGAGATGAAGAAGATTCCACGTTAAACATACCACTTCCTGTTCCTAACACCTTAACAGGTGAACAAGTCGGATTTTAAGAAACCGGTTTCTTTTAGAACATTTTTTCCAGTGACAGACATCAGCAAATAAAAATAATGGCTTCAACTTTGAAGTACTTCGACCAGGGTTTCTCGATTGGTCTCTTTGCCGTTTTCCCCTCTCGTCAGTTGGTTATATTTACTAAAATTAATTCGACACTCATTAACCATATTTATCCACCCTCGTACTCGAATTAGTCACCAATAATTATTGTCGCGGATATAAAGAAGTGGTTTCAGATCTAAGTTGGTGAATATATTTAAGAAGTGACTCGTAATTAATTACTACAAACAAGTGTGGTTGAATATTCAATGTATTATTCCTAACTGTAGAGCGGTGGTTGCCAGTTACAGACGGTTGTGGATATTCCAGAAATTACTCATGAATGATTGGATATGGTGACAGTCCACGGAATCGGTAAAAAAAAAAAATAATAAAAACGTAAAATGTTGAACATTATTTTTCAACTGTTTCAATTATTCAAATTGTTTCAATCTTTCAATTTGAAGTAAAATCATTACAACAGAGATTAATTAATAACACAGATGATAAGTATTTGACAACTTTAACACTGAAGAAGCTTCATCGTGAAAAAAAGCTTCAAATAAACGTCAACGTTTCAAAACACCTTCAGTATAAGACAAGGAGAAATGGCAACCAACAATATAAAACAAACAGAGCAGCAACACCACTCTTTAAGAAAAACAATAACTTAACGTCCAGAAATTTAATAACAATTATAAGAATAAGAAAATATTTATTCCACAATTAAAAATCAATTACAAAATTAACAATTCTCAAACTTGCAATAACTTGTCATTGTGTCAAGTAGAGATGACAACACAAAATAAATAAACATAAAAACTTATACTAGACAGTATACAATTATCTAGTAAAACTTAGCGGCCCACTGTAGTGTCATTACATTATACGGGCCTACTAACAAATAGTCTCAAAAGAAATTAAATTTACTTTAAGATTAGAATAAAAAACAAATAATAAAGAGAACATTTTCAAATTTAAATACAAATCTGACTTAAATTGAATAAATGAATTTATTCCCCTCAAAAACATACATAATAACACAAGTTTTCATTTCTTGGAATGTGACTGACCACTCTTACAAGTATTGTGGCCAGTATTATCAAATTATAATAAACAGAATTATGTCAGAGTCCAATAATAGACATATTAAAGTTTGTTGAGCCGCTCTCCGTGGCATCTGCGTCAGGCACAGCTGGCGGGCTTATCACTACCTAAGCCTACACGCACACAACAAACTGACTGATTCTTATCAACTAGACAATTTCTTATGACTAATTCTTGAATAAAATAAAGCAAATTCAGCACTCTTTTCTATTTAAATTAAATTATACAAGTTATTTTGAAAATAGTAGCCAATGCTTATGCTATCTTAAACTTATACCAACTATTCACAATTAAAAGAACATAAATTTGCATTCGTCATGTAAAAATAACCATGATTTTAGTGTTTTACAGAAGGATTTTATGTTGTCTAATTGTTTTATGTCTTTTGGCAATTTATTGAACAATTTTGGGCCACTATAACTAAAATATTGTTTAAAAACTGATTTGTTGACCTTTGGAATACGAAATATTCTTCGTTCTATACTTCTAGTATCATAATTCAAGTCAGTTGTTCCCAAATTACCACTTCTACTGTAAAACAGCCTCAATACTTTATATATATAAAGGTGCTGCAAAGGCAATATTTTCATTCATTTAGTTTTATTAGCCTCCAGAACTGTTATATTATAGAAATAATACTGGTTAAATTACCTTTTTTCCTGTCAACAGTTCTTCAAACATAATCTGCTATGTACATTTCGAAGCATAGAGCTTCATCATCAGGCTTTCCAAAAACGTCACTATTTACATTACACTAAACATTAAAAACATTTAAAATATAAACATTTAAACATAGCAACATAGCACAGTTGGTGTGTATCGCCGGCCGGCAAATGTGCTATGTTCATATGTTTAAATGTTTATATTTTAAATTGTTTTTAATGTTTAGTGAAATGTAAATAGTGACGTTTTTGGAAAGCCTGATGATGAAGCTCTATGCTTCGAAATGTACATAGCAGATTATGTTTGAAGAACTGTTGACAGGAAAAAAGGTAATTTAACCAGTATTATTTCTACAATATTTTCAATTTAAAAAACAAAGGGAAAGAGCTTTCTCTTCTACCCTTTTTTAACACAATTATTAAAAAGTGATTTTGAACAATTCTCAGTTTGTCAATTAAGAATTTAAAGGTTCCACCCCAACCGATTATTCCATATTGGAGTCTAGAATCTACTAATGAATAATATAAAGTTTTAAGCAAGGTTTCATCGCCAAAGTTTCTTAAGAAATAAAATTTTCTGATAACAGATTTTAGATTACCTTGTAAATTTGTAATGTGCTTTTTCCAAGTTAGTTTTGAATCGATTACCACACCAAGGTATTTGAAATCTTCTTCCTTCCCTATCTTTTTACAGTCACAGCACTGTTCATTGCAGTCAAAGACGTGAAATTGAAAGTCCGAACCAAAATCAAAACCTTTAAAGTCAAAATTAACATATTTCGTTTTATCTACATTTATGTGCATTTTATTTTCGTAACACCACGTTTTTAAATTTATCAAATCTTCTGAAATTTTATTTTTTAATATACAAGTTTTGCTATGCGAATAAAATAATGCAATATCGTCAGCGAAAGCACTTATTTTACCATTTAGTTTTAATTCCAACAAATCGTTTATAAAAATTAGGAAGAGAGAGAAGCAGAGATAACCGACCCCTGTGGCACCCCCACCCTCACGGGGAGAGGAGGGCTGAGACATTGGCCAATCCGTACACGCTGCTCCCTTCCTGCAAATTCTTACATATGAGACGCCGACACAACGTTGTTGGTATTTTAAGGCAAATATGAATGGTTATATGAGTGTAGGATGAGTGTGGATGAGTGTAGTCTGGTTACTATCTGAGTTCAACTGTTCCTCAGAAAGGGCAATTTATTAATAACCCAACAGCCAGGGCAACTAAGGGACCTAATCAGTAATCATTACGTGGAATCCGAACCACGTAGTGCTGGTCTGATTTTCAGCTAATTGACAAGCCTGATACTCAGTTATCTCCCCCACACAACATCCACACAATGATTACCACCCAACATTGACACCCTAGACTTCTCTAGTAGTGTCCACGCCGATTAAGCGCATTAAGCGGACGCCATATCGGTATTAAGAAGACCGAGCATCCAAGCTATCGCCTACAATCTCCCAAACACTTTGTCCCCATGTAGCTGGGTTACAGCACTGCGCCACCAGTGCCGACAAATTGATAGCAACCATTAAGCGGACGCCATATCGGTATTAAGAGGATCGAGCATCCAACCTATCGCCTACAATCTCCCAAACACTTTGTCCTATGTAGCTGGGTTACAGCACTGCGCCACCAGTGCCGACAAATTAAAATATTTATAAACATAGAAACAAATTTATTGCAGTATCATAAGTATATCGTAAATATCGTCCTTATCAAGAAGCCATAGTTTTAATTTTATTTGAAATAAGTTGACATTTTTGACATGCTTTAATTCTTCTGGCAATTCATTAAATATATGTGGACCTAGAAATAAAAATGTTTTTCAATAAATCATTTTTTTACCTTGGGTTTGATAAAAGTAAACTTTGAAGCAGCTCGGGTATAAAATTGAAATTGCTTTGTTTCGTCATTTCCACTCGAATGAAAAATGTCTTAGGAACTTTAAAAATGAAAGTGTATTTTAACGTAAGTATTTAGAAAAAACGAGAGTGGTAAGGGAGGTTCACGCTTAGATTTTTGTGAAATGATTCTAATAAAGTGTTTTTGTGTGATTTCTAATGGATTTTGAACATTGTTGCTGGCTGCACCCCAGAGCTCTATACCATACACTAAACGTGAGTGAATTAAAGCAAAATAAAGCATACGCATCAAATCGTCGGATAGAAGGTTTCTTAAAGAATAGAATGTTCGTATGCTTTTGCGTAGTTGAGTTTGTAATTGACATACGTGTTGTTTCCATGAAACATTTTCATCCAACACTACATCTAAATATTTAATATGCTTAATGTGAGGACAGTAATGTTCGCTGAGTGATTAAAATTAATATGAAGCTTTAATGGGTTTTCAAAGAGGTGTGGCTTTAAATCAAAGTTAATAAAATTAGTTTATTCTGCATTTTTTATCATTTTGTTGCTTCTATTAGGGATGGTACAACATAGCAAAATAACTGTAACGAAAATCATAATAATATAAATGTATTTAACAGTTAAAGGCCTGACAAATATTATGTTGAGCATTGTCAGTTGAAGAACGCCACCGCTAACTACGGCATGGCTGCCGGAGGTGGGGCAGTTTACTATCGGCCAGACCACAATCGAGGGGTCAGAGGTCAGCGGCGCGCCTTGCACAACCACCACCGCCACCACGGGGAAAGGGAGATCCACCACTTCCACCTGCCCTGGATCCTACATTTGCATCTCAATGGGTTTGTTTACCGAGATTGGCCAACTCCTGTTTAGCTATCGTCGCCGTTACGTCACCACTACTTGGGACTCAGTTTGCCGTTGCCACGGATCGTATTATCTTCGATTTTCACGTTACTTAATACAAGCAGTTACAGAGCGTCACGCAATAACCACACAAGAAACACTCAGAGTGGTTCCACTCGTACTGGAAAGTGTACAAGCAAAAACGTAATCACTCGACTGGTCAAACAGTATACTATAGGCACGACCCCACCGAGGGGTAGGCTGAAGGGTCTCATCATTATCTTACATTTTAATGAGAAATTATCATTTGCAAGGCTGTTTGTGATGGAGAAGATCGGTTTACGAAGTAGGCAGCACAGATCACGACCACAATTGGCGATCTCGACTCCATTAAACATTCTACTACAGTACTTGCGATTAAAAGTTCATGATTTTCTGAATAAGAAAATTTATAACTATCAGCTTGTTATCTAACGGACTGTCCGCTAGGAACTCCATCTTCTTTAAGGAAGAATTTAAATCTTTTAAAACATTCCATAGGTTGTTTTTAGTCATTGGGTTTGAATTTAATCTTTGCATTAGTATTTTTAATAATTTATTTATCGAACTTTTACAAAACACTGAAAAAGTGCTAGGAGAATTGAGGAACTATAACACCAGGAGTAACAATTAACTCTAAAACACACTCCTCTCAAGTTTGACACTTCATATTTCGCAAACTTTTCAGTAAGATTCAAAGTGGAATCGAAAAAAAGGAGCTTTTGTTTGTTCTGCCTTGCAAGGGAATCAGGCCCAACAAGACCTAATCAATATAAGAAAAAGAGACGCGAACGATCCAATCGAAGAAACCAAAGTTCAACACATGGCTCTTGAAAAACAACCAACACCAAACCACAAGTGGCCAAAAATCTCACCGCCTTCACATCCGGAACATGGTTATAGTAGTGATCGTATAATTGCCGTGGAAGTGGCCAGTTGTATCTTATCAAGCGGCTGACATTTTAATTGTGTCTTGAAAAACGAGGAAGGCATCAATCATTCACAGTAAGGGTCATCTGTCTAGTTGAGATAGTGTAATTGGGGGGATGGAGACGTATTTGTCACATTAGTTGATGGGTTGATAGTTCCCAAAATTGTTCTCCATACACCAATTATCACAAATAGAAAAGAAACAAATGGTTTGAGTGAAATCAGACGTTTTTCTTTTCGTCGTTTCTTGTGATGAACGTCAAAAAACAATTAAAATTAAAATAGTTGATAAAAGTGTCACGATGCAGGTCTATATGTATTAACAAATGTTCGTATTGTTCGGCGGTTACGAAAGGTCAAATAATGAGCGTAGTCTAGTTACTAATTGAGATTGATTCATCATCGTCAAACACGGAGATTCAAGTCATCAGTGCGATCATATGGGCTTTATGTGATGACGGAAACCTTTCCCAAGTCACACAGTTGTGTCTACTACGTTTAACTTTGGTCTATTTCTTTACATTACGTAAAAATACATGTCTATAAAACACTGATGTACCAAATTCATCAAGCATTATCTGCTACTTAAATCTTCTTCAAATTTAGTGATGCCTATAACCTCACTTACAAACAGTCAGTACATATGCCATCAGCATCAAATTTGTCAAAAAGTAACCGATCTGTGTAAGAGATTTCTTGTTTCATCCGGAATTTCAAAACAACCGGATGACGGGGAGGTTAATTTTATGTTGAGATCAACCATCGAACTCATCTAAATTTAAATGTGTGGAGAGAAGGCTGGAGGATTTGCTATTATAAGAAGGAGAACTAACTGTATAACTTTAATTGTATTCAGTGCATGACGACTACGTCAACGTTACATGTGTGTGTGTGGGGAAGGTGAGGGAGACTAACTGGTCAAGTCAACACATACATACCAACTTCCCAAAACACGAGTTACCATTAGCAAGGTGTATAGCCTACTTACTATATGGCTATACACCTAGACGAGGAACGAGAGAGACATGTCTACGGCAGGACTCAGTGGCTTAACTACTCCACACATCCGGCTCAACCGTCACCCTTCACCACAGGGTTGTCCAGGTGTTTTGTCAACATCGACGGGATTGACAAACGGTATTGGTTCTACCCTTACTACCCACGTCGCCTTTATTTTAAAATACGTCAGAAATTACAGTTGCCACCAGTTTTACTGTGTATAGAAAAGGATTTTAGAATTGCATGGCGTATCGTCAGTTTTGCATTTCCGCGAAAGAATAGTGCTCTATTTGCTTACCTAACGCTATCGTAGTCGATAGATTTATAAAACTGTAATACATTTGTATCAAAAAATCTTGAAACTTCATTGGTACCAATGCTGCATTGGTTGACTAAAACAAAATTAAGGGCAGTATGAAAAAAAATAAAAGAAAATACAAAGAACGTGGAATTCCATCAGTCAGTCCGGGCACAACCTACATATCATTCCGTACGAGAGTTACAGTAGTAAGGAATGAAAACGCGGCCGACCGTGGCTAAACTAGGTTGGGAAACTATCGAGCACATAATCAGTGAGTGCGATCAGAAAGGAGAGGTTTCTGTACCTGTAACGCATTGACAGTTGTAGCTGAGATTGTCTATCTGCTGGCAAGCGCCGTCATTGAGGCAGGGCGACGGGTCGCACGGGATGTACTCACTCTCGCAGTCTTTCCCTGTGTAGCCGGGCTCGCAGGCACATCTGGAACAAACATGGAACAATTACAGCATAAGCCTGGAGAAAGGTTAGAAAAGGAAGGGAGAGCAAAGGGTTGTTCACGGGTAGTCTGCAACAAACTTTGACAGATAATTACAATTAATGCTCTTCGATTTCATAAATCAGAGTCTTTCCTTGTATTGCGTGTCTTATAGTACAACGTCCGTCTACAATAACGTCGAAAACTAGAGTAATCTTAAAAATTGTAGGGAAGAAAGCTGTAAATGTCTTCAAGTAGAGTGTGTTTAAAAAGTCTAGTACAGAAACAATGTATACAGAGACAGCAGACTAGTGCTCATACAAGAAACATCAGATATAATACACTAGAGATTTAACCTTGATGTTTTTAGTAAAAGTACTTTATAACAAAACTTACAGACCTAAATTCTCTAAACTAACCTTATAATAGACTTTAGTTCTCTAAATTCTTATTAAAGGAAACAAAATCTGAGCGGTTGCGGTTCAAAACATCATTGCGATTATATCAAAATATTGAACGATCTGAGTATAAAATACCAAAACAATGATAAAGAACAATCTCTGGACAGTCAACGTTGATAATATAAGAGAAATTTCACCAAAGGAACAAACTTTGGCCGTTACGAGTAAAACAATACCAGAGCAACTGCATCAAAGGCACAAACTGTGGTCAATCGGGAATGCAACGTCAGAGCAACTGCATCAAAGGCACAAACTGTGGTCAATCGGGAATGCAACGTCAGAGCAACTGCAACAAAGGCACAAACTATGGTCAATCGGGAATGCAATGTCAGAGCAACTGCATCAAAGGCACAAACTGTGGTCAATCGGGAATGCAATGTCAGAGCAACTGCATCAAAGGCACAAACTGTGGTCAATACGAGTAAAACAATACCAGAGCAACTGCATCAAAGGCACAAACTATGGTCAATACGAGTAAAACAATACCAGAGCAACTGCATCAAAGGCACAAACTGTGGTCAATCGGGAATGCAATGTCAGAGCAACTGCATCAAAGGCACACACTGTGATCAATCGGGAATGCAATGTCAGAGCAACTGCATCAAAGGCACAAACTGTGGTCAATCGGGAATGCAATGTCAGAGCGATTTCAATGAAGGAATGAACCCTTTACAATAGTGGATGGTATCATGAAGCAACTGCATCAAAGGCACACACTGTGGTCAATCGGGAATGCAATGTCAGAGCGATTTCAATGAAGGAATGAACCCTTTACAATAGTGGATGGTATCATGAAGCAACTGCATCAAAGGCACACACTGTGGTCAATCGGGAATGCAATGTCAGAGCGATTTCAATGAAGGAATGAACCCTTTACAATAGTGGATGGTATCATGAAGCGATTGCATCAAAGGCACACACTGTGGTCAATCGGGAATGCAATATCAGAGCGATTTCAATGAAGACTATAAAAGCTATTTTTAAGGAGGAAACTTTTCACATTTCTTTTAAAGGTAACAAAATTACATTCTTGTTTTAGATTGATTGGAAGGTTATTGAAAATTTTTATACAGTTATAAAATGTGTGGTTTTTGAAAAAGTGTGATCTGTGTGGTGGTATGTTATAGTTGTACTTGTTCCTGGTTTTACTATATAAAGATGGTAGAAATTCAGAGAAAATGTGCTGGTTCCTTTTCATAAAAATAAGTGACTCCAAAATATAAATCGATGGAAAAGTGAGCAAATTGAAATCTTTGAAGTAGGGGGCACATGATTCTGTTTGGCCAATTCCTGCAATTATCCTCACAGCTCTTTTTTGAAGAATGAAAAGAGTCTTTGTATAAGAGCTCTCAGATCCCCAAATGGCAACTGCATATGAGAGAAAAGGATATATAAGGGCATAATATGCTGAAAGAAGAATTTCAATGCTGGAATAGGTGGAGAGACGTCTTAATATAAAAACTCGAATGAACCCTTTCAATAGTGGATGGTATCATGAAGCGATTGCATCAAAGGCACACACTGTGGTCAATCGGGAATGCAATATCAGAGCGATTTCAATGAAGGAATGAACCCTTTCAATAGTGGATGGTATCATGAAGCAACTGCATCAAAGGCACACACTGTGGTCAATGGGGAATGCAATGTCAGAGCGATTTCAATGAAGGAATGAACCCTTTACAATAGTGGATGGTATCATGAAGCAACTGCATCAAAGGCACACACTGTGGTCAATGGGGAATGCAATGTCAGAGCGATTTCAATGAAGGAATGAACCCTTTACAATAGTGGATGGTATCATGAAGCAACTGCATCAAAGGCACACACTGTGGTCAATCGGGAATGCAATGTCAGAGCGATTTCAATGAAGGAATGAACCCTTTACAATAGTGGATGGTATCATGAAGCAACTGCATCAAAGGCACACACTGTGGTCAATCGGGAATGCAATGTCAGAGCGATTTCAATGAAGGAATGAACCCTTTACAATAGTGGATGGTATCATGAAGCGATTGCATCAAAGTAACGAATTCTGGACAATCGGGGATGATAATACCAGAGCAATGACAAAATAACGAACTCGATAGATCTAAGATAATAATGAGAAGAGTTTGGACGATCGAAGATGATAATAACAGAGCAATTGCACCACACTTGACGATTGAGGATGCAAATTTCAGATCTATGACAATGAAAGAACGAACTCTTGAAAATAGGGGATAATAATAACGGAGTAAGTGTATGAAAAGAACGAACACTGGGTTGATAATTCCAGATCAATGACAACAAAACGAACTTGGACTATTGGAGATGATAATAACAGAGCGATGGCAAGAATTCTGGATGATCAGGGATGAAAACATCATAGCAATTACATCAAATAATACTCTGGAGTCTGGAAGATTAACACATCAGTACGATGCAACATATTAAAGTGTAATTAATATTACATAAATGATGTACCATATCATTACATACATACATACATAAAGTCGTGGTTAGTCTACTTCAATGTAAACACGGACACGTCAATGTTGAGTCTTATTGTTTGCTGGAAAAGCGGTAAAGAATGTTGTAATATATGTGACAGACGACATCAGCGATAATTAGCTATTAGCTACAAGGTCCAAATGACACTGGATTAAGAATTCACAACTGGTTTCATCTACAAAGAGCAAATTAAATAAGAAATCCATATTTAAATTTGCCTCCTCAGTCGGATTATTATAGACATTGCGTAAACGAGCCTGAATGATTAACGAATCATTGTTCATTTGTACTTGTCAGAGGTCGGTAACTGCCTTATTTCCATACCGACCGACCAGCCGAACAATCACGGCCAGTGGAAGATGGGCACATAGCCGCTCTCCTCCGTACTTGATGTATGAGATATTGGATGCAATTGAAATACAAGACCACCTCTAGAAGGTACGAACTATCAAGTAATTCAAGAATATCGTTAGCCAAAAAATCCAGCACCGTGTTTGACCCAAGCAAGTGCCTAATTTAAATTTTATTGCGATAATGTATTTTACGTTTGCAGATTAGATAGACATTAACAAGTGGATTGTATTTTTATTAATACACATTATATAATTAATAATATTAATATGTCACCACTTTCACACATTTCTAGGGAACTACTGCTTACGTAACGTTGTAATTCAACCGAAACGTGCAGTAAAGGAGTTGTATCGACCACGAAAGTGAGTTATACACTGTGTTCTGTAGGCTACACCCCTACACGGCCGAGTGAATGCGCGACGTGTGCAAGACGGATGCGGGCGGGATGTACTATTGTCCAAGTTTGGCTCAGCTAGGCCGTGGGAAGTGGTTGCCGCGCGTCTAGTCGCACCGCTGGCTGGCTGCATTTACAATTCAAAATGCCGCTGAACGCAATTTGGACCATTATCGGTTGGATAAAGGAACGGCAGATCGATCTGCCTCCAGCTCTTGCCGAATCACGTCTGAGACAGTTTGACGACAATCAACTACCTTTGAACCCGTTATTAGGAAAGCTCTCTACCAATTTAGCCGGTACCACAAGCCAGCTCGTTTGAACCACTCACGTTTTGTAGGTATGCCCACCGCCATTCCGGTATCATGGCTGGGACTGGATGGTGCTCATGGATACACGGAAATACTTACGGAAATCTTAGCAAGTACCTTCGACAGCCAAAGTGTTGTCATCAGTATAAATGTTGTATAAAAGAAAAACCAAGTTATCTTGATATATCCAAAGCGCTTTCTTCCAGAATGTATCCTTCATTAAGAGGCAGGCAACAATTACACTATGTAAGGACAAATGAGGCTTTGCCTAATTCAAACAAAATCGACCACTTCATCATTTTACAGCCACATCTTGAAGGGCCTCCTAAATGATTCCCACTAATTCACAAATTCTCCTTTGTCCAAATTACACTTCCTCATTTTAAATTTAATCACAGGACAATCAGTCTAAACCCGGGCAATCGCGGATTGCGGTATTTGCCAAGTACCGCCCCTCCCCCCCCGTTCGCTGGTCGGTCATATCCGGTTAGTTATGAAAGACCGAAGGTTGAAGTAGTTATCTCAGTCCTTTCTCTGGTCTCAGTTGACCTCACCCCATCCGAAAGCTTGGGGGGGGGGCATATTTATTGATGAACAAGAGGCTGAATTGCGTTAGATATGCTCAAAACACAAATGAAACAAGATAAATGAGAAATGTCTACTGTGGATAAATTATGGGGGGTTCGGTACTTTTACACCGGAGTTGCCAACAAATGTTTCTAACTTTTACGTTAGTAACAGAAGTTGATAACAATGTCAGTAACGTAAGTTAACGACATTTTCCTTTGGCTTCCAGCTTTATTATCAACAAAAGTTATTAACAAATGGTATTAACATGTTGTTTTGGCTTTAATGTTTGTTATAAACAGTTTCGCATTGCGATCTTTGCCGCCCAGCTCCGTACCGCTTTAAAATGTCACGGGTGGAGGACGTGGTTCTTGCTGCAGCTGCTTGCGTTATTTTGGCACAGCAGAGAAGACCTAGAAGATTCTGGGTTAGGCCTTCTTTGAGTGCCTTGGTACTGTGGAAGTGACATGCTGCAATATCTATAAGACGACGATGCCGATCGTGAAAAGCGTGAAAATTGATGTGATAGAAGCTTCAAAAACTTCCTCAAAATGACTTAATGTTTTTGACAAAAACTTACTGCAATGGTTGTGACTTAATGTCTATTGCAAATGTTACTAACATCCAAAACGCGCAGAAACTTTAGTTATTAACAAATGTTATCAACACCCTCGTGAGATCAAAAGAATGTTACCGAATCTTGGTGGGTAGCAATAATCGTATTATTAACACGGGATTTTTTCATAACAAATGCTACTGAGAAATTTTGAGGTGTTTTTTAGATATTAACAAATTTAATGTTATCAACCGTGTTAATAACTCCGGTGTAAGCGCGGCTTTAGAAGGCTACGTTGCCTATAACTGATTTGTTTCTTCGTTGATTTTTTAAATTACATCCGTGATATCTATTTGGACACAAACTAGAAAAGCAATTATTCAGAATTCGGCTATTCAAAGGTTCTGATCCACTTTACTCACATTGTGGATAATGTTCATATTTAACTTGCCCTGAACTACAACTGTAAGTAAAGTGTTGTATAGTTTACGTTAAGTAGATTAAAACTGAAATAGCACAATTATTATTGAAAATGCAGCAAGTTGTTAGTTGCTAAGTACATAGTACAGTTGTCACATGTCAGTTTCTCCAAGTAGAGTGCTTCATTACAAAAGGCGATGGGAACACTTTGTGCCGGTGGCAAGGTAGATTGATAGTCTTGGAAGTGTAGTGAGCCGACCACTAAAACTCAAAATCTTTCGTGTCACACGTGTTGTACCGAGTCAAGCTTAGTATCTGAGTATTCAAATCTAATTACGCTTACAGTTAGTTATTAATTAACTATTTTAACACATGCATAATACTATCGTACTTGTACTTGAGAAATAAAATTGTTTCAGTTCTTTGCTTTTATTGTTACAGTTCTGATAACCGTAACTGTTTTACACATCTGAGTTGGGAACATGAAACTATACCCCATCTACACTAGTTCAAGATTGGTTTAGTTCGTTCCTTTTTAAATTTGGTTCTCATTCTTTAAGGTTTCCAGTGATATTTAACCGTAGGTTCACACCAAAACAAGTGAATCTGGAGTACTGGTAGAGGTAACTGATAGTCAAAAGCCATTAAGTCTCACAACTTCAACCATTCTTGCAGACATTTAGCACTTTCAACGATTAATTGAGGTTTTCGAGCTCATCTTAAACTCCAGATTTATCACACAGTTTTTAAATGTCAGTCCATCTACCCCAACTGGGGAGACAGCGCTCCTACTAAGACCCAATGGAGTCTACTAGACATGCAGTCACACTATCTACAACCACACAAATGTACTCACGTGTAAGAGCCGTGCGTGTTGCGGCACTTGCCGTGTTTACACGGGCTGTCCAGACACTCGACGATGTCCTCGCCACAGGTCGGCCCACGGAAGCCCGGCGCACAGTTGCACTTGTACGTGTCCTCCAGGGAGACGCAGGTGGCTCCGTTTCGACACGGCATGGACGCGCAGAAGTCCTTCAGCTCGCAGTGTGTACCTGTGAACAGAACGCTCTTGTAAGGGCTGCTGGCAACAACTCTATGTGGTAGAACAGTTCATGAATACAAACAGACATCTACGATTTTGAGGATATATGCCACCAACAATACAATATACGTCTGAGGTCTCATTGTAGTAGGCACATCAGAGGACTACTACAAGGAGCTCCGTTGACGAGATCTCTATTGCAAAATTGTCGAAGCTCCGACTTACAACTTTAAGATATCAGTCGCCAGACCTAAACCCTAGTGTCTTAAATGAAAGGCAAATTTACCTACCAAGCTGTTTATTACAGTAAACTTGTCCAACTAACTCAAAATATATTGATCAGGCCAACAAAATGAAAACTCCTCGTTCATTCCTACACAAGAGTATTGGTTTCTGTAACCGAGATGTAAAGGATGTAAGAGCATGTATATATTACATCAGTATGTGTTGGGTAGAGCAAATAGAGAAACAAAACAGTGTTATAGATCTTCCAATTATATTTCAACACCGACGGTGACTCAGTATTATTGCGTTACTACACCATGATGTACTGAGTACGTCGAAACACGCCCCAGGGTTACGGCGGGCTGAAAGTGATAATGCAATTACGTTGGTGGAATAAGCCTTTACACACTTGAAACATGTTACAATTGTTACTGAAGCCCCGTCAGTTAAAATTCAATATAGATCGTTTAATTTTTTCAAACATCTTACAAAAATTATAAATAGAAAAAGTTACTATGCAAATGCGTTTTGGATCACGATATAGATCCGCAGGTACGTATTTGTACGATGGTTTGCTGATGTGTCAGACGAATGGTGCCGATGTTTGCCGTAAACGAACAGGCAAGATGTTTGAAAGCGCACATAAACCCCCTTAGCCAATCTAAAGCTATACTAAAGTGAAATACGATTGATGGGAGAAAACAAAGAGCTTATCTCCTTTTTTAACTTACACTGTCCATTCAACATAGCACAGTACAAGTTAAATGCATTGATAAAAACTAACCCCTTATACCGACGGTTCGCCTTTTTAGTTGTGAAAATAAATTGAAACCAGAAAGATAGCGGAATAACCAACCAAAGCCAACGACAATATAACACAACAGGTAGTAACCCCCCCCCCCCCGCACGAGTGATTACTGATGGGCCTACCTATCGTCGGTCGGAATTGACTGCAGTGAGTGTGTGTGGTGAAAGTTGGTAGGTATCCCACCGGTCGACCAGGAGGAGCCTGCGGCGAGCCGGACAGATAAACACAATAACACCGTTCCCAGAACCACATTTGGAAGATTTTAGTAAAAACTGTCTAGTCGTAGAACTTAGTTAGTAACGTTTATCACTGACCCGACTTGTAAGCAGAGTGTGACTTACTACAACAGAGATGATAGAACAGATTATAACAGGTCAGTGGCAATTCCAACATAGTAAAGGAATCTGTATTTTTCGCTGACAACCACGTCAAGGTACTATCTACAATATTTACAAGATAACCAGACGTTTCGCCCATACTGTGATGTGTCATCGTCAGTGGTTCCTCAGTCTCAGAGGAACCACTGACGATGCCACATAACAGTATGGGCGAAACGTCTGGTTATCTTGTAAATATTGTAGATAGGTAGTACCTTGACGCGGTTGTCACCGAAAAATATAGATTCTAGTTATGACACCGGCCGCTTAAGCCTAAGTTCTAAGATAGCAAAGGAACTTCACAAGTTGCAAATATGAAATTCTTAAATACTTGAAAGCAACTTAAATACTTGACCCTCCAATATATATATCGAGCATATAGATATTTAACTCATTTTCTAACTTTACAAGAGGATTAACTTCATTTTGAAGAAACGACGTTCATTTTGTAATATTTTTCCAAATAAAATTGAACAGGGTTATTTAACAGAAAAATATAATGACTTCAAGACACCCATGATCAACCTTCTTATAGATCAACAAGTGAGGACTGGCCTGCATTTCTTCATTCCTTTCAATGTAACAAGTGCTAAAAGTGTCGAACTACCTCATTTTGACCGTATGTAAAAGGCAATCATTACTGATTTCCCAGGAATAATCGGACATTTACAGTAAGACCAGGTGTTACATTATGTTCATGTTACAGGGTGACTATAGACGTGTAATGTAAGTTTGCTGATAAAGGGAGAATAGAAGACAGACGAAAAGTTTTTCGTAGTACGTAAAGAGGAAAGAAACAGAGGTCACGTCAACTATTTAGTGCTCTGAATGTGTGTGGAATAGTTATTTCTGCAGTTTGCCATGGGGTAGGCAGGACTAGTGTAAGCTATCTCATTATTCCTCCCAAACCGTCAAGGATAAATGTCGTAATTTTACACGACAGATTTATGATGTACATCCGTTATAATCTATCTACAACTTCCAGTGGGGCTTCGCTACGGCCATCTGTATCTTTTTTTCTCTGTGGTATATAGCACCATGCACACATATACATGAATGTACAACACACGTTTTCATTAAGTAATATTATCTATTAACGTTTTTAATTTGTTTAGTCTAGGGCAAATCTATTGTGGACCAAAATCCCCATTAACTAGAGAGACATGACACGCTGAATTTAGCTCAAGAACTAATTGACAAGAGTTTGTGTATTTTGGATGACAGTCACTGTCAAGAGTCTTTATTTAAATCGTCTTTACAAATTGTCGTGATATTTACATCGGACCTTCCAATTTAAATATCACGAGATAATATTTTGTAAATACTGTATCATGAAATTAATTTGCCTGGTAACTGAATCCACTAGTTTAGTAAATAAATACAGAACAATTCCAAGTGGGAAATCAAAATAAACATTGGCCATTATATTAAAGCAGACTTACAAGCGTAAATAAAAACCACGATCAAACCTATTAAGAACAATCTGCGACTATTATTAAAGATAAACTAAAACAATTTAAATGGTTTTTGAAAATGAAATCTAATAACTAACTGTTTTATATTTGATGTTGCCACCCATTAATTTCTGTTGCGTAGAATGTATTACTTTTAAAAAGGGTATCACGTGAGGTTTTTATAAGGATTAAATTTCATTTAATTTTGATAGCTGTCCTTTAAAATGTGTATTTTTATTAAACTTACTGTACAGTACATGTGACAAAATTTTAATTCAATTTATAAAATAAACGTAACATATTAAAATAGTACATACATGAAGTAGTTATCTGAATGTTTATTTTCAAAACTTATTGTATAATCGTTTTAGTGCACAGTTTAAAAGTAAAAGCGTGTTTTTAAAATGTACTTTAATTGTGATTTAATATTAATTAACGCTTATAATTAAATCGACATTCATAGAATAAATTCACTTTCTTTTTTATAGTTGGTATTTAAATACAGTAACAATTTACAACATAGCAAGCCAAACTATACAAATCCATGGTTAAACCAACAAGATGTTTGTCCTACGTCTATATGATGTTTTTAACAAACGTCGGGGAAAACGGGCCAAAACCCTGAAGAACACTGATGCGGACGGGCTCGCACGAATTCAGAAACTTTTACGTGCACCGGTGGAAGGGGGGGGGGACATAATCTCGGCAACTTTTGTAAAACCGACCCCAACATAAAGGCACGATTTCGGCAATTGTGGGGGGAAGAAGATGAATAGGAAGAGAGAAGTGGCAGTGAGTTAGGTTAGGTTGTGTTAGGTTAGGTTAAAAGTTGAAAACTAATGATTCTTTTTTCAAGACAGAAGTGCTAACCAGTAGGCTAGAGAGCCAATCTGAATTCCGAATTCTAAAAAAATAATAAAATCTGTCTCTCTAGGCGTGCTAGAAGTATATAGTAATTTCAAATAATTACTGCTTGCGCTTCTTTGAACAACACTTCAGTCTACTCAACAATACAACGCCCCCCCCCGCCCCTCCACTTGATGGTATCGTGTGTCCAGTACAACAGACAGACCAACGATGGTACAGTACACACACAAAGGGTTGACCAATAGGGAAAGGCTCTCGTGACCCGGGGAACCTTGCATCGCCAACACCGCTTGTGCCCGGCTCCACCACGTCATCGTCATGTGGAACACACCACCAAAGGTCGGGCACAATCGTTTATCACCGATAATTGAGGTTATGTCCTAAACGGGAAGTCCCTGAGACGTTTTACAACCACCACACGACAACCGATGTCCAAAGACCGAACGATCGATCCAATTAATTCTACAGAGAGAAACGGACTGTTACAGGAAACAAAACAGAAATTAACAATTCGCATTTCATTTCCTTTTTTCTCAAAATTAATAAGTTGAAAAGGATTAGTTTTTAGGAAAATTCTAAGGAAATTATTGAGTTTTACTTATTTTATTTATGAGTTACTTAAATTCCAAAATATTTTTCCCTAACGTAATGAACGTTAATTACTTTTAATAAGAGTCCAAAACTTGTATAAATTAGCCCTGAAACAGGTTCTGAGCTACGTACAAAAATGCTACAATATCGAACTATTGCATAAATACGTAGGAGAAACGTAATTAAAAACAAGAACTATAATTAAGTTTATAATACGACAATAACGTTAAGATTCATTTTTTATTACGATGGATACTACAATGATGCAATAAAAACTAACGGGTTTTTTAAATACACATATTAATACTGAATGCCGTTTATGATAAAACCATTAAAAAGGTGTGTTGCATTGTAAGGAAAAGTCAATTCAAGGCACTGCATATGCTGATCAATATTTAGTTAATGTACTTGCTTGGTATCAGTTTGATACCAACATTCCATCAGGTACATTTTCAAAAAATCTTTTAACTTAGAGACATAGCGTTATTTTTAGTGTAAAGAGTTTGTTTGACATTTCGCAAAAAATATCAACATGAGTATCAACACTAAGTAAACTGTCAGTCGTTAGTCCAACAAATGTAACGTATTTAACTTATTCTAGTTTTCAATTATAATAAAAATTATTTTATGGTCTTTTGTATTTGTCAAAAATAGTAAAATGTCTTTTTTATTTTTGAAATATTATTGCAAACCATTTTTTGTGACTACACTATCAGACAACTTGTGTTAATGTTTTCTCAAAGAGTGTGGTGTCTTCAGCAAATATACACATTTACGTCATTAGTAAAATAATATACAGGATTAGACCTAAAACAGAGCCCTGAGGTAATCCAATAGTCACTTCCATATATTTAGATGTTTGATAGTGTAGACTACTACAATTAATAATCTATCTGATGAACGACTAAACTTTGATTTATTTTTACATTACATAAATTACAACTGAATACTTACTGGTGAAGCCGGGTGCACAGGCGCAGGTGTACTTGTCGAGGGCAGTGAGAGCGCAAGTTCCTCCGTTGAGGCAGGGGTCCGAGTCACAGGAGTTGGCGATGGGAATCTCACAGAGGGAGGCCGAGTAGCCGATGGGGCAAGTGCACCAGAAGGAAGGGCTGCCGTGGGTTGGTGAGATGCGCACGTTACACGTGCCGCCGTTCTGGCAACGCGGACCGGGTCCCGTGTGGCAGGGGTTGGGGTGATGGCAGTACTCGCCCACGTACATCGCCGTGCAGCTGAAACACAAAACCACGGATAGTTAACTGTCTTTGGCATACTTAAGTAATACAAATGCATCATATGTGCTCTATACTAAGAGCGATTCTTTGATAAATGACATTTCAGTGACTCAATATTAATCAATTGCGTCTCCACACTCGGATCGCAAACCGAGTTTATCTGAATGTGCACTTTACCACAAGCGTGAGAACAGGGCACAAGGAAAGTGTCAAGTGCTAAGTAAAAAAGGTAATTTCTTTAAAAACCAGTATGTATACTGCACCATGGTTCTTAAAAAATTTTTAACACTAAGTTCAGCGGTTTTCGATACAATGTATCACCGACAATAAACTGTATTTCTTTCGGTCTGGGCACCCTTCTACTCACTAGAGGCAGTGCAAGTAACCATCGTCGACTGTCTGTCCTTGCTTGGATCCACACTCAGGTGTCATTGCAACAATGTTTATTATCAAATGCAACAATAACAAAAATTATATTAATACAAATTATATGATTTGGAAGTCACGTAATGCTATTTAGTCATGATTCAACGAGTCTAAAAAAAGCTTGTCCTACAAGCGAGAATTAGCGTCCTTATTCAGACATCTTTTGCAGACAAAAACCATCATATATATAATTATCATTAATACAACGTGTTATTTATTTAATAAGTTTAACTATTTGTTCTTCAACAGCTAAGAGATTTGTTCACTGTCGAAAAAAAATAATAAACGATCAAAAAGAATGAGGCAAAAACAAAACGATATCTCAAAGTACAATTCTAAAACGTAAAAAAGCTACTAAACTTATTTGGTGCCAAACTAAAATTAGATTTAAAATTGTTGCTTTTTAAGTCAGCAATCAAATATTGCACGGTAAGCCTCTATGCCTACAACAGAGCTCTCGACTTTCCAGCGGTGGCGAGAACATTTCTGATGTACATTTAACTCACCGTATTTACGAGCTAGCTATCCGGACAACTAGAGAACCAGGTAGATGTATAGGCCGACGTTTGTAGATAAGGACTTAACATTCCCAAAAGGAAACTTAAGTAGGAACATCCCGACCGTTATACAAAGTACGTTAAACAATCCAAATAGTGGCCCTAAAGTAATCGAGCCTCTCGCCGCTGACATTCCCCAGAGGGTAACTGTCGCTGTGGGAAGTCATTGACACTTCGAGGACCGCCGCATTGCCGGTAACTATGACACCTGGCCTTCCGACAATGTGTACTAGTTCACATGTTTCAAATGTAAAAATATTCCAACTATCTATAAAGACATTTTTAGATAAACAAACGTTATGTACATTGTTCAGATTTACTAAAAACGGTCTTGCAGAAAAAGGTATTGTTTGTTAGGGATGGCAATGATATATCGAAACATATTTATCGTTATTTCCGATATACCGATTCAATCGAAAGAAATTATCATTAATAATGTATCGATATATCGAAACATGCGTGTCGTTATATCCGATATATCAATACATTAGTATCGATAATTTCTTTCGATAATATCGGCCATATCGATATTTTAGTCCGATAAATCATATCACTATATATATTGACGTTATTCTCTCTCCTAAATTCTAAAAAAATACATTTAGATTGCCCTCTTATAAACACAAAATGAATTTACTTGAAATAATAAAGTAACTTTATTTAGTTTTTTAACATGAGGTTAAGTGGAAAATTAGTTTCCAAAGTTGTATTTTTAAATATTTTACCTAACAAGTATTGGAAGTAGGTTTAGTGAATAAATTAATTTGATTTGTAGTGTTTATAAGAAGCCTAATCATATGATTGAATGTGAAAAACAAAAATGACAATGTTTTTACAATATTCTATAATAATTAACATAATAATTAAAGATATAATTATTTTATTTTGACTATTTGTAATTCAACCCCCACATACCACAACTTGTTTCGGGTAGATAAATGTATTTAATTTTTATAGATAAATGAATTTAATTTTTACATTCAGTAGTCTATTTTAAATAGCGACACAAAAAATTAGTGTATTTTAGGTCATGAATAAGAGTTATTGCATAATTTTAAAAATATAAATCATTTACAATTCGATATCTGGGTTGCCGATACATCGATATTATCTCAGATCGATATATTGAAAATATTTGCCATCCCCAATTGTTTGGACGAATTGAACTAAAAATAGTGGGTGGTTTCTTCGTTAAAAATAAACTATCCCAATATTCTTCTAAACAAGGATGGCAAGTCTTGACAAATATCAAGCACACATTTCGTATTTTGCAAACAAATATCGTTAATTTAGGAGAATTCCTCGAGTCTTTATGATACGCAATATCGATATATTAATTGGTTCCAAACATAAGTAGTATACAATATTGTCTAATTGTTTTTTCCAAACAAAAACACAACAATCATATATTAATAAATAAATACTAAACTAAAAGCATATTTAAACAATTCTCTTATCAGAAATTAGTTAAAAGTCCGTTTTCAAAAACAATATTCAACTATCGCTCATTGTTCTATTTCCAATGGACATTTACGGCCACTAAATAAGCAACGCTAATTAATTTATTCAATGCTATTTGATAGTTTAGACTAAGTCACTGCTTTGAGTAAACCAATCACACTTCATTGCTTATTCCAACCATAACTACATACACGTAAGCTTAATATCACTATTTTAATGAAAACTCACCTAACGCTAACACTCAACATACTAACGCTTAAATTTATTTACTTTATTTGTTATACAAAGTACCTGTATATTGTTGAACAAACACACGTTTAACACCCACCGACAGCTCGAACAGTTCATCAAACGAAAGTCCACCCCATACAGAAATGTCTACAGATGTTTATATATATATATATATATATATATATATATATATATATATATATATATATATATATATATATATTGTTCTAAATCGTTTCTTAATTTTAACATAAAATTATTATAAATTACTAGATATAAGTAGCGTAGTTGAACACCAACGTCATTCCTTTGTGAATCCCTCTGGTCTGAGGAGGGTAAAAGTGGTTCACCGACCACGAGCACCAAACTATTTGTACATTCATGTGATAATGTTGTGTAACGTGCAATTGTTTTACGTGTATTCTCTAGTAGAACGAGAACCACGGACTAGGGTTCCTTGAGAGAACCACGGACTGGGGTTCCTTGAGAGAACCACGGACTAGGGTTCCTTGAGAGAACCACGGAGTGGGGTTCCTTGAGAGAACCACGGACTAGGGTTCCTTGAGAGAACCACGGACTAGGGTTCCTTGAGAGAACCACGGAGTGGGGTTCCTTGAGAGAACCACGGAGTGGGGTTCCTTGAGAGAACCACGGACTGGGGTTCCTTGAGAGAACCACGGACTAGGGTTCCTTGAGAGAACCACGGACTGGGGTTCCTTGAGAGAACCACGGAGTGGAGTTCCTTGAGAGAACCACGGACTAGGGTTCCTTGAGAGAACCACGGAGTGGAGTTCCTTGAGAGAACCACGGACTAGGGTTCCTTGAGAGAACCACGGACTAGGGTTCCTTGAGAGAACCACGGAGTGGAGTTCCTTGAGAGAACCACGGACTAGGGTTCCTTGAGAGAACCACGGACTAGGGTTCCTTGAGAGAACCACGGAGTGGAGTTCCTTGAGAGAACCACGGACTAGGGTTCCTTGAGAGAACCACGGACTAGGGTTCCTTGAGAGAATCACGGACTAGGGTTCCTTGAGAGAACCACGGACTAGGGTTCCTTGAGAGAATCACGGACTAGGGTTCCTTGAGAGAATCACGGACTAGGGTTCCTTGAGAGAACCACGGACTAGGGTTCCTTGAGAGAACCACGGACTAGGGTTCCTTGAGAGAACCACGGACTACGGTTCCTTGAGAGAATCACGGACTAGGGTTCCTTGAGAGAACCACGGACTAGGGTTCCTTGAGAGAACCACGGAGTGGGGTTCCTTGAGAGAACCACGGACTGGGGTCCCTTGAGAGAACCACGGAGTGGGGTTCCTTGAGAGAATCACGGACTAGGGTTCCTTGAGAGAACCACGGACTACGGTTCCTTGAGAGAATCACGGACTAGGGTTCCTTGAGAGAACCACGGACTGGGGTCCCTTGAGAGAACCACGGAGTGGGGTTCCTTGAGAGAACCACGGACTAGGGTTCCTTGAGAGAACCCGGCAGATCTTGCGGTAGTTTAAATTACGTTATTACAAAAACTACTTCGTTCAGAACCACTCACAACACTCATAACATGTAGACTGAAGAACAGATAAAACAAAGTCATACTCACTATTCGATATATGATTCATCTAAATAAAATTAATATTAGGCTTTATCAATATGAAAATCAGACCGAAAAGGTTGAACCTAGGTATATAGAAAATTAAG